>JAVLUZ010000157.1:4068544-4469231 GCA_036768485.1 Mermis nigrescens | reverse complement strand
CCCAAAATATTTGAGATATTGACCAATCAAAAAAGGGAAGAAAACATGTTTTTTTGCCCTATGTAACACCCCTGATTTCGAACTTTATACCTCCATAAGTAACTCAATATTAAGATTTTTTAAACGCAGTTTGCTGCGACGTTTAGCCCTTAAAGCATAATTTAATTTTTATTTTATTTAATTTATCCCAACTTATAACCGGAGAAGTTTGCGCAGAAATCTTAGACAAATCCTATCTTTTACACCATCCACTAGAGTTTAAAGTTTATACCCCTAGATCTAAGTCCATATAGAGTGTAGAAAAGTTTGCTGGTAAGTAGAAAGTAGCCATTGAGTCGTAGCACATTTCAATCAGAAAAAAATTTCTTGGGACTCATAACCGGAGTTGTTGGCGGACAGAAATAAGAAAAAACGTGACCAAAATCTGTCTTTACTCCGGCATTTTTTGCACTCTTTACACTTCCACTCGAGAATCAATGCGGAATTTAAAAAACTAAATGATAGATTTCAGATAATTCAATTCTCTACAAGTCTATGCCATCAAATAATATCAGGCATTCACACTGATTTGTGTGCACGCTGACTAAAAAATGCGTCAGAAGTTTGTATATGTTATAACGTTACGCGAAAACTTTACACGCTGATTACAAATTAGCAATTGAGTGTAAACAAAAGAAAAAAATGCAAAAGAAAAAAGTGCACATCCCGATTTCTAATTATCTATCTTAAAAAAAGCGCACCTCCTAAAAATGTCCCAGTATTGCTGTAGGGGGCTCATATATTGGATTGGAGGTACCCAAGTATATTTTAGGTACGTGCTAACGCACTACCTATGATCCTTTTAGTTTTATTTTCTTTTTGTCCTATGAAATTTCGTACATTTTTTGTAATATTTTTAGAAACTGTCCCTTGGATTGCAATAGTACAATTATTGATAAAATGGATCTGGAGCCGTGGGTTGATTGTGAGTAAAAGTTACTGATATATGCATTGTTATCCGTTAACTCACCTGAGCAGAGAATCTGGATTTTTCTTTTGAGATTTTTGCGTAAATTTAAGAATACTGATGGCTTTATATAAGCACAGCGAAGAATATGTTCATACTTATAGTGTTGTCATTTATTCAGATTAATCATATGCTCGAACTAAATAAATACATAAGCTCGACTTTAGTCTCCGTATAAGCAGATTTAATTTAAATTCAATTCCAAGCATTTTGCTCCAAAAATCACTTTTTCATTTTAAATATTTACTTCTCGAGCTGGTCCTAAAGTCTTTTTGCGTTTGCCTAATGCCTTTTTTATATAATGAAAAAATTGTTCCATATGTAATGAAGAGATTAGATGCTGCGATTGTCTCACTGCTTTTCATTTGTTCAGCAGAACCGCGAAACAAGCTTCCAATTACGGATGACACCTTGAAAAAAGCCATGAAATTGGGTTCCGAAAGAGTCAAGGAATTACGTGAGAAAGAGACTGCACAAATCAGACTCAGTACGTGGTATATTTTTAGCTTATTAATAATTTTGAATCTTAAATCAGTTTTCTAGGCGATGCTGCCGAAGTTGGACCTGGAGATGGAGCGGTTTTTTCGCACAATGTTTTGATGACTCCAAGGGCGGAATCCTTAGATTTAGCGAGGACGGCGGAATTCCTCCTGGAAAGTACAAAAATTTTGATAAAGGGGTAATAATTTTTATTTCGACATGCTAAGAGAAATTTAATGCCAAAAGCTAGTAAATCTATAAGTTTCGCAATATCGAAATCGTCCTTAGGCTAAGAATATTTAAACGTTTAAACGTACAAAAGCGATTAAGAATCCATTTCTTGCCTAGTCTAATCATAAACTATTGAGACGAAAACAAATGGATAGTAGAAAGTCGTCAATACAATAAAAGAAAGGGCGAATAAAGGAAGTAGAAAAGAAAACGTACATAATCAAATAAATGTGTAAATAAATAAATAGGTAAATGAATGAATAAATGAATAAACAGATGAATTAATAAATATATCAACAGATAATTAAACAAATAAAAAATTAATTAATTAAGCAATTAATAAGTAAATAAATGAATAAATAATTAAATGAATAAACAGATGAATTAATAAATATATCAACAGATGATTAAACAAATAAAAAATTAATTAATTAAGCAATTAATAAGTAAATAAATGAATAAATAATCAAATAAATAAATAAATAAATAATTAATTAAATGAATAAATAAATAAATAAATGAGTAAATCAAAAAAATAAGCATGATTATAGCAAAAGAGAAGAAAAAACGCGAGAAATAGTATGTTTACGAGGCGCAAAACGATTTAAACGAAAAGCAGTGCAATGAAGCTTCATTGATAAATTGTTTAAAAACAAATATAAAACCTGAAGAATTCAGTAAGTTATTTTTTTATAATTTCAGTTTTTATATTTTACATATGTATTTAGCATTTCATTACTCATAGCTTTTTAATCACCGAATTCTGCCTATTGCTTCTGTTTCCTTCTTCTCATTTACTCCTTAGCGTTAAACAACTCGTTTCGTAATGCTGTTTTCATAGTGACCAGCTGAATGAAGACGAAAGGTTACCGAGACAATTGGACACTCGGACATTGCAAAATTTATTGCCTCAAGTCGACGTGAGTAACTTCATAGGTAAAAATAAGTTGCGAACTTTGTCTCACTCCCTACCTCCAATAACATCGTCCAATTTTGAGCTAATGCCTCGGGCAACACGGAGCAGTGCAGCCCGAAACCTTTTCCGTGCGACCATACTTCGCCATACAGAACCATAACTGGTTGGTGCAATAATCTAAAGTTCCCGCATTATGCTAACGCATTTAGCCCGTTTAGACGTCTATTGAATCCGGCTTACGGAGATGGTACCATTTTTGATTATTATCATAAAATGCTTGACTATAAGCATCTGAATATTCTTAAATAATCAGTCGTAAAGTCGATAAAAGAAATTTTTTCACAATTTTATGTCATTCTTTTTTAGCCTATAACTATTCGTTAAATGCGTTGAATGATTTCGTAGGTAGCGCGTTAGCGCGTGTCCATAATATACTTAGGTACTCCAACATATGAGCCCCCAACAGCTGTAACGGGACACATCTGGGGGTACGGTTTTTTAAATATAGATATTTAAAAAAATTAGTTGTAAGTACTTTTGTTTTCCTTTATACTCAATGCCGACTGTGTAAAGAGCTTGTAAAGTTTTGACGTAACGTTATAACGTGCAGCGAATTTTGTTGGTTTTTTCTGAGCTTGTACTCAACTCTCTGTGAACGCCTTGTATGATTTAATAGTATCGATATTGTAGAGAATAGAACTCTCTAGGGGACCTTTTTTGTTGTTTTTTTAAATTTCGCATTTGTTCTCAAATGGGAATGTAAAGAGTGAAAATCAGGGGGTGAAAAAACAAATTTTGGTCCAGTTATCGACTTGTTTATGTCTGCCAACAACTCCGCTTATGAATTCCGATAATTTTTTTCTGACAGGAAACTACGGCCTAATGGCTACCTTCTGCCTACCAGCAAACTTTTTTACACTCAATACGGAGCTAGATCTTGGGGTTCGAACTTTAAACTCTAGTTGATGGTGTAAAAAAGTCTAAGATTTCTCTGCCAACTTTTCCGCTAATAAGTCGGGATAAATCAAATAAAATAGAAATAAAGTACCGTTCAAGGGCTACACGTCGCAACAAACTGCGTTTGAAAAACGCAATATTGAGTTATTTATGGGGGTGTAAAGTTGGAAATCAGGGGTGAAACGTAGGTGTAAAAAACGTTTTTCCCTGGAACAGAAATTTTCCTCATACAAATGTACTACAATTTTAAACTACAAAGTGGCTCAGTTCGAATTTCTTTACACTCGATGAACAGTTAGTTTCAGATTTTCAAAGTTCACGATGTTGTGGATTGTGGAAAATACATTTTTGTTAATTTTTTGTTCTCCACTTTCTCCATTTAGAAGATGGGATGGGTTGAATAAAATAAAAATAAAGTACTTTCTAATAGGTACACGTCACAGCAAATTGCGTTTATTTACTTCAATATTTAGCTTTTTCGGGATGTGTAATGTCTAAAATTGGGTGTGTTAAACGTGATTGAAAAAATTGTCTTGTTTTTTCTACCAACACTGCCAACATCGCTAATTATGAGCCTGGACATGATCTCAAGTCTAAAAATGTACCTGAAATCAAACGTGATACGCCAGTTGGAGGTGATTGCTTGCACTCAACAGTGGTGTTAAGTGGTTTACATCTAATATTTATTTGTCTTCAGGCCATTGAGTAGACTACATTTTTTCGTAAATGTTGTTAGCAATATCAGAATAATATGAGAATTACGAATCCGACTAAAATTTTCTTTTAATTCTGTGGTCGTGTAAAGCTTACACTGTAAATTAACTTTACTTCTACAGCCATGCGGAAGCTCAATTCTTATTTCAAAAAGTTCTACGTAACGTCAGAATTACGAATCTGACTGTCAGTTCTCTTTACACCCAGAAGTTGTGTAAAGTTTGCATTATTCATTTATTATTATGGTGCAGGTTACACTGCAAATCTATTTTACTTCCAGAGCGTTCCGAAACGTCAATTTTTTCAAAATATGTTCCGTAAGGTCAGGATTACGAATCTGACTATGTTTTCTTTACACCCAGTAGTCATGTAAAGTTTACACTAAAAATTAAATTTAGTTTCAGAGCGTTGCAGAGGCTTAATTCTTTCAAAATCTTACATGTAACGTCAGGATTACGAATCTGAGCGTAAGTATTTTCACACCCAATATTTGCTTAAAATATATGCTAAAAACCTTTGATCTATTTAAATGTGGTGAGGTTGTCTTGTTAAAAAAAGATAATGCTAATGTTCAGAACAATATCGTTTTCCGCCTTCGTGGACCGCTGTCATTATTGTGGCATGTTATATGTATTTACTGACTGATTTACTCGAATCATGCTAATTAAAAGTAGGGCACTAGCAATGAAAAATGCTCCAATGGAACAAAAAAGAAGAATATACTTGGGACTGTGGATTATTAAGGTTGTAAAAGGAGGGGGACTAGGAAAAAGCTACCAATGTACATGTCTGTAGTCCTAAAATTTGTTAAAAATGAGACTTTCTCTAAGCAACGCAAAAAATCGCAGTATATTCTGCAGCCTTTGAAAAATTGTGACCTTACTTGCGGATATTTCTTTTTTCTTTTATCGCTCGCAAATTAAGATGTAAGTTTAAATAGAAGGTTAAGAAATAGAAAAAAACGAAAAACCAATTTATGGACAGTGGAAAAATTCGATCAAAAAAAGATATTGGCAGTGAAAAAATGCATCTGTTTTCTTTTTATCTTTAAGGCTTCAACAAAATATTTTGCGCATTAGACGGAAGTGACAACACACTTGGGCGTGGAGGGTTGGGGGTTTAGACCAACACGAATCCGGTAGACAACCCTCGAATCCATTGGTCCTTAGAATTGAATTTTCGGATTGTTTTTAGCGACTCAGAATTTGGTCGCTGCACATATGTGGTAACAAGCATCGGATGGCATTCAGACCTTAAATATCATTAATAGAGGATAGATGAAATTTTTGAAGTAAGTAACGAAATATATTATTTTGTAGGTTTCACAGAACCAAGAAGGCAAGGTCGAAATAGCCAATTACTGCCAAGTGCCCGAGAAGTGGCCAACGCGGTACACGAATCTCCCGAAATCGAACACGTGAAATATACGCACATGCTGATGCAGTTTGCTCAATTCGTAGATCACGATCTTACGCATGCTCCAGTAGCTAGGTGTAAGCAGCTTATCGACATCTGAATGTCACGAACTCTCTATAATTTCAATCAATTTTTGATTCGCAATTTCATTTTTTCATCTTTTCTTTCTTTTAAATTATGTTCATATCTTCCCTCAAATTTTTGGCATTTATATAGAACTAATATATTTTTATCTATTTCGAAAGTTACTGTCAGCCCCTTCGAAACAGGCTTAGAAGTAGTCCGAAACTCATAAAAACTTTTGAGTGGTGTTGCGCACGTTTTGCGTATTCAAGCAAAATGCAGCTTTGATCTTAAATATTGTCCTACCAAGAGAAAGGTCATATGAATTGTCGTTCCGTCGCTTCCGTTGACTTAGCTCGCACGCCGACTTATTACATTGTTTTTATATATTAAAAATTGATAAAGCCACACCGCCCATAACAATAGTTATTATTCATCTTAAATTTATCACTTTATCTGCTACTAGTAATTCTAATCCACTTCGTATTTGCTTGTTTTTAATAAGTTCATTTTGTGATCTTGTTTACTCTTTATCTGTTTATAATGTTTACCGTTCATCATCCCTTCTATAGCGTAACTTTAATGAGTCGGCTTAATGCCTTCTGCATAGTGCATTTATTCAAATAATCGAAAATTTTCGCCGTATTTAATCAGAAATGTTTTAGCTCCCTCTGGAAAGTTACTCAACTGCACCAGTTGCGATTCAGCTGAAACAGTATCGCCAAGCTGCTTGCCTATACCAATACCTGCTAACGATCCTTTTTTTCCTGCCACCAACGACGATGGCACTCCGAGATGCATGGCGTTCGTACGCTCACTGATTGGTCAACTAACACTTGGTTACAGGTAAAGCGAAGCAAATTTTGACCAAGATTCAAGAAATTAAGATTTTGGAAAGAGATGTTCTGCAACAAACAATTTACAGTCGTTATAGACACACGTGTTCAGAGAGTTTGGGAGGGGCTTAACCCCCTTACCGAAATGGCCACTGACCCTCCGATCTAGCCTCTACCTCCCTTGCAAATGGCTGTGACCCACAAAATTGTCTATTTACCTCTAAAAATCGTGAAAAAGTGCTTTTTAGTCGTTTCTAACTCTTTTTCAAACTTTTTCGAAATGTTTTTACATTTTCGTGTTCTAGTAAGAACGAACATCGTCCGAAACGTTAAAAACCAGTGCTTTTCGCTAGTACTCTTCGTTTTTTAGCCCGAAAAAGGCACTTTTTCAAAATTTTATGGGTCTGCATCTCCTAGAATCAGCAAGAATCGTAGTAATTTTTTAATAAAAGCTATCGCTAGAAAATCTGTCAAAAATGTTTATGTTAAAAATTGCAGATCTCTTGCTGTTCGACTTTTAACTCGGGTTCACTAATTCGCTTGAAAAATTCGTTATTTAGCTTTCATTTCTTGCGACAAACCGTTGATTAAATCGTCCACCCTCCTTATTCTATTTATCCAATTTCATATAACTTTCAAATCAACTTTTTGATTGCATTATATTTTATACTATTACGATTGACTCAGAGAGCAAATCGATCAATTGACGAGTTTTCTGGATACTTCAACTGTCTACGGCTCTTACGATTGTCAAGCCACAGAACTGAGGCTTTTCAGTCAGGGAAAATTAAATTTTACCGAAAGACTGGATCATCTACAACATGGTCTGCCACAGGGATTTAAAGAGCCCGATTGTAGATCACTGCCTCAATATGCGTGCTTCGTAGCTGGTAGGCAATTTAAGAGAGATCAATAAATTTG
Organism: Mermis nigrescens; assembly: GCA_036768485.1. NCBI lineage: Eukaryota > Metazoa > Nematoda > Enoplea > Mermithida > Mermithidae > Mermis > Mermis nigrescens. The sequence goes on along the minus strand of JAVLUZ010000157.1, from coordinate 4,461,691 downwards.
TATTAGAGGAAAAATTTTTAGCCCACCAAATAGTCAATTTATTAGTTATTAAATTATTTGATCAATCAATTAATTAATCGATCGATTGATTCAGCACGTTGAAGCATTATATATTGACAGATATTTTCTTAAAACACTGAAAATAATGCTATTTATGTGTGTATATAATCATGTGAAATCTGTTCCACTAAACATTGAACAAGAAAACGTATGAACTACATACATATTTGGCTGATTTATTCAATTCGTGACAAATCTATCTTTTCTACTGTTTTTTCATTTGAACGCGTTAGTTTCAAATTAAACTTAATTTTCTTCATCTGATATAAATTCATCTTAAATACAGTATGCTTCAATGTTGTGAATAAGAAGGCACCAATTTGAAATGATATTCCCTTCATCTAAGATGATCACAGATTAAGAGCATGGCCGATCTAAGGTGGCTTTAGTGTTGAGCTTTTTTGGGCCAAAATGATCTCAAGATCTCAACAATAGGTATAAATGATAAAATGACACTTTCTGGTCAATTCTGAGCAATTTTGAAGAAAATTTTGAATTTTCATACATTTTGGGCCTTCATATGCCTCATTTTCTCTGAAAAAATTTACCTTTTTCCATGAGTCTGAAATCAGACTTGAGTCTAAACCTATAAGTTAAGTCTGAGTTCGGCGGTTTCAACAAGACTTTTAAGTTCAGACTTAAAAGGCTGGAAGTTATGATCAGGCCGGTAAGTTAAAACTTTAGAAAAGTTGAGTTTTTTCTATCAACTCTTAATATGCAATATATATAATAATACAATTATTTCATTTAAATAATGTTCAGGTGACAGTAGAGTTAATGAACAGACTGGTTTGGCCGTCATACATACGATGTATTTGCGCGAGCACAATCGAATCGCCGAAAAGTTGCATAAAATAAACAATTTTTGGACAGATGAAAAACTTTATCAGGTTAGCTCTGACATTTCCTCTTTCTAGGTAAGCCATTATTGTGAAATTAGATATTTGTGCAGGAGACTAGACGAATTATAAACGCCATGAACAATCACATTATTTATAGCGAATTTTTGCCGAAAGTTTTGGGATGTGAAGTGATGGATAGATACGACTTAAGACTAAAGAAAGCTGGCTATTACACAGGTGAGAAGAAGCATAAGTAAAATAGACGCTAAGAAGCAGGGGAATTGATGATATGGTTGGATATTTTTAAAATTTTTGAAACTTTTCTGTGCCACTGCATATACCCTTTTGATCGGAATTTCACGCTGACAATTTCCTTTTTAACAGATTGTGTGAAGCGCGAATTCACTTGTTTTCTAAACTTTTTTTCTAGCTGGAAAAGCGTATTTCCTTCTGAATTTTTCCTAATTATTCGCGGAGTTCTAAAAGAGCTGCATGGTTAACAAATATGATTCGGTTTCTAGTTCCTGCTTGCAGTTTTGTACTATTACAATCATATACATATTTTGAGCCTAAAATCCGAATCATCGTAGGCTTTTATGCTGATTAAGTAATGCTAATTTACTCAAAAACTCAATCTGATTTGAGCCGTTTGAACCCGCCTTTCGGCTTTCCTATTCTAAGTTGGCTTCAATTATTCGTAAGCCTGTTTTAATGTAATAATTAGGGGTCACTTTGTTTGTAGCGGAGCAACATATGAACCACAAAAACAAAAAGAAAAATGAAAATTTTCGAATCACAAACAAAACAATTTTTACTATACGAGATCTGATTTAGCCGAGGAATTATCAAATGAATTATTCTTCAGGCTACGATCCTTACTGTGACGCTACCGTGTCAAACGAATTTGCAACTGCTGCTTACAGATTCGGGCACACGTTGATCCGTTCAACATTTTTCCGTATGGACGACTTCTACAACAACTTTACGAATCCGCTGCGTCTCAAAAACATGTTCAATAATATTTCGTACTTATTTGACACGAGGCAAGGCGGTGGAATTGAACCTCTCTTGGTCGGGCTCTTGGGCGCCCCGGCCATGAATTACGACCGTTTTCTGAATACAGTAAGCTATATTAAGAAAATTAGGCAGATCCATACATGTAACGGCTCAAAATTGGGCTGGTCCCGGCCATACCTGGGCGTGGAGGGTTTGGGGAGGGTATGCACCCCCAGAATCCAAAATATCCTCAGAAACCAAAATATCCCCCCAGAATTCAATTCTTGAAATTTTTTCTGTTTTTTCGCAATTTTTGATGCCGATGGATAGTGCTCGACGAGAAACGTTGAAACATGGTTTTTACGCCATACGATCATTTTCAAGGCCATTTTCTGACCTTTGAAAAAATCTTGCACCCCCCACCAGAGCTTTGGTGCCGCCCACCAATGGTCTCGGCCATTTTTAGGGCGGGGGTGTAAATGATCTCCAATGTTTGGCCGAAATCGCCTAAAACGGCCAAAAAATTTAATTTTTTTTTAATCGGGGTTGATCAAGAATTTCCTGGCTTTAAGGGGGACGTTCGACTTTGGTTGTGGGTAACCCTCCCATCCCCCTCTTATATGTATGGGCAGATCATCACATAAATACAAAAGTGCATAGTTTACAAAGAGTATAAATGTTTGCCATAAGTATTTACTATAAACGAATATAGATATTTGCAAGAATAATACTATGAAGAGGTATAAATATGCGAATATGCTCGAGGGCAAAGAAAATAATTAGCTTATCCAGAAACACTGAGATACATTGCGAATTTTTGCCGAGATTGGAGTATAACACTTAAAAAAGGAAGAATAGAAAGCATTCTGAAAAATTGAAAGTAATCTGAATGCACGATCAGTTAATTTATTGCCAGATTTCTAATTCCTTTCGAGAGTACAATATAAATGACTGTCATAGTTTCGCAAAATTTAGTTCTGATTAATAATCGAAAATGGAAAAAAATCAATTGTGAGCAATATAAACTTTTCTATAAACCATTTTAAGTTTTGATATCGTGATTTATTAGGAATTATGCATGATTAAATATTTACGAGTAAATTCATACTAGCAAAGAAAAATGCTCCAATGGAACAAAAGGGACGAATATACTTGGAATTATGCATCATTAAGGACATAAAGGAGGGGACTAGGGAAGAGATACCTATGTATGCCTGTGAGAGTTGCGAGAATCTGCTAAAAATTAGACTTCCGCTGAAATAGGCTGAAATTCGAAGTATCTGCGACCTGAAGAAGGGATTTGCAAATTCGACTTGAAAATAAATAACCTGAATAGCTTATTCCTAGCAAAGAAGCTATCACTAATCAAAAAAATGACAAAGTGTGTATGCTTACGCTAGCTTGGCATGCATTGCTATGGGATAGCAATAACACGATGGTGTGCTTATCACAATTTATTTATGAAGCCATTGACGATTACTTAAATATTGGTTAGATATTGAAAGAGAAATTTGATATTGACAATAAATTAAATCGGTTTTTAACACACGTCGAAGCTTCTTGATAATATCTTCATCTTAGGTGAACGACGTTTTTTGAATACAGATTTTCTTCAGAGGCCGCATAATATACTTCGATTTTTTGCGTTTTTTACCGGGAATTCTCAGTAGATTCATGTAACTCTCACGCGCATACATAGGTAACCTACTCTAGTCCCCTCCTTTTATATCCTTAATGATGCATAATTCGAAGTATATTCGTCGTTTTTGTTCCATCGGAGTATTTTTCTTTGCTAGTACCCTAGCGGAGAATGATAATGTTCTTAACATCAGCAATATTTTTTCAAACAAGACAACCTTACCGTATTTCAGCAGATCGACTGTTTTCAGTGTAAACTCTACGCAACTATTGGGTGTAAAGAACACTTACATTCGGATTCGTGATCCTGATGTTACATGGAACGTTTTAAAAAAATAAGCTTCTCTAATGCTCCGAAACTAAAGTTATTTTCATTGTAAACTTCACACAACTACTGGGTGTAAAGAAAACATGCAGTTAGATTCGTAATCCTGACCTTACGGAACATATTTTGAAAAAATTCACGTTTTGCAACGCTGAGGAAGTAAAGTAAATTTGTAGTGTAAACTTTATATATTAACAATAAATGAATGGTGTTAAGTCTGACATTTCATATAACATTTTGAAAAAAGTTAAGCTTTAGCAACGCACCAGAACTAAAGTAAATTTTCAGTGGAAACTTTATACAACCACCGAGTGAACAGAAGATTTTAGTTGGATTCATAATTCTGATATTACTCTGGTATTACAATCCATATTTAGTAAAAGATTAACTCTCCACAATGGTCTGAAGACAAGTAAATATTCGATGTAAACCACTTCACACCACAATTGAGTGCGAAAAACGCGCCCAACTGACGTATGACGTGTGATTTCTGATACATTTTTAGACTTTTGATCATGTCCAGACTCATAACCGGAGAAGTTCGCAGAAAAAACAAGACCCCGATTTTTGACTCTACACCTCCCAAAAGAGCTCAATATTGACGTAAATAAACACAATTTGCTGTGAATTGTACCCCTTGGGGGATACTATATTCTTACTCTATTCGATTGATCCCGACTCCTAAAGGAGAACTTGGCGAACAAAAAAAGGGACAAAGACGTATTTTTCCACCATTAAACACGTTGTAAACTTTAAAAATCTGAACCTAAATGTCCTTTGAGCGTAAAGAAATTCGGTTTAGGCCAGCGTGTAGCCTTTGAGTCGTAGTAAATTTGTGTGTGAAAAACTTCTGTCCCGCATCCTATTCGAGATATTGAGCGATCAAAGAAGAAAAAACAATTGTTTTTCGCACATTTTATACCCCTGACTTCGAACTTTACACCTCCTTAAGTAATTCAATATTGAGTTTTTTCAAACGCGGTTTGCTGCGACGTGTAGCCCTTAAAACGCCATTTTTTTAATTTATTAAATTTTTATCGACTTATAATCGGAGAGGTTGACGGGGAAATCTAAGGCAAAACCTGTTTTTTACATCATCCACCAGAGTGTAAAGGTTAAACCCCCATATCTAACTCCGTATTGATTATAAAACACGTTTGCTGATAAGCCAAAACTAACTTTTGAGTATTAGTACATTTCTATCTAATATCAATATTAATAATGATAAAAAATAATAAAAATAATCAGGACAATAATAATTACGACAATCATAATGAAAAAATTGTTCTACAAGTCAAGCAAGACTGTTCCGTTATTTTAAAGAATGCTACTCAAAATGAGTAAAAAATATACGATCCTGTCAAATATGCACCCTATAATGCTAAGTTGCAGTACATACGCGCAATACATTGGATAATCGTGCATAAATAGGCATACAACAATGACTTGCAGGCGTCGCGCAAGATATAATGTTGGTACATAAATGTATATGTGTCTACTACATTGCAAGAATTTAGATGGAGTTCTCCTTTGTTCTCATTTATTGTGATGAATATCTGAAAACAACTTTTTTAAATCCAACAATCATGCAATTTCCAACAAATCAAGGAGGCTAAATAGTAGAGTATTTTGTGTTTTCAGCTTATTTCTACGTACTTCTTAGTATGACTCTACACCGGATCCACTTTGATGATTCTTGTCGAACTTCCATAATGTAGCTTTCCGCAGATCTTGCCAGCATTCATCACAAACTTTACTCCACGATTTTTCTGAATATTTCGTTAATTCTCGCGACAGCGTTTCTCTTTGCACTTCTTTACACGCTGCTTATTTGTCTTTATTCGTTAATTTTACAGAAAATGCCCAAAAATTACGTCTCTTCTTTCCTCAATTGCCTTAAACGCTACTTTTTCGCGCGTTTTATCGTTCGATGGTTTTCGGCACATTTTTAGCGCAGTGTCTGCAAACACAATGACATTCCATCAAAAACAGCGTTTTCACGAGAGACGCGCGTGTGACACTCCTTATTGCTTTTATCGTACCTTAACTCACGCGCAGCGCATTGTGAACAGATTTATGTTAATTAGACTTGGAAATTTTTATCAGAGCCCGACTTGGAAATTTCAAGTGCTTGGAAAGAGCAAAAAGACAGACACTTGGAAACTTGGAAAATTTACTTGGAGATCTGGAGAAAAACGACATTTTTCCAAGTTGAAAAATGCTATTGACGTGGAACTTTTATTTGAGCAAATGAACTGACACTTGGAAACTTGGAAATTCCAAGTTTTGGAAACTTGGAACTTGGGACTTGGATTTCCAAGTGGAAATGAATTGGCCCCAGGTGTGCTTTTGAGTATTAGTGCATTTCTATCAGAAAAATATTCTTGTGATTTATAATACGGAGTTGTTGGCAGACAAAAAACAGGCCAAAATGTGTTTTTTCACCCTCAGAATTTGTTACACTCATTACACTGCCACTTTGGAAATGAATCACTTTTCGAAAGAATAAAAAAGGCTTTTGAGCTTTATCAATTGTCTACATTTTAAACATTACCAGACTAAACAGAATGGAAAATTGAGTTAGAAAACTTCGGTAACCGACCAACATTTTAAAAAATTTTATGCTATAACGTTACAGTAAAACTCTACACTCTCTTGAAACACCAGTTATTAATTTAAAAAAGAACAAAAAACACCGACAGCGGATTTTTTAGTCATCCATCTCATCTTTAAAAAACGCACAATACAGAAGTGTCTGGTTATAGCTGTAGGGGTAGTCACTTTTTAGGGGGTCCAAGTATATTAAACGTACGCGCTAACGCGCTACCTATGAATAATAAGTGTTTTCCTCCTGCAGAATGATTCGCTGGAGTGATCCTGAAATGCCATGATGAGAATTCTGAGCTAGGTTTAACAAAATGTATCTCGAGCATACATGCACTTCATGGTTATTCTGGGGAGTGAAACCAAATAATGTTTCCAGTAGTTTTTTGGGCTCAAGAACCATGGATTCGCGTCAAAAATAAAATTCAATGAAACACATTAATATGGGGTAAAAATTGGCTGTTTGGTACGAAGCGTTGAGAAAATTGGCCACTCTTATCGCTTAAAACGCTTGAAGCAACATCCTACGTTTTTGTAAAATCTAAAATTCGGGTGGGTAGAAATTTTTTGCAGGGAAGGGTAAAAATGTGTTTACTGAAGTGAAAACAAAACTTCCCTGAGTTAATGTATGATCTCGTGTTTTTGTATCACCTGGGTTTGGGAGTTTGGGGGTTATGCAACCCCAGAGAAACCAAAATACCCCCAGAAACCAAAATACCCCCTCCCAGACTTTAATTTTTGAAATTTTTTTTGTTTTTTTTTCGCAAGTTTTTGATGCCAATGGATAGTGCACGATGATAAACGTTAAAAAATGGTGTTTTTTCGCCATACCACCATTTTTAAGGCCTTTTTTGACCTTTGAAAAATCTTGCACCCACCAGAATTTTGGTGCTGCCCACGAATAATCAGTATATGTCAAAACGATAGCATTCGTTGATCCCTCGCATGCTCTCTATTTTAAGAATGTATGATAAAGTAATTTGTTTAAATGCATTCAACTGAAAATAGTTGTCAAAAAGGTAAATAATTTTGATCCACGCACTGAAAGACTAATAGTTTGATTCATAAAATCTAAAAGCACTTGAAACAGCGCACGTTCTTAGCTTTTTTCACGAAAATAGTAATTATGTTAGACACAGCAGTATTTTAGTTAGATGTCAGTATGTTCTGGGATTGGGCTTTCCAAAAACATGTGGATGTTGATAAACTACAATACATTAATAAACTGATTAATTTGTTCTTCTATCTACATAGCTGTTTTTATGGTTTGAAAAGCCGACAGAATCTTGCTTATACAATTCCCTTGTAGATTATGAATTTTCATAACATAACCGCCGATGTTTTTATTTAAATAACTTAAATTCGTGTCGTTTAAAATTCAGGATATTCGAAATCATTTATTCGAATTCAAAGGAGTGCCTTTCTCAGGCATGGACTTGGCTGCTTTGAACATTCAACGATCTCGTGATCACGGAATCCCTGGTTACAATTTTTATCGAGAGTTTTGTGGATTCAGAAAGGTCAATAGTTTTGCCGAATTGACAGATTTCATGGAAACTGATTCAGTGCGAGCCTTGCAGACGGTTTACAAGTAAAAATGCAGCAGATGTCTAACACCTGCTATTGTTACGAGTATACTGCCAATAAAGATATTTTTTGATCTCAGTTTAGCGTTTAATGTAAATATAGTTAAGGTACGCGTTTTTCTTATATTTTAAATTTATGTGATTGATAATGTATCTTATCTTAATGCGCTAGGTTGCATTGATTCGTAATAGGACGTTGATGTAAGTTGCATACGTACATATATCTATGCAAATCAAAAATGATGAACCACCTTTATTGCCTTGCCTTAATCGCGTGTTTTCGGGATTCTCCATCCATGGCAGAATGCCTCGCACTCTCCAGCCCTCAAAATTCAATACCCCAATTAAAATGCTGTGAAATGAGGTTTTTCTGAATTTTCTACTTATTGATTTTTCAGACAAACTACGACATATTTCGTTTTTTACGAAAATCTGATATTTTTTGCCATAAAAGGACAGAGAGTCCTTTATCCTGCTCATCAAAAGAATATGCCCGCTATCTACTCTTTAATGTTGACTTGCTGCGCTTGCGTGCTGTTAATAGTTATAGGACTTAGGACCATGGAAAACGCTATTATAAGCTATTTCGCTATCAAACGAGTAGCCTTGAAAATGGAAATAGACGTTCAAATAGTGAAAACTTTCTTAATCCGCAGTTTGTGGTGCGATTTAAAGCAAGTTTTAAAAAATTTTGGTTTTGTTTATTTCTTACCTTCAGTTTTACCGTTTTTTAGAATTTTTTTCCTTTCTCCTTCTGAAGCTTTCGTTAGACCCTCCTCACCCGCTTCTTCATATGCACGTCGAACAATGATAGCTAGTGTGCTAAATTTGATAATTTTCTTTAAAATTTAAATGCAGCCACCCGGATGATATCGATTTGTTTCCCGGTATAATGACAGAAAGATCTCTTGCCGGCGGTCTATTAGGTCCAACCGGAGCCTGTATCGTTGCCGAGCAGTTTCGGCGGGCCAAAAAGTGCGACCGATTTTGGTACGAAAATGACTTGCAAGGAACTAAGTTTACACCGAGTAAGCGACAAAGGAAACTTTTTGTGGTAAAAAGTTAAAATGAAAGGAATAAGAATAATCAGAATAAAATAAAAAGATAAAAGGAAAATGACCAATCACTGCGATGCATGTTTGAAGAGCTTTACTTTACAATTTACTTACTTTGAGTTTGCGGCGCAGATTTTAAATTCTAAAAAGCAAAATGTCAGTGGTCAGCATTAGTACCGATTCTGGCTAATGTTCTCTTGAAATTACTCATGACTTCTACGTTTATTTACAATCTATCTAAAAGTTATAAAAAAACACATAATTTTGCTCGGAAATCCGTTTATTACTTTCTAAAGCATAAAATGTTTATTCAAGGATGACTACACTTATATAACAAGCTCTTATTCCCTCACACCGCTTGAGTTTGGCTTCCTCCACTCTACACTCGCTGCTTAAAAAAGTTTGCAAAACTTCGTAGACATGCTTTAATTTGCGGGCCTTCATTCTATTTACGATCCATATGAATTTATGAATTAGGCATGCATCTCAAAATTGCTCGCTTTTTCAGATCAGTTGGCCGAAATTCGAAAAATCACTTTTGGCAAAAATTTTGTGTACAAATAGCGCTTTCTTGCGAAGCGTGCAACCTAGAGTATTCGAAATGCCGGATGATTTCATGTGAGCAAGTCGGATTAAAGCATGTGCATGATACTGTAACAAAACAAACTATCTTTACACTCAATATAAAATATACTTTTGGAGTATTTTAGGGCGTTTCGTCTTCGCTTTGCTTTCTATCTTTCTGACAAAGTCCGACACAATTTAGACTTACATACGCTGCTTTTCCTAGACATCCCCAACAAAAAATGAGCAATGAAATATTTTTCCCGAAAAAAATCATAAAAGCATTCAATTTTGCTTAAAAACTGATTTTCTTATCTATACAGTTCTTTAAATTTAACTTATAAGCCCGTCGTCCTCCTACCACATAAAATTCTAGAGTCTAAGCCGTAGATGCACAGCATGACCGATTAAGAGGTGTGGGAGGGGGTCAGCTGATCTGGGATTGGGTCAAAAATCGAACTTTTCTGGGCCAAAATGACCTAAAACAGCTTGAATGCTAAAATAGCATTAAAACTACATTTTTCTACGGCAAGCACTTTTGACGAAAATTTTTAAATTTTCATTCATTTTGGCCGCCATTTTGCCTCATTTTTTAATAAAATTGTCCATTTTTCTATTCTGGGAGTCAGGACTCAGGTCTCAACTATTGTAATTTTGTGCAAATTCGTGATATGCTAACAGCTTGCCGTTGAGTATTGTTTCTTCCATGTTTAGAAACGCTCAATTGCCATGTCAGGATTTGCCAGAAGTAGATTTAAACGAATGGCTAGACAGACGTATGTATTACATTTGTTTTAATTTGTAATTATTTCTATCATATTGTAATTTTATGCGCAGAATTTTGTGTTGTCGATCATCGAGTGATCAATCTGGGCAAAACAAAGCGGATTACTCCATGCGTTTCCTGCACATGTACAACGGAAGGAGTAAATTTAGAAGATTTTTATTTAAAAATGGACGTTTTTTCGATGAGCAATAGATATGAATATAACATTTTTTTATTTTCATCTATTTCTTTTGTTTCTAAAGTACCCATGTACAAAATAGTTAATACTCAGAATTTGGGCGATTCACTTACCATATGTATGCATTATTATCGGGCATGAGGGTAGGGGGTGAAATCGCCAGAAGTTTTACTAAAAATAGAATTCTGTGCTGTGGGTCTACAGTAATCTGCGGGGTTTTTCAACTTCTGCGTGGGTGTGTAGCTCCACGCCCAAGTATGGTCTGGAACCTCCAGAATCCGAAAGACCCTCTGAATCGATAGACCCCAGAATTCAATTTTTGATGCTATTCTTGGCTATTTCGCGCCATCGGACCCTTAGAATTTGTTGCTGCCCATGTACGATGGTAAGTTCCTGAAGATTTGAACTTCTTTAAATCGAAATTTGTTACCTTTGTAGTGATCGAGTCATTTAGAGAATATCTGAAGATTCGTGATGAGTCAATTTTAACCAACTTTATAGTGCGCAAAAAATGAGTTAAACGATGGGCATTAAAAATTGTCTTGATTTAGAGATTTGATAAATTTGTTGAATAAAATAAATGTGTGTTTCTGAAACAGGCTGACATGTTAAGGGAAAAAGTTATAGTCTATTCCACGCAATTCTGGGCATGTATTTAAAAAACTTGGTCCGACAATAAGCTGACACATTTTGCGATTATAGTGTTGATTTGATATATAATTATAGCCGTCGGCTTACTTTAGAAAAAGTCTTGAAGTTTATGTTTCAACTTATGTGAAACGGACTATAATGCAATTCATTTAATTGAGTTTTCGTGAGTTTTTCATTGATTTCTTCGGATTTTATTTCTTTTCAGCCTGAGTGTCATTCAGTACGAATTGATAATTGCAATAAGCTATTAGACGAATTTCTATTTACCGAGGTCGCGGAAGACACGGTTTGCGTTATTCAATGTTCCAGCGTTTTGAAAAACAGAAATGGCCGCCTGTGAATGTTTATAAAATTATTAAGATCAGGGACGTTGTTTTACTGAAAATAGGTAAACATTCTCTGAACCTAAGATAATTCAAATGCAAATCTTCTCAAATGTTAATTTTTTTGCATAAGAATCATGTGTTTTGCGAACGGAATTTTGAATAAATCTTTGATTTGACCACGAATGACGTCTTTTTCAGTCTTTCTTCGTTTGTGTGTGTGATCATACGAGTAATTTATTGTCAATGAAAGACCATTTGTCGTGTTATTTTGTGAACATTAGAAATTAAGCTAAATTGACACAAAGATATTACAAGAATAATCACCAACGCTGAGTAATCAGGAACTATAGTATGTTTCTTTATTCGAGAACTTTCTCAGTGAATTTTTTGAAGGCTACAGTATGCCTAACTAGGTGATTTACTGTAACTCGACAGAAAATTTGAGTGGGGCGAGCGGCTGCCAGTCTTTCATTTTTAGTACACTAGACCGTAGACTTATATTCAAGCATCTAAACAGTGCTGTGACATACATACTACAGTAAGTGCGCGAAATAAAAATCTTGCAGCAGGAATCGAAACCGTGTTGCTTCGACGATAATCAGACGTTCTACCTCTACGCTAAGCGGATGTTTGTGGCGACGTTTAAAATGTTAGTCTATTGTGTTTAACAGTCTATTTACGACAAATTGATTGCGTGAATTTTATCCACATGTTGCGTGATCTGCTGGAAGACGAGAATAAATTATGCCGTAAGAAATATCAAAAAACCCTTCCGTCCTACGTAGCTACAGTGATCTCTGATTGACCAACAGTAAGTAGGGAATATAGAATTGCTGTAGCCTCAGTAAAGATTTGCTGAAAAAGCTCTCGGATAAATGAAACAGATTATAACTGTGGGCAAAATCTTTCGCTTGAAATTCGCGAAGGTCGCATAATTTTCGAGCAACTCGTATTTGGTCTACACATTTGCGTGGGGATCTAGATCCCTACGACCAAAATCGAGAATCCTCTAAATTTGGAATTTCGGTGCTATTTTTAGCAATTCTGCCTCATTGGACCCTCAGAATTAGGCTGCTGTCCATCTAAGATTTGGTCAGAATGTTTAACATCAATCAGTTGGAAACGGGAGGCTTTGAGGTATTAACTAAACATGCATCGGGGGTGGGGTCTAGACCACCCTGAATGGAAAAATGGAAACCTTTTCGGGAAAAATGAAGCAAAATGAAGGCCGAAAATTTAATATTCTCATAAAAAATGCCTTAAATTGACCGGAAACTAACACTATTTCAGCGCTAACGGCTAATACCAATTTTTGACACAAAAAAGCACAATATTGACCCCCAGATCGACTGACCCCTTCTAGATCGGCCATGCTGTGCACCTGTGGTCTTATCCAGACATGCACAACTGCGGGGGAGGGGGGCGCAGGATTTCTTAAAGATCAAAAAATGGTCTTGAAATGGTAACATAGTGGAAAACAACACTTTTCAACGTTTCACATCGAGCCCTATCCATTGGCAACAAAAAAATCACGAAAAAAGATGAAAATTGAATTCTGGGGGTATTTTGGTATTAAGAAGGGGGTATTCGGCCTTCTAGGAGGGTTGCATACCCCCTAACCCTAATCTACCCCCATGCCCACGTTTGGTCTTAACCCACCCTGAATGCAAAAATGAAAAATTTTCTCGGAAAATAATGCAAAATAAATGAAGGCAAGCAGTGATGAAAATTGAACATTTCCGTGAAAATTGCTTTAAATTGACCAGAAACTAATGTACTTTTAACACTATTTTAGCGCTTATATCAATTTTTGAAGTCATTTTGGCTCCAAAAAATCCAATTCTTAACCCCCACAGACTAGCTAACCCACCCCAGATCAGCCAGGCTCCGCATACGGTCCTAACCCCCCTCCCCCGAATGAAGGAATGGGGTGGCAAGGTGAAGGTCTAAAATGAATGAAAATTCGAAATTTGTTTCAAAAGTACCAAAAGTGAATAGAAAATGTGCAAATCTTATTTTAACGCATTTTTTACCATTTTTTGAGGTCATTTAGCTCAAAAAAGCTCCATTTTTGACCCTTCAAATTGACTGACTACCCAGATAGACCTGTTGTACATCTATGGCTGGAAGCAGCCTTTTTAAGCGAGAGAAATGGATGAGATATAATTCATCAGGATCCTTGATTTAAATATGTGCCGACAGCCCGGTTCAGAGGTCGAAATCAGCGCTATTTTCCGATTTTCGTCGGCGATATCCGCGACTTTCCCGCACATATGGGCGAGGGTGGGGGGTTTGGGGGTAAACACCCACTAGAAGTTGAAAAATCAAAACAGATTACTTTAGAGCCCCAGAATTCTATTTTTAGAAACATTTTTGGCGATTTTTAGCAATTTTTGGTGATTTCATCTCCCCCTTGAATTTTTTCGCTGCCCATGTATGCTATCCCGACTGAATCAGGAAAATCGGCGACATTGCCGACAAAAATCGGCGATATTGCCAACTTTTACTTTTGATCTGGGCTTTAAGAAAACATAGAAGCTACAAATATCTTCTTTGTGATGCTTCGTCTATAAAAAAGTCTGTTCCATGCCAAATGGCCCATTTTTTGCTAAAGTCTTATTACTGCTATAGATTTTAACTGTACAAACGGCTTCTTCAATTATGCTTTCGTAATAGCCAGCTGCTTTAAACCCTTCGTATTGATGTTCAATATGCTTAGTCGACACATCCGACAGACTGTCAAACCAACCTAACCCGCAAAATCTTCGGCTACAGTAATAAGCCGTAAAGCGAAAATCGGCCGATTGGAATTGAACAGCTTAATTCTGTTTACGCTTCTAAGTCAATTCAAAGTTCGTAAAAGTTTCGATTTTAGCCGACTGCTTAATAAAATTGAGATTCACTTCAGAAAATTAAAACATGGGCCTGCGTAGCTCAACCATTTTAATTATAAAATGCCTCTAAACGCACAGCTGTAGCATAAGACAAGTACAAAAATCGATAAAAAGCGGTCAATCTTAAAATATTACGCAAATTGTAAAGATAAGGCGTGACAAATGATAGTGCATGTAAACACAAAATGAATGACTGTAAAGTTTTTCATTCGCTTCAGTCAACGGTCATCAATTAAGCAGATATTATTTTATTAGACAATTGAACGTTAAACTATTATTCGGAAAAATCTTTCTTTTCCTTTTTCTGCAGTCTATTTCACGGAACCTTGTGCATGTAAATTAATTTTCAACACTCAAGCGAGTATGTAGGCAGGCTAGGCAGCCCACTATAATAATTCTAGGTAGCCCACTATAATACAATTTTGCTCAGCGAAACTTGATATGCTTATCAGTTGATATGCACAATATCGTGATTTTGGCTTCAGTTTAAACAGCTTTTGTAATCGATTTGCGTTTATTCACAAATTGTGATCCGTGCGCAAGGTTTCGTGAAATAGTCTACTATTTATAAGCTGTCCGACGCGATTATACTTCAAGAGATTAGCAATTGTTTACAACAAGACTTCAAGACTTCGTAATGCTTTCCGTCAAAATCAAATATGCGTAATGCAAAACAAACAACAAACAGTAATAAAAAAACTGACTTTCGCACAAATTAAGGAAAAATAGATCAGACTGTGTTTGTTCCATTTTCTCTGCTTATTTTAATATACGTTATTATCCAACACGCATCATACTGAGGAATTCGATAATTTCAGGATTCAAAAAAATATCTGCCGTTGAAAAATGATTCCATTTTGTAGATCAGAAAAGGTTCAAAATTTAAGTTCCAAAAACAGACCCTTTTCTTTCAAGTTCTTAACGTAGGTACGTCGCATGCACTATATTAACAGTGATAGAGGAAAAGGCTATTACAGTTGGTTTTTAGGCTAATTCAGGCGTACGGATAATAATATCGTCGACTATGTACAGGCGGTCGCATGGAGTAAGTTGGACGACTATGCTTTGGTCGAACATGTTCTGTGTCGCTCATAAAACGTTCGAATTCCTTGAAAAAATGTACCTACATGTCGATGAACGCACGACAAAATATTTGAAAAATCGCATAATACTATGATTAATTTAATGAATTTAGATTCTGAGGCAAGGTCAGCAAAAGTACAATATTTTGATCAAAATCGCAAGATATCATTTAACGTTTTAAACTGAGGAGAAGAGTCGCGTTGCTCGTTACAGAATCGGAGAAAACTTGTCCGTTTTTCCTTTTTTTGCATTCAGTCTATTTATCTACTATTTATTTTTTACATTCCTTCTTCTTTCCTTTTCATTTTCTATTAGTTTGCGTTGAAAGCCTCCTCTGAGCGAAATATGCAACACAATCTTCCAACTATTAAGAACTTAACAAATTTTTTCGGCTAAAAAGTACTAGGACACAAAACAAAAGATAAAATTATAAGGATAAAGAAAAAAATATCATGGAAAATATAAAACAAATGAAAGAATTCTAAGGAAGCAGGAAACAACAAATTGAGGAAATTTCTTGCTTATTTTCGTATTCATTGACTTTAAATATTTTTTAACGTTCATCGCTATTGGCTTGAACGTAAGCCAAGATCAGGCATGCATGTGGGGATGGGGTTTGTGAAGGTCAAGTTATATCTCCAGAATGGAAAAATGAGAAAAATTCTGGAAGGCAAAATAAATATTAAAAATTAAGGAAAATCAAAAATTCTATAAATGGGTTTGAAAGTTAATAGAAACTAATTATTTAAATCGCTTTACAATATTTTAGCATCCAACGACTTTTCGAGGCCATTTTCAGCTCAACAAGGATCTCTGGTTGACCCCTCCCCATAAATTAGATGACCCTAGATCAGCCATGCTGTACATATATGGTGAAGAGGAAGTTTGTGAGCTCAAATCAAAAGTTACGGGGAATAAGCAGACACTTCTATTTTTAAAAGGTTTTGAGGAATAGACATCAAGTACCCAGAAATATCAATGTAAATAATGAATGAATTTCTGCAAGATAAAGATTGCATTTTATGCTTCTGTCATGCTATTATTCGAAACAGGCATTTGGATAAAAGCGCGCTAAGCCTAATATTGTCAGACGTCGTTGAAAAGGCTGCCCAAAAATTAAGTTTGATTTTTTATTTTTTTCTTTTTCGATTAGAACTTTTTTGCCAAATATTGTTAAAAACATTCTGGTCAGAGAGTGCTCTGTCAAAAAAGATTAAAATACAGTTTCTTGAACTCAGACAAGCCATTTTTGTAGGAATATTTTATGGGTTGACATGTAGGCTCGAATAGCTGATTTTTTTCGTTGTATGCATAGGTGGGCAGCACCGAAATTCTGTAGGGGGGGGGGGTAAAAAATTTTCAAAGGTCAAAAAATGGTCTTAAAAGTGGTCGTATGGCGAAAAAAACACCATTTTTCGACGTTTATCATCGAGCACTATCCAATGGCATCAAAAAATCGCTAAAAAAGCAAAAAAAATTTAAAATTTGAATTCTGGGGGTATTTTGATTTCTGGGGGGGGTATTTCAACTTCTGGAGGGGTGCATACCCCCAAACCCCCCACGGCCATGTGTGGTTGTATGCCTTCAGTTCTGTTCCTATTCGAACTTCTATGGAAATAAACAAATATTGGAAACCAACCAGGGCAGAAGCGGCATTTTTGGCCTGAACAATGGATTTTCGGGCAAAGTCCAATTCACGATCGGCATAAAAAGCCTCTCGCTCAAGCTGAAATCGATTATTAGACAATTTTAATTGTGTACAAATTAAATGCCAAAATTTACTTACTCTGCTTCTGCGTCCGCGTTCTTGTAGCACCCCATTCTCCAATTCATTCATATACGACTGAAAAATAAAATTAATTTTTAAGTGTGAATGGCTTCTTCTAAGAAACGGCATAAATATATAATAATTTATAAAAAATACTTTCTTTTTTCTTGCAAAATGCTACTTGAGTGCAGATGTATTTTCAGCTAGAAATTTCGTACAATTAAGGATATTTCGTTATGGTCACCTAATTATTCATATTTTATTTGAAATTAATGTTCGGAAAATGCCGGCAATAAATGATGTGTCGTCAAGTACGGGAAATGTCGTATTATAAACTTTTGTGAAATTTTTTTGAATCGTCTTAGCAGGCAAAAAGAAAATTAATTTTTCCATGGCATATTAAGCATAAAACACTTGACATAAGCTTAAGTTAGTAGGTATGTACAATGCCTGTGGCTAAACAAGGCGAGAATGGCAAATTGTTTTATGCTTTTCATGATTTTAGTATCAAGTGTCTTTCCTGAATTTTACTATTTTTTATATTAATGCATTTTATAAATTATTTTTAAGCGAATTGTTGGAAGCAGAAATTTTTTAAAGACATAATATGAGTGTAGAGTGAAAAGAGTTTGCTGTCCAAAAATTTACATTATTAGAAATTAGCGAATTGGAGAAAAGATATCGATTATTATTATTACTTCATATATTGAACGAACGCCATGTGGTAGAGCGACGTCTTCCATCCACCGATTTAGCCTTCTCTTGACATAACTATCCCGAGGGTACAAATGGTCATAATGGGAAGCCTTAATACAACAATTTTCTTATAAATTTTCAGAAAAGTATTCTCAATATAACATTAAGAGCAACATGCATATTTTGCATTGGCGGATCCAGGATTTTCTGATAGTGGGCGGAACCCAAAATTTTCCTAGAAGTGTAAAACATTTCCCAAAATTTGTATATTATACTCAAAGTACCGGTTTTTTGGTGTCTCTTGATAGGCAAAATTATTTCTGATGCTAAACAAGTAAAGAAATTAAGAAAAATCCAAAGTTTTTTTATAAAAAAACTAGAAAAATAATGCATAAATCGACACAAATCGCCAAAAAACACTCGAGAAATTATTGTGGGAGCTACAAAATCTTTGTTCTGTACAAAAACTAGTCTTCTGACGTAAATTTAAGTTTTTTATATCGCCAAGAAAATCAGTGAATGTCATTCATGAGTACAATTTCGGCGTGAAGCGCCGAAAAATTTTAAAAATCATGATAAAAATGGCTAAACTCATTTAAAAGACACATCTATTCTTCATTGCGCCAAAACATTTTCTGACGACGGGGTGGCGGTCGCCCCCTGCCCCCTCTAAATCCGCCGGTGATATTTTAGAATATTTACTCATCATTACCTAGTCAAAGATAATAACTTACACTAAACTGACAGGAATCAGGATGAAAGATCTTATTTTTCGTCAAGATGATTTTTTAGAAAATTTCAGATTTTTAAAAGCAACAAACAATATTATAAATAACCAGAAATAAACTGATAATAAAAAGTATGAAAATCATGGCAAATTATTTTATGCTTCGTTTCCGTGTGACATTTTGATTCCAATAAATACAGCTTTATGGGAAAGTCAATGAATGAACCGTCTCGATTTTGACCTTTAAAAACTTGAGATATCTCCCAGACCCTCGAAATTCTGTGCTACTTATGTATGTAGCTGCACTTTAATAGGTTAGGAGTGAAATTTAAATTGCACTAGCGCAAGGAATGTACTCACAAGATAAAATGAATTAACCTTAAATAGTATAACGAGCAAAGCTCGCTCAAAGAGCAATATCTTTCTTAAGCAAACACGTTTTTAAATAGCATTAAGAGGAAAAAGCCGTCATGGTTATTATGTGGATGATTTTTCTTTTCTCGTATTGAATTTATCATCAAACTAAACTTAACAAATTATACCCACAATTTGTTTGGCAATCAAGGGAAATAAAATAATAGTACCTAATAAGATTTTTGGCTCTGACGGTGCAATTTTACTAATTATCAAATTGACTATTGCATAACTAAACAGTTACACCTGCAGTTAGTTAATTAGGCGATAATGGAAGTGCGAGCGAAATTAATTTTCAGCATAAGATTATAGCTTCGTATCAGATTCGCCGTATACTTATAGTTGGTATCTGCAAAACAGATTATGATTTAATTTTTCAAGAAATAACATGTATTTTACTAAGATCACATGAATGCACAATGTCTCTATAAGCAGTTTCATAGAAGAATATGCAAATATGCCAATTTTAAATACGACCCTAAGAATACACGCTATAATTCATATAAAAACCTCACCACAACATACGGACAATATGGAGGCTTCCCAAAGTACGTGCCATAATAGCTGGGTACTGTGGACTCGTATGGTTTGTGCAAAGTACTGACGTAATTCTGTGTTCTGAGCGCCATTCTTTCAAATACGGGCGGGTCGTTGAGCAATTCTGAGCTAACCAAAGGCTGATCGGGTCTAAAAATTGATTTATCTTAGAGAATTATTCGTTGTATTAATTAATCTGGACAACGGATTAGCTTAGTCCTCAACTAAGGTATTGATTTGTTATAACTTGTCGACATTCTTGTATCGCACAAGTACATCAGTATGCCATAAAATGTTTCATCACTGTATAATGAACATTGCCGAATCTTTGAATTTTTTAAATTGCGTCTTGATGAGACGATTTACGATTGGGGTGATCATACTCGTAACAGGAAGATTGAGGAATCCTTCGCCAAAAGTCAGCCCCCTCCGTCCTCAAGTTGTGATTTTCGCCCTCCCCTCCTCCATAGTTAAAAGCTTGCGTTTTTAGGTCATAATTAGGTTTTATTGCTAATTTTGGACAAAAATAGAAAGTAGTTCACTCCTTCACTCATAATGACCGGCTACCCCCACCCAAAAGTATGAGTATGGTACCGTATATTACATGCAAGTATCTCTTTGGGCTGAAGGTGGATACTCGTCAAAAACATGATGTTTCGGCATTCATAAAAATATGAAAATTTCGAAAAAATTCAAATAAATTGAATAAAATATAGTTTTGAAAATGAGTGCTTCGAGCAAATAGTAGCTGGAAAAGAGTCAAGCATAACCTTTTATACGAATTTTTCGAAAAATCGCGAATTCTGAGGGTAGGAATGGAAAAATTCCTGAGGGAGGGGGTGAAAATCTTTCTGAGGTGTGAATGCCACCATATCCCCCAAAATCATACATGATGGTACCTGTTATAATAATATTCGCCGGTGTAGTCGTCGAACCGGCTCCTGCTTCGACTCCGCCTCAGTTCCTTTCTTGTAGCATTAACGTAATCCCTTAGATTGGAATACGACGATGACCTGGTCACGGGAACCGAATGAGTTAAGCCAGGCTGCACGGATCTGACGGACCTCAATGGAGCTGGACCGTAGCCTTCTGTTGTTACCCAAGGACGCCGCTTTTCTAAGCTGCGGCTTCTGAAAATGATATTCGGGAATATAGGAATGCAGCGAAACAAATAATGCTTATTATAGAAACCGAGACAAAATGAAAGTTGTAGAAAAACTACCAACGAAATTATTCGCATATATTTCAATCTCGAAAGATCTTTCAAAATAGTATATGCGGAAATAAGCGTATTTTGCAAACGAGTAAAATTTTTTCTACGAAGAGACGCAAAAAAATTTTAGTTCCAAAAGACCTAGATTGGAATAATTTAAAAATAAAAATAGCGAATACGGGTTATGATGATGTAGAATCTCAATATTAGGCAGATTAAATTCAATTTAAATCGTAAATTATAAAAGTCGTCTAAGAGAATATTGTCTCTTTGATAAGTGGCATGCGAGCAAACCGCGTCCTGCTCTACGAGCGGAATTCGTCATGGGTGTTAAAAAGGACACAAAATATCTAAAAAAAACTTTCGCTTAGCATTGGTAGCGCAAATTGAAATTTTTCTCTTAGCTGAAACAAAAGCAGGAAGTATGATTTAACTTACGAAAGATTATAATGAAAAACTCAGCTTTAAGCGGATGCTTCATAGACATACAAGTTTCTCATCATTCAACAGCTGCTGAAACGGAATGAAATTGATGCCTTCAATAAGATTTCAACGCACGCAATCTAAGAAGTAGGTACTGTGTATGTAAAAGAGAATGACAACCCAAAATTGCTACAACATATCTGAAAAGAAGAGGAAAAAAACTAAAGGCCACGCTATTTTTAGGTATTTATTCCCAGAATACGATACTCGCGCGCTTAATGCCATAATATGTCATTCAAACCAAAATATATTTAAAATTATCTGTCACTCAAAAACATATGAACATTTTGTCCACGCAATGATTTACGATTCCTCGTAAGCAGATAGGCAGTAAAATAATACAAAAAGTTCAGAAGGTCCCAAAAGCGAAATGAAATAAGCCAATTGGTTGCTTTTAAGCTGCTGTAAACAACAACTCTTAGCTGCCTGAAGGGTTTTAAATAGTTGTACACTGCTTCCCTTTGTATTTGCGCATGAGTTTCAACGTATTTAGCGCAATTGAATCGGGATGAAATTAACAATGGGTAGATATTACTCAAGATTAATCGACTAAGTGAAATACACTTTTAGAGTCACAATTGCACTTGACTGGAAAAATAAAAACGTTGAATAAACAGCGATCCATTTTATATTCCGTCTTTACTTTTCTCTTGTTCACTATTTTTAGATCTTTCATAGTAAAAAAGAAAATGCGTTTTCGATTTTATTTGGCATTTTCTCAAACGAAACTATTACATAACATATCAGGCGGACTCTAAAGTTATTTCCAGATTGTTTACGCAATTCTTTTATCGTCACAGAAGTGTATTTCAACAGTCGATGAACCAAGAAAAATAATAAAAATCGCTTTACGAAGATGCCTCTAATCTGAACTACGAGTACATCAATTTCACAAAATTATATATATATATATATATATATATATATATATATATATATATATATATATATATATATATATATATATATATCATAGGTAGCGCGTTAGCGCGTACCTATAATATACTTGGGTACCCCCAACACCTGGGCACCCCCTACAGCTATAACGGGACACTTCTGGAAGGTGCGGTTTTTTTTAAAAGAAAGATAATAAAAAAATTCGCTGCCCGTGTTTTTTTGTTTTTCTTGAAACTCAAAATTGACTGTGTAAAGAAGGTGTAAAGTTTTTGTGTAACGTTATAACATAGGACAAATTTTGGGACCTTTTTACTGCGGCATGTGG
This sequence comes from Mermis nigrescens, assembly GCA_036768485.1. NCBI lineage: Eukaryota > Metazoa > Nematoda > Enoplea > Mermithida > Mermithidae > Mermis > Mermis nigrescens. The sequence continues at coordinate 4,439,042 of JAVLUZ010000157.1, read as the reverse complement.
ACAACTGAGTATTGATGACTCGAAGGATTGAACAGAATAGGATAATAGAGGGATGAATTCTACAGATGACACTTTTTTTGTTTTTTGAAATTCGCATTATTTATCGAACGGCAGTGTAAAGAGTGCGAAAATCTGGGGGTGAAAAAGCACTTTTTGGTCGAGTTTTCAACCTTCCTATGTCCGATACTAACTCCGGTTATGAGGTTTTTAAAATGTTTTCTGACAGAAATGTAGAGCGGATCAAGGGCTACATTCTGCATATAAGCAAAGTCTTCTATGCTCTATGGTGAGTTAGATCCTGGGGTTTAAAGTTTACACTCTAGTGGATGGTGTAAAAAAATGGATTTTAACTAAGATTTCTCTGCCAAATTTTTCCGCTTATGAGTCAGTGCAAATCGAAGACAGCATTAATAAAGTGCCTCACAGGGGCTAAACATCGCAGCAAACCGCATTTAAAAAACGCAATATTGAGTTATTTATGGGGGTGTAAAGTTCGAAATCAGAGGTAAAAAATGGGCTAAAAACACGTTTTTTCCGAAGTTTGATTGATAAATCATGCCAAATAATTTTTGCAACAGAATTTTGGCACACAGGAATGTACTACGATTTAAAAGCTACAAATTGTACCAAACCGAATTTCTTTAAACTCAATGGGGAGTTCGGTACGGAATTTTAAAGTTTACAGTGTTCTAAATGGTGGAAAATACGTTTTTGTTGCGTTTTTTGTTCGCCACTTTCTCCGTCCAGAAGTCGGGATAAGTCTAATAGAATAAAAATAAAGTGCTTTATATCGGGTGCATGTCAAAGCAAATTGTCTATACATTAATATTTAGCGAGTGTAAAGTCAAAAATTTGGAGTTTTAAATGCGTTTCTGTCTTGTTTTTTCTGCCTGCTTCTCCGGTTACGAGTCAGGGACACGTTTATCAAGTCTAGAAATGGACCAGGAATCAAATTTGATATGCCAGTCTGGCGCATATGTTTACACTCTACGGTGTTGTAAAGTAGTTTACACCAATTGTTAGTTTGCCCATAGAACATTATGTAGACTTAATTTTTTCATAAATATTAATCGTAATATCGGAACAATATCAAAATTACGAATCTGACTAAAATCTTCTTTACACTAGGTGTTTACATGAAGTTTACACTACATATATATTTATCTTCGTTTTTGAGCATTCCTGAAACCTAATTTTTTCTTGGAGCCTAGAAGTTTTCAAAGGATCAAATGTGAGACGTCACGTAGGCGCGTTTGTTTACATCCAACAGTGATGTAAAGTAGTTTACATTCATTGTTTATATGTCCTCAGACCATTGTAGAGACATAATTTTTTCATGAATGTTGATCATAATATCCGAGTAATTTTTTACACTGCATGTTAGCCTTTGTTCTAGAGCATTGCAAAAATCGAAATTTTTTCCTGAGATATAAAAATTTACAGGGAATGAAATATATACGTCAATTGGGCGCGCTTGCTTACACTCAGCAGTATTGCAAAGTGGTTTAAACCTAATGTTTATTGTCTTTAAAACATTATGGAGACTCATTTTTCCATAAATGTTGAAAGAAATATCGGAGCAATATCAAAATTACGAATCCGACTAAAATATTCTTTACGCTATGTGTTTGTGTAAAGTTTACGTTACGTGTTAACCCTAATTCGATAGACTTGCAGAGACTTTGTAACTGAAGTCAAGAAATTTTCAAGGATTCATATGTGAGACATCAATTAAGTGAGTTTGTTTACCCTCAAAAGTAATCTAAAGTGATTTAAAAATTATGTTCAAGTGTCCTTAGATCATTGAAGAGATGTAATTTTGTCTTAAATGGGTTGCATTAAAGTTAAATCTTTCTTAGCCGTGTTTATAATATGTTTCACAAAATCTTGCACATGGAGAGCTATCGTTTAATTGATGTAAATTGCCTGCAAAAGTGGTTTAAAATGAACCAGCAATCACACTACTGTGCACAGAAGTCGACAAAGATATACAGCTTTATTGTAATCATGTACATTAATAAGCCGTAAACTGTTAGTATTCTCTACACCTAGTAGTTGTGTAAAGTTTGCACTATTCATTTGTTGTTAATATGTAGTCTATACTACAAATTTATTTTACTACCAAATCAAAGCGTTAGTGTTCCTTACATTTGATATTTGCGTGAAGTTTTTGAATTTTTGCCGAAAATCTTTGCCTTCTAATTTACCAACATCCCGCCTTTTCCATTTTCTTGAAGTTTAAAATCTTTTATAATTCTCTCATAATTTAATGGTAGGTTTTAACTTTAAGTTTCTCTTGGTTTACAACTCTCGCTTAGCAAGCTCATTTTTCAAAACTTTTTCATAGTGATCAGATTAGTTGCGTTTAGTTTGGAATTGGTGGACGGTCGTTATTTTATTACTCGGCTTAAATAAACCAAGTGACTATCTTTTGATTATTTTCTTCATCGCAAATTCAAACACCCAATTTTCAATTTGAAAATTGACCCAATTTCAATTTGAAAATTGATCCAATTTTCAATTTGAAAATTGAAAATTGGGTGTTTTCAATTTCAAAAGTCACAACACATTGTGCTTGTGTATTGATTGAGTGAGGATTTGCAATGTGAATTCGTTGGTTAAATTTTTGTGCTTGATTATAAGTGAACTGCACATTAAGAAGAAATAACTTAATGCAGTTTTAATTTGAAAATGGATGGTGTCAATAAGGTTGTCTTGTTTAAAAAGGATAATGCTGATGTTAAGAACAATATTGTTTTCCGCGTTCTTGGACTGTTGTCATTATTGTGGCATGTTACTGATTGTGTTTACTGACTGATGTACTGAAATCACGCTAATTAAAAGTAGTGTACTAGCAAAGAAAAATGCTCCGATGGAACAAAAAAGATGAATATACTTGGAATTGTGGATTATTATGGATGTAAAAGGAGGGGACTAGGAAAAATCTACCTAAAGTCGGAAAATCTGCTAAAAATCACACTTTCTCTAAGCAACGCAAAAAATCGATGTATATTCTGCGGCCTCTAAAAAAGTGTCTTTTTTAAATAATGTTCGAAGTTTCAGATAAGAGTGTATAAACGAAATCTATCAAGGTTACTTTTTTAAATTGCTGGCACCTGATTGATAGAAAACTAAGAGGTATTGTATTTAAAGTTGTTTTGTTTTATGAGCATTATAGCAAGCAAAGCAGGAGCCGATTGATTAGTGCACACAATCGTTTCGGGCATGCTAGTGTATCTACATTAAGTCTGTTTCAAGTCAACTTACGTGTTTCCTACTGTTTTTAACCAACCATGTCTTCAATTGTCTTCGATGTTTGCTATTTCATTCAATTGGCTTGGAAGACTGTTAGTTTACTTAATATCATTTCCCATAGCTACTGCATAGCTAACGTGCTGCTGTTTCAATCATTGTTATGGTTGAATATTTATTTTAATCTGTTGGCCGCAGAATATACATCGATTTTTTGCGTTGCTTAGAGAAAGTGTGATTTTTAGCAGATTTTCCGACTTTAGGTAGATTTTTCCTAGTCCCCTCCTTTTACATCCATAATAATCCACAATTCCAAGTATATTCATCTTTTTTGTTCCATCGGAGCATTTTTCTTTGCTAAGTATATATATATATATATATATATATATATATATATATATATATATATATATATATATATATATATATATATACATACATAATAAAGAGACTGCAAAACAGCTGAAATTCAAGGCCAAAGTGCTTGCTTTGTTAAAACACAGTACGCCAAGGGCAACATAAGAGACTTCAGAACAGAAAACGCAGAGTGTTATTCAGAATTTGAAGGGTAAAAATTTGAAAATTTTAGAATTTCAACTCAACTTCTTTCAGGAAAACAAACCCATTTCGTGATTTATGGAAACCCATACCAAACTATATCATTCTACGTTGACTATATCATGCACAGGCACGTAGCTGGCCGTCCTATTTGGGGGGGGGCGTCAAACACCAATTTTGGGGTGACTAAGCCCGAAAAGCGCCAAAACTAGCACAAAATAACGTTTGAAAGTCCTATTTTTCCTTTCGATATTTCCGAATTTTATGGGGTTCCGCACCCTACTCCTCCATTCCCCCAGAGATACGTGCCTCGATCATACATGGACAGCAGTGCCAAATTCTGGGGTCCTGTGGTGCAAAATTACACGAAAAGTAGCACCAAAAAATTCGAAGTGGGGTCTATCGAATTTTAGGGGCCTCGATAGGTTCTCAGGGGAAATCCGACATCCAGAACCCCCATGCCAATGTGTAGTTGCAAAAATCCATGGCCGGACTGGATGGGGTCAGCCAGTCTGGTGAAATCAAAAATTGAGCTTCGCTGGACCAAAATGACCTAAAAACTGTTATAAATCCTCAGATGAGCGTTAAAACTACGTTAGCTCCATAGTTTCTGGTCAATTTCAAGCATTTTAATAGGAAACATTCCATTTTCATCGTTTTTGGCTTTCAGTTTGCCTCATTTTCTCCAGAAAATTTCCCATTTTTTTCCATTCGGTAGGGGGCTGGGGGCAGGTTTAGGCACCCAAACCCTCTCCTGCGTGTGTGTTCCCTATTGTAACTCCTGCGAATATTGACCTAGCCAAAGCCCGTTCAGTGGACCACAGCCCGATGGAGTGCGGTCCCACTTTGACCATATCGTCGAATTCGCGCAAGTGATCCATTTGAGGAGGAACATAGACGTAGTCGATGGTGTGTTCGTTGCGTATAATCGATTCAGAATTCGCTTGAGCACTGAGTGACGTAAAGAATGGCGCGTGAAAGTTGGGTGGAGCCCTTGAGCTGAAGGTCACGTGACTCGGTGGCGCCCGTTCAAGAGGCGCCTGAGTAAAAGTTCCGCGGGCGTCCCATTGCAATTGGAGATCTCGACGCACTTCTTCTATGAGTTCGTCACGACTTTTCTTTCTAGGGACCTCGTCCGCGTATCCTTCTTCCGCATATGTCCTTAAGACAGAAAACGAAATTGACAGTAATGAGTTGTCCGCTGATTCTGCGTGAATGACCGTCTACAAAAACTTTGCTATTTGCTTGAAGATGAAAGTTTTTTTGGCCGATTAAAAACTCTAGAAATTTTATAATTTATATATTAGACAACCGAGTTTAGAAAAACATTTGTTTAGTTAAGTATTACTTGCAAAATTATTTCTCGTGAAAATGAGAAGACTAGAAGACGTTTAGGGCCTCAGACTATTCTATTAATACGAATTAATATGCTTTCGACTAAATGCTCCTAGTCAAGTAATCGCTTTCTTTTAGCTCGGAAGCGCACACTTATCACAAGAGATCATGAGGCAATTGATGAAAATAATTAGACTCCTGCGCTATTCACGAAGAATTAGTGATCATACGAATCCGGGTCTAACTGAAATTCAAAGAAGTAATTAGCTCTGACGAGCACGTGGTCACCATTTATTCGTCATCATTATCTCTACTTCATCCTGAAGAAGACCGGAAGCTTTGGGAGATGGGGGAACTATGCAATCCTTCTACAATTTTTGAAATACGAGGATATTTCACAAGGGTCTCCAAGGAAAATAATCGACAATTCTCAAATCGCATTTGAATAACCGCTAGGATATTTATATTTTAGCACACCTTTCAGCTAGCCGAACCAAAATTTTTGGGTACATTCGTGCCGATTTTGATTGTTTTTAACTTATGCCTTTCAAAAAGCCAAAATTTGAGTGTTAAAATGCTGAATATGTCAAAATTTTCCGACGCTTTATGTAGAATCATTTATTTTCGTATCGCTTTTCTTTGAAAATTATGTAAGTACCAGAAATCTCACTGCAAAAACAACTTAAAGAATTTTCAGCAGAGGTCGCAAGCTCTCGGCATATTCACAAAAATTATTCACGCGGCCATTCCTTATTCAAAACGTGTTTCTTGAGCAGGATTGAAAAACTCCAAAACTAATTTTCGAAATTTCCAAAAACAGATTATCTCCAAGCGTGTAGAACTATAGGAGTAACGCCTCAAAAAAATAATCATTATTTTTGCTCTAACTAGACTTATAGCATTATAATAGATTGAAGACATATGTCGATTTTACCGTCAAAAAACGAATAAAATCTCAAAAACTTTCAATAAATTATCAAAACCAGAAAAAGCACCACAGTTAAAAGAACCTCCAGCTTCTCTCTTCAGGCGTCATTTGGATGATAGCTTCTGAATTTAACATCTGTAAATGAAGTTAACTCAACCCTCTATACGGCTCTTCTACTTACAACGACATCTCTGAAACCGACTTTCTTCTCTTCCGGTTCCTGCGTCTTAGCTTGTTCAGCTTGTTCTCTGAACGCCACGTTCTTCTCCGAATCGATATCCGCCTCTTCTGGTGTATCTCCGATTTCAATGATTTTCATTTCATCTGCCTTTTTCGTTGGTTCAACCTTCTCTGCAACGTTTTGCTCGGCTTTTCCGATTTCCGGAACCCGCTTAGATTTCAATCCCTCCGCCAGCTCGGCTTCCATAATCGTCGGTCTTTCTTCTTCCTCTATAACTTGGACAGGAATACTGATAAATTCGATAGCTTGTGGTTCTAGTTGTGTGACCGGCACATCGACTGAAGCGTCAGAATTTCACGGAACTTTCGGACACTTTCGTGGATGATTCCGACTCCAGCTCCATTATGGGAATTTCGATCATATCTGCTTTTGATAGGGGAGCTACGGAAATCGGGATATCGATCACTTCTGAACTTTGCAGCGATTCTTGGATCGGCTCGGTAATTAATCCGCCTTCTTCACCTCCGGTCTTAAAAGATTTGCAGCTATTTTTAGCAGATTCCTAATTTGAATTCAAATTTTATTGAGTGTCAGAGGAAGAAGCCAAAATATTTTTTGAATCCCTCCGAATTAATGCCTGACGGATTTTCAAATTCATTTCTTTTGCATGACCAAGGAGTACTTATTGTTGCTTGGAGTTTATTCTTGACACTTTTTTTAACTCAAACCACTTTATCAAGTTTTGGTGCAAATGTTAGCTGATTCAGAATTTTAAACGAGGAATGTAAAAAAGGAACAAAATAAAGTGCAGTATGCTCAACGGAATAATGTGAGTGTGGAACAAACAAAAATATATACTCAGTAGAGGGAAAGAATTCAAAAATTCAATTACAGAAATGTATAACTTCAAAATGAAGAGAAACGATATAAAAGGCATAAAATATAAGTTCAGATGTATAGATAATGCATTTTGAATCTACCATCAACCGGCTGTTTTTACAGGATAAACACCAAGTTTGCTATAGATAATTCTCTACAAAATTCATCGCTATGGGAAATAAAGTTCAAAAAATTGTAAAGATGATAATGATGATCATATAGAAAAAGGTATATACACTATAAGTGATATGAACAATTCAGAATAAAAAGCTAAAGGGCTTTAGGAAAGCCTTCACAAAAAAGTGTTCGTAAAGCTAAAACCTGATCAAAGAATCAAAGATTGGAAAATAAGGTATTTTCGCCTTAGAAGCACGCGTTATACTCCGTCAACTCTTATGCTAACTAAAGCGTAAAAATAAGCCTCGTGGTATAGCAATTCTAAAATCTTGTTCTATTACTCCTTTCATGTTATTCTCCACTCTATCGTAACAGTTGGTAGAAATTTTAAAGACACCTATTTAGCGTTTAAAAGCTGCTTATAAACAAATAAGAAGTTAAGGCTCTGGCGCTAATCGAACTAGCTTCAAGCTTTTCGTAATTAACATGATACACCACACCCGAAATTAATGCACAAAGAAGCAACAGCGTGAGTATGGCACAACAGGAAATTATCTTCATGTCTTCTCTGAAATGTAAGCCGAGAAAATAGAGAATAAGACCAGGATGTTGAATGGGAGAAAGTCAAAATGCATTATATTTATCTACTATACTATACGTCACTATAGAAGGCGTTTCTTCCATCTCGCATAAAAATATATATTGCTCCAGCTTGTTTTGGAAGAGCTTTACCAAAAATAACTTTGAAACGATACCTTTTATTCTTTTATGGCATCTCAATTGAAATTGATTGGAAGAAGCCTAACGTATCTTTTCTTCTCATTTATAGACCACATTTGCAAGAAAAATGCTCCGATGGAACAAAACCAACAAATATACTTGAAATGACAGATTATTAAAGATATAAAAGGAGGGGACTAGGAAAAAGTCACCTATGCGCGCAAAAAATCATCAGAATCTGCTAGAAATCAGGAAGTTGAGGCCTCAGTTTTGGAAAGACATAACACAACATTTTATTCTTTAAAAGAAGTAATCAATCTAAATGAAAGAAAACGACAAATCATTTTCTTTACTAATCTTAACTAAATGCAAGTACAAACGGCTGCACTTGCAATGACATACATACATACATACATACATACATACATGGGCAGCAAGAAAATTCTGGGGAAGGGAGTGAAATCACCAAAAATCGCCTAGAATTGCCAAAAATGTTACTAAAAATAGAATTCTGGGGGTTTACAGTAATCTGCGGTGGGTTTTCCAACTTCTTTATTTTTAGAATAGTGCGCACGACCAGATTCATAACCGAAGAAGTTGTCTGGCAAAACATCAGCAAAAAATGTATTTTTACACAAGAGTTTATACTTTACACCTTCACACTCATCTCAGTATTGAGTTTAAAGAAAGGCGACCAAGTGTGATGTGCAACCTTTGAGGGGTGCACTTTGTTTTTAATATACTTTGCGCGTCTTTATCTATAACCGTCGGAGTTGGCAAAAGGAAAGAAAGGTAAAAACGTTTGCTCCGCGCAACGACAGAGTGTAAACTTTAAAAATCTGAAGCTAACTCCTCATTGAGTGTAAAGAAATTCGGTTTAGACCACTTTGTAGCATTTTAGTTGTAGTACTGTTCGTGTGGAAGACTTTAATTCCACATCCTATTTCAGACATTGACCAATCAAAAAGAGAGAAAGCGTTTTTTTCACCCCGTGTTTCACTCTTGATTTTGATTTGTACACCTCCAAAAGTAAGACAATAATGATTTATTGAATGTAACTTCGCTGTGGCGTGTATCCCGTAGAACGTACTTTGAGCATGCTTCGAACTTTCTCTTCAGCCTATGAATTTGTTTCTACACATGGAAGTGGGGATTTACTATATAGACCCCTAACACTCCCACACGGGAATCCAGCAGACCCCTAAAATCTGAATTCAGTTTTTGACACGTTTTTTGGGATTTTTGACAGTTTTGCACCACCCAGACCACCCAGAATTTGACTGCTGCCCATGTTTGTTACTATATCGAAATCAGTCGTAGGATGAAAAATCGAAATCCCACTTTCGATTCTGCGTCGTCCAGCTGTATTGATCCGGCTTCCGATTCGATTGGGATATCGGCTATGTCGTCCAGCGATGCTTGTACGCTAGATTTTCTAACAAAGGAACCCTCTATGACGTCATTGTCGTCACTTTGGGCGTCGATTTCGTCAAATTCCTCCGATGTCTTTTCTTCGACCAATTCTACAAATTTGGCACAATTTTTACCATTTTGCGAATCACAAATTTAAAAAAGGATCGATAGAAATAATTTAAAAATTAGATTACCAGCACTTGTCTCTTCTTCTGCAACGCCATAATGTTCCGATACCTCAATCGGTATTTTCCTAGGGATGCCAAGGACAACTTGGGCTTCAGGCGCGTTTGCTTTCTCTTCCTCTTCTTCGCCATCAAAACTTTCATCTATAACCAATGCAGAAATGGTGGAATTTTTAAAACATAACTTAAAGCCTGAAAATATTCACTTCGAATGTCAAATTGAATTCGGCAATGCTAATATTCAAGCACCTCTTCTAGTCCACAAATTAAAAGTAGGCGTTGATCTTTTAAATAAATTTTTTAAGAATGACTGGTGCATAACATAACTCATTCGTACTGATACTAGCAAAGAAAAATGCTCGGATGGAACAAAAAAGGTGAATATGCTTGAATTTCTTCATTGTTAAGAATATAAAAGGAGGGGTATAGGAAAATTTCCGTATATGCGCAGGAGCTATAGAATGTGCTAAACAGTTAAATTCCCCTAAACAACGCAAAAATCGAAGCATATTCTACGGCCTGTGAAGAATGAGTGTGTAGTCACATAACGTTTTTAAGTGTTTCGCAAAAGAGCATTGAAGACACTTTTTATGACTATTAAATAATCAATGTATTATTTATTTCATGAACTCTTGACCTTCCACCACACCTGGGCGTGGGGGTTGGGGGGTATGCACCCTTCAGAAACCAAAATACCCCCACCCAGAAATCAAAAAAACCCCCATAATTCAATTTTTGGAAATTTTTCGTTTTTTTCGCAATTTTTTGATGCCAATGGATAGTGTTTGATGAGAAACGTCGAAAAATGGTGTTTTTATCGCCATACTACTATTTTTAATGCCATTTTTCGACCTTCAAAAAAATCTTGCACCCCCCCAGAATTTTCTTGCTGCCCACGTATGCCTTCCACCATGCTCCAGCGTAAAAGATAACAGTATAAACTTTACACCTACATGGCCAACTCAATAGTGTTGCACGAAAAACCACACAAACTTTCTTTAAATTTTCCAAAATAAAGTAATCAAAATACTTGCCATCGTGATCGAATAGGCCGCAGAATACACTTTGATTTTTGCAATGTTTAGGGGAAGTCTATCTGTTTAGAACATTCCTATGGCGTCCGCGCATAGAGGAATTTTCCCTATTCCCGTCCTTTTACATATTTAAGAATGAAGAAATGTAAGTATATTAACCTTTTTGTTCCATCGGAGCATCATTTCCCTTCTTTTATTTGATACTTCAGGCCATATATACGAACTAGCCAGTCAATCAAGATGAAGAACGAGGAAGATCGTTTGAGTTTACGCAAGTTTGGGCATATGCTTTGGAAGGTAATAGCGTTGAAACAAGGGAGTAGTCAAGGGAAGGGAGCAGTCGTGAGGAAGGCAGCCGTCCTAGGGAAGGGAGGTGCCTTGGGGAAGAGAACCATAAGGGTCGAGTCCCCTCCTGCACATCCCGCGCTCCTAAGCTACCGGACCGAAACGACCGACCAACCAACTGCAGATAAAGGACCGATCGACTGGTGCCGGATGACCGACCAACCGCCTGAAGTCAAGTAAGACTGCTCCAAGCTGTCAGCCGTGTAGAGGCGGAGCAGCTTGAAGGTGCTTACGCCGACCAATGACAGCATTTACTTTATACTTTAAATTCTTATTTTACACTTAGTTTGTACCTAACATTTTCTAATTTGTTTTTCAGGTTTCTGGGTCGTGAAGAACTAACTACTTTGGATCAACGACTTTTCAATTTGTAAACCCGTTGTTCACAATTTTCATATTAATTTTTTGGCCGAAATGAACTTTACATTTTCTATTTGTTCACTCTATATCATTAAATTTCTTACTTTTTCTGATTTTTGACATAAATAAAGTTTAAACTTTTCGCTTTATTCATCGTTTATTTCATCAAATTTCTTTTTTGATTTAGGCTTTTTTGATCTAAGAAGCTACACGTTTTACGGTCATTTTTCAAATGGACGGAGCACAATTTTACAGCGTTAAAGCACGTTTATTTTTCGCCAGTTTCGAAACTTTACAATATCGAGGGCCAAAATATATGAACGAGGCATTCGTAATAATAAACGTTTCGCGGTAAAATCGTTGAAAAAGGCAAACATTAGACCGTAAATTAAATGAACAAAAATTTAATTTTAGTTGCGAGGTATTAAAGTTTTCCACGTACCAAAAAGTTATACACCTAATGTCCTCATTCCAGCTTAGCCCTCAAATTCGACAGTCAGTTCATTTATCCGCTCCATAGAACGCAAAATATGGTTCATTAGCCCCGGATAATTGCCATTCGACCGAATTCCTTTCAATATCAGGTGACGGGGATCTTCAAGCTCTGTTAAAGTTCCTCTGAGCCATTTTTGGCCTTCATTTTGCCTCATGTGCCCCACGAAATTTTCCACTTTTCCATTCTAGTGATCTAGACCCCCACGTGCATGTCTGGAAATGAGACTTTAGCGAAAATGGGCCGTTTTGAATGAAACAGACAATGGTGCATGAACTCGCCCAGCAAACCAATTTTCTTAACACCCGATTTTTTCATCGCACGACCCGTCATATGTACGAGATAAAACAATTTGCTACCCACTGTGTCGAGCAAGTGAAAAACCGAACACTACAGTAATTAGGATGTTTTTCGAGCGGATCCATGCACTACATACATAGTCTTAAAAACTGACTGTGGTTATATATATATAAGCAAGAAAAAATGCTCCGATGGAACAAAAAAAGGTAGAATATACTTGGAACAAAGAATTATCGAGGACGTAAAAAGGAGGGGACTAGAAAAAGCTCCTATCTATAAATGTCACAAAATTTGCTAAAACTCAGAAATTTCCTAAACAAAGAAAAAATGAAAGTAAGTAAATCAAAGAAAAAAGCTACCTGTGCCTAAAACTGCAAGATCTGCTAAAAATCAGAGCTTTTTCTAAGCAACGCAAAAATCGAAGTATATTCTGCGGCCTGCAGAAGAAAGCAGCATCCTGTAGAACAAAGATAAAACATTGGGCTAGATAACTGAACCACTCACTCTGCAAAAGCAGATATCGCCATAGCTGAGCAGCGCCATGTTGCAATATTTTTCTGGGTCAAAAAATAGTAATTATGGTATGTTGGAAAAACGGCAATTTTCGACGTTCCTGATTGAACACTGGTGCATACTCCTAACCTCCAGGGGCGGATTCAGGGGGATGGGGGCGGGGGGGGCGGCCGCCTCCCCATTGGCCCAAAATAGTGCGCAAAATTAAGCATTTTTGAGCGATTTTTAGCGATTTTCGGGTTAAAACGGCTAATTTTTCCGCCCAAGTCAGGGTTCCGCCCCCCCTTAGGGGTACCGCCCCCCCTTAGGAAAATCCTGGATCCGCCACTGCTAACCTCCCATGCCTAATGGTTATCAGTTTACATGGGCAGGAATGAAATCCAGGTGGTCTGGTGGGATTAAACGCCAGAAGAGTACTGAATGGACGCATGCATTATATAGAAATCACAGTCTTTCGTTGCGGTATCGCAAATAATCATAGGATATAACTTTTTATAATATTTATCTAGCCACAATATCGAATAAATTAACGTTGCAAGTGATTAGCAAAAACGCAGATTTGAGATTTATTTTATAAGCTTTATATTAAGCATTGGACACCATATCTAGACGTAGGGGTTTTGGGGAGTATGCACCCCAAGGCAAAATACCCAACAAGAAAACGCAAATACCCAACAATACCTCCAGAATTCAATTTTTTAAACCATTCTGCTCTTTTTGGGTTTTTTTTGGTAGGTACCAATAGATAGAGCTCGACAAGAAACGTTCAAAAATGGTGTTTTCTTCGCCATAGCACTATTTTTAAGGCCAATATTCCAATTTGAAAACCCCCCTCAGAATTTTGGAACCGCCCACTGTATGGTGGACAATATGAGAAGGTTCACCTATTTTTTTCAGAGGCCGCAGAATATACTTCGATTTTTGCGTTGCTTAGAAAAAGTCTGATTTTTAGCAGATCTTGCAGTTTTAGGCACAGGTAGGTTTTTTCTTTGATTTACTTACTTTCATTTTTTCTTTGTTTAGGAAATTTCTGAGTTTTAGCAAATTTTGTGACATTTGTAGATAGGAGCTTTTTCTAGTCCCCTCCTTTTACGTCCTTGATAATTCTTTGTTCCAAGTATATTCTACCTTTTTTGTTCCATCGGAGCATTTTTTCTTGCTAGTACCCAACTTTTTGTTAGCAAAAAATAGTAGTTATTCCTATCTTTGTCAGTGTTGTAGCGAATTTCATTAGGTACTGCTTCCATCTTAGCAATTTATACTTGCATTGTGTATGAATTATATTCTGACTCCGCGCGTTTGCAATATTATTTAGCTGAAGTTCGAAGCAGCATTATTTTCTGTGCTCAAGCTGGAATTCACTTATCGCTTCTGATCGTTGCTTACTTCGACCATGATGCAACTTCAACAAATAATCTCACGTTTTGTCATTTTACTTCTCGCTGACTCTTATTTAGTCCGATAAAGTTCATTGTAAACAAATGCGCCCAACTGGGATCTCACACTTGATTTATTGTTTTTTTGAATTTAAGAAAAATATTATGTTTTTGCAAGGCTCTAGGTCATAAGTTCATATGCAGTGTTTACTTACATACACAGAATGCACAGAAGATTTTAGTCGGATTCGTAAATCTGATATTACGCGGATATTAAAATCAACATTTATAAAGACAAAACGTCTCAACAATGGTCTGATGACAAATCAACATTAGGTGTAAAACAGTTTACACCACTGTTGTGTAAAAAAATGTGTCTAGCCGACTTCTCACACTTGATTCCTTAAAAATTTCTAGTCATAAGGAAATAATTAGGTTTCCGCAAGGCTCTAAAACGAAGATTAATATGTAGTGTAAACGATATGTTAACACCTACTGTAAAAAAGATTTTAGTCAGAATCGTAATTTTAATACTGCTTCGATATTACGACCAACTTTTATGAAAATAGTAAGTCTCCATAATGTCGTAAGGATAAATTAACATTGGTTCAAACCACTTTACTGAACTGTTGAGTGTAAACATACGCGCCAAAATTGCGTATCGAATTTGGTTTCAGGTTCATTTACAGACTTGAGAATCATGTCCCTGACTCATAACCGGAGAAGCTGGCAGAAAGAAACAAGACAGAAACCTGTTTAAAGCACCCCATTCTTGACTTTACACTCGCTTAATATTGGTTTAGACATACGCGATTCGCTATGACATACACCCCATATAAGGCACTTTATTTTTATTCTATTGGACCTATCCTGACTTCTGAATGGAGAAAGAGGCGAACAAAACCCAAACAGAGACATATTTTCCATCATTCAGAACATTGTAAACTTTAAAAATCCGTACCGTATTCCCCATTGAGTGTAAATCAATTCGGTTTGGTACAGTTTGTAGCTTTTGAGTCGTAGTGCGTTTCTATGTGCAAAAATTCTGTTGCAAAAATTATTTGATATGATTTACCAATCAAAATTGGTTAAAAAACGTGTTTTTCCGCCCATTTTTCACGTCTAATTTCGAACTTTACACCCCCATAAATAACTCAATATTGCGTTTTTTGAACGCGCTTTGCTGCGACGTGTAGCCCCCAGAAGCTGCTCGATTACTGTTATACTCATTTTAGCCCGACTTATAAGCGGAAAAAGCTGGCAGAGAATTCTTAGTTAAAATCTGATTTTTACACCATCGACTAGAGTGTAAACTTTAAACCCGAAGACCTAACTCCCTATTGCGCGTAGAAAAGTCTGCTTGTAAGCAGGTTGTAGCATTTGATCCGCTCTACATTTCTGTCAGAATACATTTTTAAAAGCTCATAACCGGAGTTAGTATCAGGCATAAACAAGTTGAAAACTCGACCAAAATGTGCTTTTCCACCCCCAGATTTTCGCACTCTTTACAGTCCCATTCGAGAACTAATGCGAATTTCAACAAACAAAAAAATGCCATTTTGGAACATTCCTTCCTCGACAAATCTGTGCCATTAATTTATTCAAGGAGTCAATACTGAGTTGTCCACATGCCGCCTAAAAAACCTCCCAAAATTTATCCTATGTTATAACGTTACACAAAAACTTTACACCTTCTTTACACAGCCAGTTTTGAGTTTCAAGAAAAACAAAAATACGGGCAGCGAAATTTTTCATTATCTTTCTTTTAAAAAAACCGCACCTTCCAGAAGTGTCCCGTTATAGCTGTAGGAGGTGCACAGGTGTTAGGGGTACCCAAGTATATTATAGGTACGCGCTAACGCGCTACCATGATGTATAGTCTATTTCGCGGAACATTGTGCATGAAATTCAATTTTTAACGATCTAGCGAACAGCTACAAAAGTGGTTTCTGTGCGGCTGACCGTAGCACATTTCTGCATAATAGAACTTCATATGAATTTTCATTGCAATGTACAACATCACGATTGCTACGTCGATTAAACCGCTTTTGTAATCAATTTGCATTGAATCAAGAATTGTGATCCATGCCCATGGTTTCGTGAAACAGATTATAGGTACTTATGCACCTGCTGTATTATTTTATCTAAGTGTGTGATCAATCAAAGGATAACGAGCATATGCTTGGTCTTATTTTTCAAAATTGGCAAAAAACGTACCAGTAGGCCAACCACACGTTGGCGTGGGGGTTTACGTTCTCACATACATAAGTTGAACAATCTGCGCAGATTGCATTGGAGCCCCAGAAATCTATTTTTAGTAACATTTTGGTGATTCCATCCAGCCAAAACTACCAGAATTTTCTTGCTGCCCATATAAGAGGCCAACACTAATAGAATTAATTGAAAAAACATTGATTTTGATGGCGCATAAATCTTTTTCGCTGCATTCACGACTATTATTTAGCATTAACATCAATTATCAGATTCGTAATCTACAACTTAGGAGTAAAATTTTTTCAAAAGAATTGGCCCTTCGCAAATTGTTTGATACTCAATACTCTGGGCGAAAAAGTGATTCTCAATGCAAACTTTACACTTGTGCCAATAACGCAATATTGGGTGTATAGAAACGAAATAAACTGTAGTCTGTTTCATTTATCCGAGAGTTTCACAGTAAATTTTGTCATGGGCTGCAGTAAGCGAATCAATGTAATTCAGCAGATCAATTCAGTGAGGACGAGTGGCTAGATTCTTCCATTTTTCATGCACTGATCCGCCTATATAAATTTAATTTTAGGGATTTAATCAGTATTGGGTTGGGACATACTACAATAAGTGCGCTAAATAAAAAGCTATAGGCTGGAATCAAACCCGGGTTGCTTCGACGACAAGCAGACTTTTCACCACTGAGCTATGCGGGAGTTCCTGGCGTTTCTTAACATCTTAGTCTATTGTGTTTGACGTGTAAACTTAGGATAAGCTAAATGAGCAATTTTTATCTGTAAGTCGATTGATCTGCCGGAAGACGAGAATATATTATGCCGCAGAAATGCTATTGAAAAACCCTTTTTTGCTACGTAGCTACACTGAGATCTAGTGACCTACAATAAATAAGAAAGAATGGGTTACTGTAACCTCCGAAAACATTTACTGAAAAAGCTCTCGGATAAATGAAACAGACTATAGGATCAGTAACGCTTAGGTCAGGGCACATTTCAAGCATAATCAGCATGTTCCGCCTACTTAGCGGAGTAGCTGAAGAAATTTCTATTTTACGTCTCGGAACCCTATACACTAAAACGATCACAGATCGAGAAACATTGCGTTAAAAGAGAAAAAAATTTAGCTATCTGAGACATTGTAACCGTCTACATTATAAAACTCAGTTGGACTGCACAGAAACCAAAATTGAGATGGACAAGCATGAAGGACACGCAGAGCAGTAAAAAACCCGTATACTTTACACTTTTGCGCAACAACCATCGAGTGTAAAGAAATTTTAAGATCAGATTCGTAATCTCACAGCTCGGTGGACGACATTTAAGAAAAACAATTGGCCTCTGCGCAAATTGTTTGATACCCTAATTCTCTGGGCGGCAAAGTGTTTCTCAGTGTAAACTTTACACTTCTGCAAATAACGCAATACTGGGTGTATAGAAACAAGATCAACTAGGATCTGTGATGCTTAGGTCAGGGCACATTTTAAGCATAATCAGCGTGTTCCGCCAACTTAGCGGAGTAGCTGAAGAAATTCCTATTTTATCGTCTCCAAGCACTATACACTAAAACGATCACAGATCGAGAAATATTGCGTTAAAGGACAAGAAAATTTGGTCCGCGGGATATTGTAACCCTCTACATTATAAAACCAATCGGACTGCACAGAAACCAAAATTGAGTCAGTTAAGCTGAAGGACCATAGGTGGGCAGCACCGAAATTCTGGGGGGGGTGAAAAAATGTTCAAAGGTCAAAAAATGGTCTTAAAAGTGGTCGTATGTCGAAAAAATACCATTTTCGACGTTTCTAATCGGGCACTATCCAATGGCATCAAAAAATCGCTAAAAAAGCAAAAAAATTTCAAAATTTGAATTCTGGGGGGTATTTTGATTTTTAGGGGGGGTATTTTAACTTCTGGGGGTTGCATACCCCCAAACCCCTCCCCACGTCCATGTGTGTGAAGGACACGCAAAAGTGAAAACACGTATACTCTACACTTTTTGTAACAACAATTAAGTGTAAAGAAATTTTAAGGTCAGATTTGTAATCGACAACTCTGGGGGAAACATTTTAAAGAAAAATCAGCCCTCCACAAGTTATTTAATTTTTTAGTTTACACTTTAAAAAAAACCGCAACTCCCAGGTGTATGGTGTTGTTGCTGTGGGGGGGACAAAAAATTCGCTCTCGCTTTGATGAACATATAAGAAAAAAAGGCGGCCGAGTATATTATAGGTAGCGCTATCGCGCTACCTATGATAATTGATAATACGAATGAAAATTTAAGTTTAAAGATGAAAATAAATGGACTTAGGAATACTATTGATAAGGGCGAAATACTAAAATACATAAATACAACCGAATAAATAAATACTAAAAATATTCGGAAAAGTGTAAGTATAGAAATATGTACCATAAATATTGAAAGATAAGTGAAATACCAGTGTACGAAACGATGACGAAATAATAAGTGTAGCCTATTTGGAGTGCGCACATTTTATGCCTATCTTCAGAAAATCAGTAGAGTTGAAATTATTTCTGATAGGAATCGCAGAAATATTAAATCCGTGATTTCTACGACCGGCTTATTCCACTTGTTGACGGTCTTTTTGTAATTGTTATTTGCATTTTTGCTATGTAAAAAATAGTTCTTATGTCACCAAGACGCACTATGTGATTCATTTATTTTTTCTTTAAATGATCAGTAAATTAGTACATCGATTAAACATTTTATTACGCCCTGGTCTCTATATATGTATGTCTCTTTAGCTTCAACAACCACACCTGAAAGGCGCGGAATTGATTTTAAAAAAGTTGTCCTTCTACTACAAATTTTTCCTATTTCTAACATGGTTCTGGAGACTCGCATAGTATGTATTTTCTAAACTGCTCTTCACATACAAAGCGCGCGAACAAAACTACAAGTATGAAATAAAAAATTAAATTATCTTAATTAAAACAACGTTGACCAATCAAAGCTAAAAAAAATAAAAATTTTACATCTATCAGATCTTGCTATGAAAAAGAGTGGTCGCATTGTTAAAAGCAGAAGCTGAAGATAGTTTAAGAACGCAGTTCGAAGAATCATTAGTTGTGTTTATTTTCCTTCGTATTTATTTTTGCTTATCAAATTTATACATTATAGAGTATGAATTTTTTATCGATTTCAATATTTCAAATTTATCATAATTTCTTTATTTTGTTTAAAATTCAAAAATATTGGGACCTTAAGCATGTGACTGCTTAAGAAAAATATGCGGAATAGTGGTAGGCGGGCATATACTTACCATTATCCTCAAAGTCTTCTTCACTGACAGTCGTAGATCTTTCTTCCATGACGCAGTCAACAGCCGTAATTAATTTAAGGAGTCCGTCCCAGAAATTGTGTTCCGTACAATATCGGGATTCAACAAAAAATCTAAACTATAAATAAAAATTTATGCATTCAAAATAAAGAAATCCGTATGTCAAAGTTATTCTACTTTAACAAATCTTGTGTTATTTATTGGTCCACGTTTCTTATTTATGTTTACGTAATCCGTAAATTCCAGAGTTTATTAGACACGAACATATGTAATTAAAACATGGTCTGAAAAAACTCTAACGAGTTGCGAGCAGCGGACTTTTGCTTTCACCTAAGGCAGGCCAGTATGCAAATTGCGGAGAAAGAACCACTGACGTAATAAAGCGAATAGGAAGCACTTTTCAGAAAAGCTTTTTGCCTTGTTCGTCGACAAGGCAAACAAGAAACCGGATTTAAATTGCAAAGATGTCCGACACTCGAGAGGAATTTTTTACCTTCGCAGTTACGCTCTGTTTTAAAAATGACTGATATGATCAAATATACATTATATTGCTAGAATATGAACATTTTTCGTTCTTTATCAAGATACCTCGTCACTTCTTTCGACGAATGTTCCACTGCTTATTCTTATAGTCGTCTTTCGTCATAATGTCCTGTTCAAAAAGCTTTCATTTCCTCTAAACTCGCGGTTTTATGCACACACATGCGTAGTAAATCCTAACTTTAATCCGGTCCTTGTTCATCGAATATCTTTGTGATAAAATACCATAAAGAGCAGCTGCTCTGAGGTAAATAAGCTGACGGAATTGAAGTATGACATTTGCTTAGATAACATGTCAAGGCGCAGCTGCATACGTAGTTCGGCAACAAGCGATAGATGTACGGTAAAATAAAATTCAAGCCTATCGAATGATATGCGTAGATTGACCCCAGAAAACAAAATATCCCCACCCAGAAATCAGATTAAACTCATACATGTAAAGAAGGGTTTTAAGAAATCTGCCCACCCTAAGCTGGACGACCAACATTCACACCTGGGCGTGGGGGGCTTTGGGGGGTATGCACCCCCCAGAAACCAAAATACCCTCCCCCCGCCAGAAATCAAAATACCCCCCCCAGAATTAAATTTTTGAAAATTTGTTTCCTTTTTTTCGCAATTTTTTGATGCCAATGGATAGTGCTTGATGAGAAACGTCGAAAAATTGTGTTTTTATCGCCATACCTACCATTTTTAAGACCATTTTTTGACCTTCAAAAAATCTTGTACCCCCCCCCAGAATTTTCTTGCTGCCCACGTATGCCTACATTCCCTCTAAGTCGAAAAAGTTTTGACTCCCATCCTCCGATTTTTGGCAAAAACTTGCGTTTTTTGGCTATTTTGTGTGTTTCCTTGCTATTTTTGGTCAAAAATTAGAACCATTCACCGCCCCTTCCCCTAAAAATGGACAAGGAACTTCTATTCAAAATTTTGAGCCGTTACTTAATTGAATGAAGTGGACTGTGGCGTATTCCGAAATCTCTAGCAAAAATCAGAAACGTGTAATAGCTAAAATCACTATCTACAAGGCCACTTAATTTAATCTAAATACAGGCTTAACACCTAGAATAAGTGAGCCCGGCCGGACCCTTGCATCCCACCGCGTTTTTGGTGCGTCGATACGGTAGCCATAAGCTAATTGTAATTCGTTTAGATGTAATAAACAATTAATGGCCACCGCCACACTACGGATAAATAATGCACGGCTAGATACGCTAGAATAGGCAGTAAGTCCGTCCGTCCGTCGGCCAACGCTAATTACGGCTATGTAACGCGAATAGAATAATTCTAGCCCAGCGTACTAATATGCAAAGTAAAACGGCTCGACGACGAAGACTGCGACTCACTGCCCATCCTTTAACACGTGTTTATATACCGCAAAAACCTGGAAGTAAATCACCCAAAAATCACAGGAATTTGCATGTAGATAGGCAAGGTCCAGATTTGCGTCGTTAGTTAACGATTCATTTTCGATCAATAAAATCAAGATTTGCATAGGATGAAAATTGAACCGTGCCATGAAGATTTGCTCTTTCTGGTCTTTGCACGAAAATGAAAACTCGAGAATCCGACATATGAAAATTCCGTTACAAACTTCAAAAAACGCCGAACCGTATGTGCAATATGAGACTGTAGCGCCTATGACGTATGTTTGTATACAGTTTGTGGATTTGACGGGATCATGCCCGAAAATTTTATCCTTACGTGCTCTTTTTCGCTCAAAAACGATATACCCTTTTCGGACGTTTCTAGCAGTGTTCATTCTTTATAAAACATAGAAGTATATAAACGTTTCCAAACAATTCAATAAGATTAGAAGGTTTGTAGTCAAAGTGGCTATTCGGGGTGAAACTTGAAATAGTAGGCACCATTCCAGCTTAAATTCACCGAAGACGCTAAAAAGAAGCGTATTTTCTTACGTTTTTTCGAGACTCGAAAATTTCTGCACGGTTTCAGTACAATTCTGCTAGAATCAAAATCCATTCTGGGGCGCGCTCTCAGAACACTTATGCTTACGACCAAAAATTTTCTTATCCCTCTTCGCGATGCATCCTTTTCCATTCAGTTTACTCTTTAATCTACCAATTCTTATTCCCGATACGGCTTGGAATGGTTAACAATGCCTGGAAATGGCTAAAAGTTTTTTATAGTTAGAAACAAGTTTTGAAGGGTCTTCCAAAAAATAATTATCTTTTGAAACTTTTTTCCAGCTCTGTCATAATTTATGTTGAAATTTAGAAAGTTTAACGTCAAATATTGAGGTTGGTATGGATCGCAAATTTTCGACTTGAAATTAAATTATGTATAAATATTCTAGCGCTAACATCGAGCAATCAAACGCGGAGGTGACTCAAGAATCCTAAATGCTCTCTGACCTCTTCGAAAGTTTCACAACAGATGGACAATCAGGAAATCTTATTCAGAAAACAATTTCTTTATTTGGGTACATACATATGTATGTATATCTTCATTCTGCTCGTGGCCATCTGATTCAATAGCTGCCTTTTGACTTTCCAATACCATTCATCCGGAATAGAGGATGATTTTGCAAATACAAAAACTGACTAGCTTCTGATAAAAAACAATCTCGTCCTGCGTATATGGTACTAGCAAAGAAAAATGCTCCGATGGAACAAAAAAGATGAATATACTTGGAATTGTGGATTATTATGGATGTAAAAGGAGGGGACTAGGAAAAATCTACCTAAAGTCGGAAAATCTGCTAAAAATCACACTTTCTCTAAGCAACGCAAAAAATCGATGTATATTCTGCGGCCAACAGATTAAAATAAATATTCAACCATAACAATGATTGAAACAGCAGCACGTTAGCTATGCAGTAGCTATGGGAAATGATATTAAGTAAACTAACAGTCTCCCAAGCCAATTGAATGAAATAGCAAACATCGAAGACAATTGAAGACATGGTTGGTTAAAAACAGTAGGAAACACGTAAGTTGACTTGAAACAGACTTAATGTAGATACACTAGCATGCCCGAAACGATTGTGTGCACTAATCAATCGGCTCCTGCTTTGCTTGCTATAATGCTCATAAAACAAAACAACTTTAAATACAATACCTCTTAGTTTTCTATCAATCAGGTGCCAGCAATTTAAAAAAGTAACCTTGATAGATTTCGTTTATACACTCTTATCTGAAACTTCGAACATTATTTAAAAAAGACACTTTTTTAGAGGCCGCAGAATATACATCGATTTTTTGCGTTGCTTAGAGAAAGTGTGATTTTTAGCAGATTTTCCGACTTTAGGTAGATTTTTCCTAGTCCCCTCCTTTTACATCCATAATAATCCACAATTCCAAGTATATTCATCTTTTTTGTTCCATCGGAGCATTTTTCTTTGCTAGTACACTACTTTTAATTAGCGTGATTTCAGTACATCAGTCAGTAAACACAATCAGTAACATGCCACAATAATGACAACAGTCCAAGAACGCGGAAAACAATATTGTTCTTAACATCAGCATTATCCTTTTTAAACAAGACAACCTTATTGACACCATCCATTTTCAAATTAAAACTGCATTAAGTTATTTCTTCTTAATGTGCAGTTCACTTATAATCAAGCACAAAAATTTAACCAACGAATTCACATTGCAAATCCTCACTCAATCAATACACAAGCACAATGTGTTGTGACTTTTGAAATTGAAAACACCCAATTTTCAATTTTCAAATTGAAAATTGGATCAATTTTCAAATTGAAAATTGGGTCAATTTTCAAATTGAAAATTGGGTGTTTGAATTTGCGATGAAGAAAATAATCAAAAGATAGTCACTTGGTTTATTTAAGCCGAGTAATAAAATAACGACCGTCCACCAATTCCAAACTAAACGCAACTAATCTGATCACTATGAAAAAGTTTTGAAAAATGAGCTTGCTAAGCGAGAGTTGTAAACCAAGAGAAACTTAAAGTTAAAACCTACCATTAAATTATGAGAGAATTATAAAAGATTTTAAACTTCAAGAAAATGGAAAAGGCGGGATGTTGGTTAATTAGAAGGCAAAGATTTTCGGCAAAAATTCAAAAACTTCACGCAAATATCAAATGTAAGGAGCACTAACGCTTTGATTTGGTAGTAAAATAAATTTGTAGTATAGACTACATATTAACAACAAATGAATAGTGCAAACTTTACACAACTACTAGGTGTAGAGAATACTAACAGTTTACGGCTTATTAATGTACATGATTACAATAAAGCTGTATATCTTTGTCGACTTCTGTGCACAGTAGTGTGATTGCTGGTTCATTTTAAACCACTTTTGCAGGCAATTTACATCAATTAAACGATAGCTCTCCATGTGCAAGATTTTGTGAAACATATTATAAACACGGCTAAGAAAGATTTAACTTTAATGCAACCCATTTAAGACAAAATTACATCTCTTCAATGATCTAAGGACACTTGAACATAATTTTTAAATCACTTTAGATTACTTTTGAGGGTAAACAAACTCACTTAATTGATGTCTCACATATGAATCCTTGAAAATTTCTTGACTTCAGTTACAAAGTCTCTGCAAGTCTATCGAATTAGGGTTAACACGTAACGTAAACTTTACACAAACACATAGCGTAAAGAATATTTTAGTCGGATTCGTAATTTTGATATTGCTCCGATATTTCTTTCAACATTTATGGAAAAATGAGTCTCCATAATGTTTTAAAGACAATAAACATTAGGTTTAAACCACTTTGCAATACTGCTGAGTGTAAGCAAGCGCGCCCAATTGACGTATATATTTCATTCCCTGTAAATTTTTATATCTCAGGAAAAAATTTCGATTTTTGCAATGCTCTAGAACAAAGGCTAACATGCAGTGTAAAAAATTACTCGGATATTATGATCAACATCCATGAAAAAATTATGTCTCTACAATGGTCTGAGGACATATAAACAATGAATGTAAACTACTTTACATCACTGTTGGATGTAAACAAACGCGCCTACGTGACGTCTCACATTTGATCCTTTGAAAACTTCTAGGCTCCAAGAAAAAATTAGGTTTCAGGAATGCTCAAAAACGAAGATAAATATATATGTAGTGTAAACTTCATGTAAACACCTAGTGTAAAGAAGATTTTAGTCAGATTCGTAATTTTGATATTGTTCCGATATTACGATTAATATTTATGAAAAAATTAAGTCTACATAATGTTCTATGGGCAAACTAACAATTGGTGTAAACTACTTTACAACACCGTAGAGTGTAAACATATGCGCCAGACTGGCATATCAAATTTGATTCCTGGTCCATTTCTAGACTTGATAAACGTGTCCATGACTCGTAACCGGAGAAGCAGGCAGAAAAAACAAGACAGAAACGCATTTAAAACTCCAAATTTTTGACTTTACACTCGCTAAATATTAATGTATAGACAATTTGCTTTGACATGCACCCGATATAAAGCACTTTATTTTTATTCTATTAGACTTATCCCGACTTCTGGACGGAGAATGTGGCGCACAAAAAACGCAACAAAAACGTATTTTCCACCATTTAGAACACTGTAAACTTTAAAATTCCGTACCGAACTCCCCATTGAGTTTAAAGAAATTCGGTTTGGTACAATTTGTAGCTTTTAAATCGTAGTACATTCCTGTGTGCCAAAATTCTGTTGCAAAAATTATTTGGCATGATTTATCAATCAAACTTCGGAAAAAACGTGTTTTTTAGCCCATTTTTTACCTCTGATTTCGAACTTTACACCCCCATAAATAACTCAATATTGCGTTTTTTTAAATGCGGTTTGCTGCGATGTTTAGCCCCTGTGAGGCACTTTATTAATGCTGTCTTCGATTTGCACTGACTCATAAGCGGAAAAATTTGGCAGAGAAATCTTAGTTAAAATCCATTTTTTTACACCATCCACTAGAGTGTAAACTTTAAACCCCAGGATCTAACTCACCATAGAGCATAGAAGACTTTGCTTATATGCAGAATGTAGCCCTTGATCCGCTCTACATTTCTGTCAGAAAACATTTTAAAAACCTCATAACCGGAGTTAGTATCGGACATAGGAAGGTTGAAAACTCGACCAAAAAGTGCTTTTTCACCCCCAGATTTTCGCACTCTTTACACTGCCGTTCGATAAATAATGCGAATTTCAAAAAACAAAAAAAAGTGTCATCTGTAGAATTCATCCCTCTATTATCCTATTCTGTTCAATCCTTCGAGTCATCAATACTCAGTTGTCCACATGCGGCAGTAAAAAGGTCCCAAAATTTGTCCTATGTTATAACGTTACACAAAAACTTTACACCTTCTTTACACAGTCAATTTTGAGTTTCAAGAAAAACAAAAAAACACGGGCAGCGAATTTTTTTATTATCTTTCTTTTAAAAAAAACCGCACCTTCCAGAAGTGTCCCGTTATAGCTGTAGGGGGTGCCCAGGTGTTGGGGGTACCCAAGTATATTATAGGTACGCGCTAACGCGCTACCTATGATAGGTGGTCCTTCATTTAAATGTATGGTTCCTGAACAGAAATGGAGAAAGTATGTTAACGGTGAATGCTTGTCAACTAAACCATCTGTTAAAAAAGTAAACACAAACGAACTTCCCTCCAATTGGGTATATGTTTAAAAAGTCTGTACATGAATCTGCGCACAAATCAGTCGGGCGGAACCTTGTTTAGATATGAAGACTTTACTTTAAAGCCTCTACGTGAATTATGGTTTTCATTGAACAATGCAGATCTGCAATCTTCAGCGGCTAGATAGCTCTGACATTAGCTCTTAAGTCGTTAGATTAGATCAATTAAAACGATCTGATCCGGCATAGCATTGCTCGTCCGTCACAGCGAATTAATAAGTTTAAAATTTTCGATATCAAATTAAAGTCTTGCAACTTAGGTATTCTTCCTCTAGTTACCATTATTTAATTACACTGCCACTGCCGTCTTTTTGTTTCAATACTGGCTATCACGCACGGTAAATTTTTAACTATAATGACACTCTCGCGACCTATGTACGGCTATCACGATATTAATTGCTATAGTCTGTTTCACACAACTTCGGTCATAAATTTCAAAAATCATCTCAGACAATAAGCTGACAGATTACGATTACAGCATTGATCTGATATATAACTATCGTAACTTCTAAGCTAATAGTGTCGATAAAAATTCTTAATTTGAAATTCGGTGTTTCGCGCCTAGCATGAGGCTTGTACAACGATGAAGGTAGGTATATGCTTAAGCACGTCCAATTCTTCATCTTTGTAGCGCTCTAGGAACCGGGATTACTACTCATATTTATTTTTTCTGTTTGTAGCCTTTATAAATTGCCAAATTTTATTTATTGGGTTCTAAGCTAACACCTATGGATTCTGCGTCATTAGCTAAGCTAGATCGGCTTTTCGAACCGACGGTGTCTATGCCTTCGTTTTTCCATCCAGTTTTAGTGTTTGGCGAAGGATTTTATGCCCAAAACATTCTTTTAATCGTACATGGAATTTTAGCTTTATCAGACTGCGCGCAAGTTTGTCATCACACGCCACTTTGCAGATCGGCTAGTTACTTAGAAGCGGGCAAGCTTTGCATCACTAGCAGTGACACGGCAACTGGTCCCTTCTCATTGGTTGACAGACAATTAGTGCAATCAATTCATTTATCAATTAGAAAACCGCGAAGACAAGGTACATAGATATAGGGGCGGATTTAGGGGGAGGGGGGTCGGGGGGGGGCGGCCGCCCCCCATTGGCCTAAAATAGCGCGCAAAATTAAGGACTTTTGAGCGATTTTTAGCGATTTTCGGGTTAAAATGGCTAATTTTTTCGCCTAAGTCAGGGTTCCGCCCCCCTTAGGGGTACCGCCCCCTTAGGAAAATCCTGAATCCGCCACTGCATAGATACACCTGTGCTTTTCAGCACTCGTTTCGATAGACCCTTCATCACGAGTCTGATTTTTCAGATGCCTGCAGGGGGTGGTTTAGATCCCCGAAAATCCAAAAAAATCATACGTAGACGAATTGAATTTTTTACTGCTATAGTAACTAAGTGTAAAAATTGAGTTGAACGATCGTAGAGCAAGAAGTAAGTAATGCAAGGCGCGTAAGCCGTGAGGGTTTGAGGCTTCCATACCTGGAATAAGAAGTGAAAAAGTCTGACTGGGAATCGAAAATAAATACACGGGCAGTGCCTATATTCGGGAGTCAAAAGCGTCCAAAAATTTTCCATGGTCAAAAAAATGCCGAAAAATTCATGGCGGCGGCGAAAAGCTCCAATTATCGATGTTTTTCATCTAATTCTATCTATTGGCATAAAAAATTGCGATAAGAACAAAAAACTCGAAATTCTAGTTCTATGGGTCTGCAGGGATCTTTAGGATTATGAGCTTCAAACGCCCTCACGCCCGTACGTGGAATAGAAGTTTAAGTAGCGTTGAAAATTGAAATTTCTAAAAAATTATCGATTTCGTTATACAGTCCATGTAAAAATGTGATGTATTCGTATAACGTTTCCAGATTGTAATCTTTCTTCATCCAAGCAAGTATTTCCTTGTTGCATGTGTATAATCCAAACGTATCAGTTGACGTCACTACTACTGATTAGCAGACAGTCAAAAATACTTATTAAAGTGAGAAGGTGATAAATTAGGCAAGAATTAAATTCTAGACAACGTTCAGTCCGGTACAACAAAAATATCTTATTACGACCAATGACTTCAGTCAGAGGCATATTTGGAGCAATTAATTTCATTTTTACTTATTCGAAATATTCGGTGCTTATGCTTTGCAATTGTAAGATATCATACTTAGCGCGTACTATAATATACTTTGGTACCCCAACATATGCTTCCTACAGCCATAACCTGACACATTTTGGAGGTGCGGCTTTTTTAAGCATAGATAATAAAAAACTTAGATGCCGGTATTTTTGTTTTTCTTTACACTCAACGCCTAGCGTGTCAAGAACGTATAAAGGTTATGCACAAAGTTATAACAAAGGACGATTTTTTAAAAATCTCGTATAAAGCTTCTCAGCAACTCAGCATAAGTACTTAATGAAATTTATTGTAGAGCGAGGAATTTTCTAAAAACGCTGTTTTTGTTTTTCGAAATTCGCATTACTTTTTGAGGGGCAGTGTGTAAGGCGTAAGGACTTGAAATAAAAACTCGTTTTTGTCACTTTTTTGTATGCGCACTTCTCCAGTTTTAATTCGGAACAAGTGGTTGAGTCTTAAAACGCTATAAGGGTTAGAAATTGACCGCGTTTTTACACTCAATAATGAATAATTTGTAGGGGTAATAAGTTTACACTCTTGAGATGGGTGAAAAAATACATTTTTGACTTATTTTGGTCGCCAACCTGTCCGTTCATGAGTCAAGAGAAGCTGGCTATTCTTAAAAAATGTACAAGGGATTAAATCGCATTAGTTCGCACTCAACATTGAGTTATTTGTAGCGGTATAAAGTTTACTCTCGGAGGGTGAGAAAAACACGATTTTGCATATATTCTGTTTGCCAGCTTGTCTGATTATGAGTCTGGAGAAGCGATTAATTCTACAAACAATGTGCGTCAGATGGACTACAGATTGAATTTGACGGCATTACTTTACACTAAATATTAAGTTATTTTTTAGGTACATATGAAGTTTACACTCTAGGGTGAAAAAAAGCATTTTTGCCACTTTTTTCTGCCAACTTCTCCGATTATGTATTGGGATGCCCTATTTAATGTAAAAATAAAGAGTGTCCTAAGGATTAAGTATCGCAGTTCGATGCATTTCTTTACACTCAAGAATAAGTTAGTCCGAGTGGTGCAACATTCTAAGTCTGGAGGAAAAATACGTTTCTGCCTCGGTTTTGTCCGTGATCTTCTTCCTTTAAGAGTAGAGGCATAATCTCAATTCTAAGAATGCTTTACGCATAAGAGTCACACATTCCAATGGACTAATTATTTTGCACTTAGTTGAGGTGTAAAGTATTTTCACTAAAGCTTTATTTTGCTCCTAAAGTGTTGTGGAGTTTTAATTATTTTTATGAAATGTTATTCGAAACATCAGGATTACGAATCAGATTTTGAACATTCTTTACACTCAGCGGTTGTAGAGTGCTCTTAATTGATTTCCATGCATATGGTCTCGTGAAATAGACTATAGTTGTTGATGTGAGTGAACAATCTTGTTTCCTGTGTTGCTCAGGTGTCAAATATCATTCGGCAAATTAAATTCTGACTTTATTAATCGATTCTCTCAGTTTATTCTAATTAAAAGTAAGGTACTATTATAGCAAGGAAAAATGCTTCGATGAAACAAAAAGAATATATATGCTTGGAATAGTGGATTATTAAAGACATAAAATGAGGACACTAGAAAAAGTCACCTATGTACATGCGCGAAAAATCATAAAAATCTGCTAAAAATCAGATTTCTCTGAGCAACACAAAAAATTATAGTACATATATTCTGCGGCCGCTGAAAAAATGAGGTATCCCCTCAAAACATTTCCCAACGGTTTGGTGAAGGGCTTACAAGGAAACCTTGATCTGTGCTAAATAGCCGATTTAATTTGATATCAAAATCGCTTTTTCATGACAATATATAATCAATACTCAGTTAAACGGCTTAATAGATAGATGAATTATGACATTTGCATCATGCTCTACACTTAGGGATACTCCACAATTCTTGAGCCTTGAGTCAATTTTATTGATAAATTGAGCAAATTTTTGCAGTTTTTCAAAATACTCTCCATTATCATCAATGCAACGCTTCATTCGATAAAACTAATTTTTAAAGCAGCTACAGTAATCCGCGTGTGATATACTAATGGCAAAGGTTTGAATACAGAAACTGCACTGTCCTATGTTTCTAACGGGATTCCCTTCAGCTTGTTTTTAGTTTCGGGAAACAAAAAGGCACAAAGCGCTAGGTCAGGTGAGTAAGGCGGATGGGGCAACAATTAAATGTCCATCTGCTTCAAAAAGTCAATTGTTCTTTCCGCTGTGTGTGCACTCGCATTGTTGTGGCGCAAAAACAATTTACGAATCTCAGAATTTGAACGAAATTCTCGCATGTTTGCAGTGAAGCAGGCAAAGCTTTCTCACAGTATCACTTCGATGTAACATTTTTTTGTACAAGAAGTGAAATCAATGCAACTGGACTACTCCGGCGGAAGAAAACCGCAATCATTTGCTCGCTAGCATTTCAACTTCTCACGACAACACATGGGCGTGGGGTTTGGTGGAGGGGTTTTGTACCCCCCTAGAACTAAAAAAATACCCACCAGATTATTGTAGAGCACCCAGAATTCTATTTTTAGTTACATTTTTGGCGATTTGACCCATCCTGACTCCTCAGAATCTTGGTGCTGCCCATGTATGCTCACGACCTCTGTTGGACGCGCTTCATCATCAGTCGACTGAAGCTTGGATTCTGAGTCGAACTGATAAAGTCATATTTCATCACCGGTAAAAATTTCAGAAACTGCATCAGAAAATCCACTATCAAATTTTTCGAGCGTAAAAAGACACCAAATAATGCGGCGCTGTTTGTGGTTATCAGTATGCAAATGTGGTATCCAGCGACTTGGAGGCTCTTTACCTCCTAGGGTTTGGTGAAGAATGCAGTAAATTAAACTCATAAAAGCGGGTTCCTCGCGCTATCTCTTGATATGCGATTCGGCTGTCCTCATATGTCAGTTAATATACAACAATCGCATTTTCCTATGTGTTTATTCCTGGCTGACGTCCAGGCCGTGGTTCAACTAGTGACAACTGACCCCGCTCGAAAAGTTTATACCAGCGTTAATAAGTCGCAAAAAACGGAGCTTAACGACCTAAGCAACTGGACAAATTTTCAGCACACACGGATCTCAATGGGCCAAGTTTGAGGGCAAAAAGTATCATAGCCCAAAAATGATCCTTTGAAAGATTTTTGCACATTTCTAAAAGTATCAAAATTCGATGAAGTCAAATTAACCCTGCACTTTTCTTCCATTCGGATTGATCAGTTCTTTTAACGAATAAATTATTGTGTTATTTATTCCTCAAACCGAAGCCATAATCACATTCTGTAGGCAGCAGAATATACTTCGATTTTTTGTGTTACATAATGAAAGTCTGATTTTTTAGCAGATTCTTATGATTTTTTGCGCATATAGGTGACTTTTTCCTAGTTCCCTCCTTTATCGTCTTTTGTAATCTGCTATTCCAAGTATGTTTGTCCTTTGTGTTCCATCGGAGCATTTTTGCTAGCATAAATATGAATGGGCTCAATTCCCCGAATAAAGCAGATCCCGACAAAATGACTTAAAAATCCACCATTAATAATGTTTCCGTGATTTTAATAATGCTCATGATATATTTTCCGACCATCAATATTTCGGTTTTTTACCTCAAAAACTTTTTAGATCCTCAGCCATATGTGGGAATATTACCGTCATTCTACCAACTGCGACAAGATGAATACTGATCAAAGGCGTTCACAGTCACTCGAGGATAGGAAATTTCTTAATTAAGCCAATATTACTCAAAAATATTCATAAATTGATAATTTGCTCAAATTACACAAATGGCAACTTGCCGCATTTTTTAACAATTCTGATTTAACTATTCTGCGCGAAATCAATGCACACTTCGAATCGAACGTGGGCGTGGGGTGGGAGCTTTAGGGAGAATTAGAATTGATTGATTTTTTAGTATGTTTTTCGAAGGATTTTTATCAGTTTTACGACACCCGGACCCCCGGAATTCGGTCGCTACTATGTATGAATTAAAGCAAAGAGAGCTTCTAAACTCCCTCGGAAGACAACATTCAGAACATTTTCTCTTTTTTCTTTTGACAGTCGTCCTGAGCTTCCTTTAAAAGCTAAGGACGCCTGTCATTAGAAAGGAATAAAAATGTTATTAAAAGAAGAAAAACATTAGCTTTATCGTGATTATTATTAATCGAAACAAATGCATCATTATATTGTCCTTTATCGCCTGAAGTTATATTTTTACACGTTTTTCACTACCTTTTGTCTTTTGAAATGAAGTTTTGCCATTCAAGAGGCATGATGCCGAAAAAATACGCGTGTGCATATTATTTTAGTGTGCGAAAGACGGAAACACAAGGTGACTGGAGGCGAATGTGGAGTTGCGGCCTTTGATTCACTCGTTCATTCCAACTCACAAACCTTGCTACGTAGGTACGTAGAGACTCCGTTTAGTCAACCATGGGTGGGCCAAATACTCGAAATGATGGAATACATCTGCGGTGCTACTTTAATCAGCAAGCATCATAACCAGAAATCAACATCCTGGGCAATCACGGCTGCTCACTGTTTCATTCCGGCTAAAAATTACCGGCGAAATTTCGCGTACGAATTTTATGTTTATTTTTATTTTATTTTTACTCTTTTAATATTTAATATTTCAGTTATTTCATTTTTTATTAATTTTTATTAAGTAGATAAAAACTTCCATGGCTGAATGGAATTATACTATCAGTCCGTATTGTCTTTTTCTGTACAATTTTTTATAATTAATAATATCATCACTTGCTCGAGTAAACTCTATATAAATACTTCGTAAATTTACTTTTTTCTAATCTGATAATACGATTTCCATCTTTTCCACAAAGCCCGTATTTATGACCGGATTACAAGATGAGAGGAATCCCCTTTTTAATCCAGAGACCCTGAAGGAGATAATTAAAAATTTTCGAAGTACAGTAGAGCCACCAAAATATATTTTGCATACTTTTGAACTAGTTATAAAGTAAAAATTGTCTTTTTTCCATGTCTGTCTTCTTAACCCTAGCACACCTGAAGCGGGTAAAATTTACTCACCCGATGATTTTATGTAATAGATTTTCTCGATAGTGTTAGCTATGAATGAATATAGTACGTACAAGAGCAAACAATAATTTTACAAAAAAAAGTAAAAAAAATTGATATGGAGCCCAAAAATATGGAAATTTCGCAAAAATATGCTAAATATGCTATTTAAGTAGTTAGGATAAATTTTAACCCCCCCCTCACACAGACTGAATGGAAACCTATCTTATTTTGTTTGTTTCGTGTCTTGCAGCTGTTAGAAGTATTCTCAGCTACTGTATGTAGCTCTAGCTGTCATTTCCATAAAAAAACCCAATAAAACCTCAATAAAACCCCAAAAAAACAAAAAAACCCAAAACCTACAAAAAACCCAAAAACCCAACATTCAAATATTGAAATCTGGGTTTTTTCTATCCCTGACTACCACCTACATAAATCTGAGCCTAATCCTAATGAAAATTAAGAAGTTTGACCAGATAAGGAGACTTCCAGAAAAAATTCAGAAAAAAAAATAATTTCTTGAACTCCTGTGAGCGCACGCGCATGCGGGTACGCCATCATATACCTGTCGTGAAAAATGTCTACCGGTTCGAATTTCAAATATAATAGCTCTTTTTATCGATAAATGGACCGCAAATCTCATGAAATCAAGCATATATATACATATATATATATCCGCTATATGTCAGAATTTGCATCAAAAATGCAGAAAACAACAACAACAACAAAATTCTGCATCGGACTTCAAAGTGATTTGTCACTAGCTACAGTGAATTTTGAATGCTTAAAAAGCTTATATTCGCACCAGTATTAACTTACGCATCTAACAAGATATTATTTAACGATTTCTGACCAATAGAAAGGAAAATATATTGATTTCTTTAGACCATACTTTTTCCCATATTTACGTATAGGTGTGCCAGGGTTAATAGCCTGAGTTTGAGTTGGGCACACACGATAAACATGTCAAAAATTTTTACCGCTGGCGCTGAGTTATTTTTTGAATCGCTCTAATGCAAAGCACCGAGTAATTAATACAAATATAAACACTACAAGTTTTGCCGGAACCAAGCTTGGGTCGGATTTTAAGAAAACAGTCTTGTGACTAATTCAAGAGTAGATATTTTATATTCGAATTAAGAGTAGAAAAAAGTTATTTTATTATTTTCTGTTATACGGATTTCAATAAAAAACTTCTAAATATAATAATTATTTTGCTATTTCCTGACGCTTCTCGAGATGTCTGACATCAAAAATTTTCTCCTTCTTACAGAATCTTAAATCCGGTTTTTTTAGGGTGTGGCTCATGCTAGGCTTGAACATGTACATGATGAAGATAGAAAGTGTTAAATTTTGATGTCGTATTTTCTTAGATTGACGTTTTTAAGCCTAACTTGATTCTCTATTTATGGAAACCGGCTTAAGCCAGACTTAAATCTGACCACGTATCCTTAAACACCAAAATGTGGCTTAAGCCTTGCTTAAGCCTCAACATATAGAAGCTGGGCCTTGAATACGAAGTTGCCTGATTTGTGGAGCTTGATAACGAATTGTAACTCATTTTATAAACGTTCATCGTTTTAACGGGTTGCGTCTCATTAGTCCACCAGTCCCCTCTTAAGACACACGCGTGGGTAGGACTGCGGGTCTAGAGACCCCGTAGAGTTTAAAAACGGAAATTTTTGGGAACATTGAGGCAAAGTGAGGGTAAAAAATGTTAGAAGTGCTTAAAATTGACCAGAAACTGTGGAATAACGTAGTTTCAATGCTATTTTAGCATTTATACCAGCTTTTGAAGTCATTATGGCTCAAAAACAGCTCATTCCCCCAAATTGGCTTACCCGCCAGATCGGCCATGCTGTGTATTTATGCTCTTGAGGTGGGACTGGTGGGATCGTTAAGACGGTGAAGTTGGAACGGTGAAGTTGGGCTAGTGGAATTGCTTGGACAGTGGAAGTGTGGGAACTGGCGGGACTGTGACTGATGGAACTGTTAGGATTCCTGATGGGACTGTTGGAACGGTAGAACTGTTGGATTTTTGGCGGGACTTAAGTGTTTTTCGGTGGAACTGCTGGGGCGGAGGGACCGGTAGGAGCATTGGGGTTTACCATCTAGTCAACAGTCATCTATTCTCTTAGATCTTCCTATTTTGACTAAGTTTTGTTTGAATCTCTTGCATAAAAAATGTTGCATATAGAGATTATTCAAATTTTAGTTTTGCGCTCGTACTTTTCAAATTCTATTATCGATTACATGGAGACATCGAATTATAATAAAATTAACTGGTCAAATCTGGCCTTGGTGTTGAATTATCCAACTAAATCTACAGTATTATCTTGACAGAAAAGTTAGTCTGCACATCGAAGCATGTATGACATATTTTCAGCACAATATGCATTCTTATTTTTTCCTTAAAAAACCATAAATATGATCAAATAGGTGAGTGGATACGTGATTTGTAAGGATTTTGATGTCTCACATCGTGACGATAATTAACTAACTTGCTCAGCACTTACACACACAAGTATTTAATGAATTGCCCTTTTTATGGGTAACCTCAAGAGTTCTAAGAATAGGGAAATTCTGAACACTTGCTAAATTCACAGCAATAATGTATATCAATGACTTAAATTGTTTAAGAGATTCTTTGTGAAACATTGAAAAGACTAATCTATCAAACCTATGTTCAACTTGAATTTGAAACAGATGTATATGAACAAGTATTATGTACATACATAGTATATGTAATCGTAAAAGAGTATATAGAGAGAATAATTTTTTATAGAATAAACTATAACCGATTCGTGCTACTTTTTGGCATATACGATAGCAGAGTCCCTACGCATCGCGTACAAAGCAGAAAAATCAAGCGAATCTATGTGCATCCAAATTTTATTCACGGTCACAATGACTTAGCTCTCGTGGAGTTGATGGAACCGGTCTATTTTGATCAATTTACGAGGCCAATTTGCTTGCCACCTGCCAGAAATAAATACATTCGCTGGGACTTCTGCTTACTATGCGGATGGCACTACATAGGTCAGCTGTACAAGGGGCTTGGAGGAGGCCCCGGGATATAAAATACCTCCGAAAATCATTTTAGATCCCAGAATCAAACTAAACTTCTTCAGTGCTTCCTTGTGATTTAGCCCCATCAGACTTCAGAATTTGGTTGCTAACGCATTTTTATCTTAATCCAAATGAAACCGAATGTGTAAAGTATGTGCAGCAATATGTAATTCTACTAGGCCGAGCGCAATTTTTTGAACGCGACTCTCTGGTCTTGAAGACGAATGTTACTCGTCCAGAATACAGCGAAAAACGGCAAAAATTATCAGAAAATTTAACGAAAGTATACGACACGACATAAACAATTATTTTTAGTATAATTATTGTTATTATCGTTATCTTTATAAACAATATCACTGTCTCACTTCCATTGACGAGGCAGTTCTTATTTAGCTGAACAATTACAAAATTGAGTCATTCCGAATTTTTTCTTATTCAAAAGGAAGTAACCTTGAATATCATATGAAGTATCCGTTGAAAACTGCCTGGGCCCGGTTTCACCACAAAGCTACGAGTTACGATTTACGGGTGACGGTTTCACGAGTACGGACTACGAGTGCTACAAATTTCCGTTTCACCAAAAACTAAGATTTACGAGCCACGGGCTACGAGTTACGAATTCTACGAGTATTTTTTGAGAGTGTTTTTTCACGAATAACGACTGGGCGGTTGCACCACGATGTTACGATCGAATGTTACGAGTGAAAATATTCGTAAATTTTGTAATATTATTACGGATCAAAAAGAGGTCCGTAGGACTCGTAAAGAAGTGGCAGACTAGTGCTTTAAATAGTTTTCTGATTTGTTTTTTCTCAATTTGTTTCACTTTTGTGCACACACCTACATAATACATATACTGGCAGCACATGTAAAGAGTAAGAAGATTAGCATTTAGAAAAATAATTTATCTTCCAAAAAATTTTCTAGAGAAATTCCATAAAATTCGATTCTTAAGCTGTATTGTTGAGTAGTAATTCAAAATTTTATTTCTTTAGCCCTTGTTAGTAATGTTCGCAGCTTTTTTATGAAAAATATTACAATCACTTAGACATATTTTCATGAATTGCGGAAATCAGACATTTTTGATTAGATTTCTGAAAATTAGAATTTCATCGCCCTCCCTTCGGAAAAGAGCCGACTGCATATTTTATGTACGTATTAATGACAACTAAGAATGATTTGCTAAATTTGAAAATTGAAATAATACGCTGTGATATACTTTGAGCTTCGTAACATCTCTGAATCTGATTTAATTGATTTCGTTTATAAATTATTATAATAATAATATAATAATAATAATAATAATAATAATAATAATAATATAATAATAATAATATTAATAATAATAATATTAATAATAATTATTATTATTAGTATTAGTATTATTATAATAATAATAATTATTATTATTATTAATATTAGTATTAGTATTATTATTATTATTAGTATTGTTATTATTATTATTATTGTTATTATCGTCATTATTATTATTATTACAAATATTATTATTATCGTATTTATTCAAAGTTATAAATTTTCTGAGAAGATTATTAATTCTTGTTGACTAAATCCTAAACATTTCTTAACATTTTCTATTTTTTCTATCGAGCGGCATAAAATTTGCAATTAATTACATAATTATGCTGTTTAAAACAGAGACAATGACTAACGGAAAATGTCATACGCAACAGAAAAGATATACATTTTATTACGAGTACTCGTAAAAAGGTCCAGAAAGTACTCGTAAAAAATGAGTTTTTATGAGTCCTACGGAAACCCTGGTGAAACCCTCGTAATACGAACTCTTAACCCGTCACTCGTAACTCGTAGTCGGGATTCGTAACTCGTAAAAAGATGGTGAAACCCGAATTTCCCGTAAAACGGAACTCTTAGGACTCTTAGGACTCTTAAACTTATGGTGAAACCAGGCCCAGTGCCAGATCATTCGGATAAGATCATTAATGAGCAATCAGCAAAGTATGGTATTCGTTTTATACATACACTAATTTCATAACGATTTTAAGGTCATGATTTGAACAGTCAAATGCAGTGTACAAAGGTTCGCATTATGGAAGGAAAAGGGGGTGATTCCAATTTCCTTTTCCTAGGCTATTATCATGGAGGCTTCATGCTGTTCGGACCTGTAAGTCTTTTCATTCTATGATAATTTTAAGTATTGATTAAAACATAAATATCTCCTGTAGACAGGCAGATTTGAAGAATTAATATATTGACAATAAATGCTTGTATAGTGCATAGCAATCAGCCTAGGGCTCACTAGGACTTAGGGCTTGGACTCCTGAATTTAAAATACCCACG
Source organism: Mermis nigrescens (assembly GCA_036768485.1). Taxonomy (NCBI): domain Eukaryota; kingdom Metazoa; phylum Nematoda; class Enoplea; order Mermithida; family Mermithidae; genus Mermis; species Mermis nigrescens. Next base: position 4,399,817 of record JAVLUZ010000157.1, on the reverse strand, counting down.
CAGACCCCCAGTACTATATGTTTGGCGTTTTTTTTGCGATTTTTGCCCTCGCAGACCCTTAGGATTTGATTGCTGCCCATTCATGGTTTAGTGAATCTAGCAGACCACGTTGTCTTTGCCTTTAAGGAGAGCAACAAATGCGTCCTTTCTAAAATTATTCAGTACCCAGGGGCGGATTTGAGAGAGGTGAAGGGGGCTGTCGCCCCCTTCAATTGGCCAAAAATAATTGGCAAGATAAAGATAGGATGCTTAATTTGCAATGATTTTCGGCCGTCACTTATTTACTTTCTTGGCGCTTCGGAAGCCATATTTTTCGCAGGCAATAGGTTTTAGACGATTTCACGAGCAGAAACAGCTTTTTTAGCATAGTTACCATTTATTTTCAAGAATAAATTTTCAAAATTTTCGGCGTTCTGCGTCAGATGTGAAAAATACAGGATATCAAGAAGTAATTCATGCTTCTAAAGTTTCTTCCGCTTTAATTTCACAAGTTTTCCGGCGCTTAGCGCCAGATTTACGCTTACACAAAGAAATTTTGCGAATTTTACGAGCAGAATTGTCAGAAATTAAAAATTTTTTGAAAAAATGTCTAGTTGAAAGTGATTTTAAACAAAAGTAGTCAACGCAAAACGCCAAAAAACACTATTTCTCTCACGGAGGGCAGATTTGACATATTTTTAACGATTTTTGGAAGAGTTGGGATAACGCCCCTCCTACTTAAAGAAATCCTATCCGCCACTGTAAACATGCAAGTTTAGCTGACGATCTTCATTTCACTTCAGAATATATTATTCTTGCAGTTTCTTTTGACTAAATCCACGCAACGAGATGACTACATTTAAAAATCTTGCTCGTATCGAGGCCCACTTGCACTAATTCACAAGTTCGAAAGTTCAAAAATCCATAAGCGCGTTCATAAGTTAATAGGTGTTCGTTTGCACTTAAGACTTTGACAGAAGTCAAATCTTCACAGGTTCAAAAATCCGTTCTAAATGTTAGTGCAAAGTCCGTTATTCAATAGTGCAAAAATGAGATTGCATTTGAAATTCTTACACCTATGAATCTTTAGAAGTTTCTGCAGCTGCCTATGAACCTTTCTAAAGGTTCTAAGTTCATAAGTCCTCAAATTGGTTTGCACCAAGATGAACCTTTAGAATGGTTCGCAAGTTCAGAAAATTTTCGCTTGCGCCAAAAATCTATATGTTCATAAGTTCATAGGTATTTAGGCGTGAAGTGTACTAATTTCTATTAGTCGATGTGCACCTTTGACATAGAGTCCCTTAGCGTATTGAGCTAATAATATTTATTGAAATTGAAACATATTGATTGAAAGTGATAGTGAAGAAGATTAGGTAGGAGCGCTGCGAAAAAACGGTTAGCTCGTCTTCAAATTAATTTTGAATTAGACGATTTAGCTGCACACGTGGGCGTGGAGAGGGGTTGAAAGGGGGGGGGTGTGCACCCCTCCAGAATTAAAATACTCCCACCCTTCCCGTAGAAATCAAAATACCCCCCAGAATTCAATTTTTGAATTTTTTTAGCTTTTTCAGCGATTTTTTGATGCAATTGTATATGGTGTTCTTTCCGCCAAACGACAACTTTTAAGACAATTTTTCTACCTTTGAAAATTTTTTCACCTCCCTCCCAGAATTTCGGTGCTGCCCACCTATGTTTAGCTGCACTTTAACATGTAATATTTTAGTGATTCGAATTTTGCGATACAACGCTGTACACAACCATTTATGAAAGCAGTATATGAAAGTGAAAAGTCACGTCGAATTATTTTTAATTTACGTTGGCAACAATATTTTATCGATATGACTCATTCAGGAAAAAATCATTATATATTTTATGCCAACGTATGCGAAAGTTTGTGGGCAACAAGTACTATTTATATTTACTTTATCATTACAACGCTAAAAGATATAACACATGAAAAACAGCTTGCTACACCTATGAACATAAAGTCTGTTTCATTTAGCTTTGAGGTTTTTGAAAACATTCAAAGTGCCTACAAAAGTGCCTTAAACTGACACAATACTTGTGTTATTCTACATTACACTGAGTTATGGAGAAAGTTGTGCCATTGTTAAGCCGCATTACTGCAACATGATTTTAAACCTTATGTTGCATGATTCATCCGGATTAAATTCAAGAGAAAACCTCAAAATTTAATGAAACAGACTATAGTTGGAATTTGAGCTTAGGAACTTATATGAAGATAAACGAGCACTTATGAACTTTTGAACGCGCCTATGAACTTATAAAGATTTTGGGAGGACTTATGAACATATGAAGATTTAGAAAACGCCTGAACTCATGAAAACCATGTTTCGTATTAGGTGGTGCAAGTCGATTTAAAGACTTTTGAACTTATGAATCTTTAGGTTCTAGGTTCATAGGCAGTTGGCAAACCTTTCTAAAGGTTCATAGGTGTAGTACTTATTGTATAGCTAGCCAGTTTTTGTGCTTGTGAACCAATGAACCTTTAGGAAGGTTCATAGGCGTTCGGTGCAAGCGGCCCCAGGTATTATTCTTATTACCAACTTTTTTAAATCTAAGATAATCACATAAATTGAAAGTTTAGTTGAATTTGAATTAGTTTTTAGAACTGAAGTTTTAATTTATATTTCAGTCAAAAGATCTTGCTTTTAACGTATCGTATTCTAATTTGCTTGAAGATCAAAGAAAATCATATGAAAAACAAATTGAGATATCCGCTGTTGTAGTTATACGTTGATAACAATCAGTAGTTTAGTTACACTCCAGAAGACAAGCTTATATTTGTTGAATGACTTTTTTAAATTAGGCAAAATTAACAAAATTTTTGTTTCTTTTTTCCATCATAACAATCTTCTAACTTCTTCCACCTTCAATACGTACAAGTAAAAAAATATCGAAAATTTGTGTTGGCACTCTAGCAATTAGTCTACTATAAAATCAATTGATTAATTCACAATTAGTTTACTAACAGTGATTTGAAGCCGGATAATAAATATATAGCAAAGAGAAATGCTCCGATGGAACAAAAAAGGTAAATATACTAGAATTTCTATATTGTTAAGGATGTAAAAGGAGGGGACTGGGGAAAATTTCTCTATATGCGCAGAAGTCATAGGAATGTGCTAAACAGTTAGACTTCCCCTAAACAACGCAAAAATCGAAGTATATTCTGCGGCCTGTGAAAAATGAGGGTGTAGTCACAAAACGTTCTCAAGTAATTCGCAAATGAGCATTGAAGACACTTCCATGACTATTAATTAATCAATGTATTATTTATTTAATGAAATCTTGACCTTCCACAATGCTCTGGCGTGAAAGATAATAGTGTAAACTCTACACCTACATGACCAACTCAATAGTCAGCATGAAATAACCACAAAAAATTTCTTTAAATCTTCCAAAATAATGTAATCAAAATACTCGCCATCGTAATCGAAATTACTACGGAAAATCTGCATAAACGCGCATAGGCCGCAGAATATACTTCGATTTTTGCGTTGTTCAGGGGAAGTCTAACTGTTTAGCACATATGGCTTCTGCGCATATAGAGAAATTTTCCCTACTCCCCTCCTTTTAGATCCTTAACAGTGAAGAAATTCAAGTATATTCGCCTTTTTTGTTCCATCGGAGCATTTTTCTTTGCCAGAAATTTAAGTATATTTGCCTTTTTTGTTTTTGTTCCATCGGAGCATTTTTTGCCAGTTTCCTTCTTTTTATTAAATATTTTAGGCCATATATCCATAGGTGGGCAGCGCCAAAATTCTGGGGGTGCAAGTAGCTAAAGAAATTTCTGTTTTCGTCTCGAACCCTTTACACTAAAACGATCACAGAACAAGAAATATTGTATTGAAAGAGAACAAATTTTACTTTCTGAGATATTGTAGCCCTGTACATTATAGAATCAATTAGACTGCACAGAAACCAAAATTGAGTTAACTTAGCTTCAGGACACGCTATCAAAAAAACCCGTATACTTTACACTTTTGTGCAAGAACCATTACATGTAAAGAAATTTTATGTTCAGATTCGTTATCTAAAACTCAGGGGCAACATTTTTAAAAAAAGATGGCTCTCCGCAATATGTTTGATACCCAATGCTCTGGGCGGAAAAGTGCTTCTCAGTGTAAACTTTACACTTGTGTTAATAACGCAATATTGGGTATATAGAAACAAAATAAACTAGGATCTGTAACGCTAAGGTCAGGGCACATTTTAAGCATAATTAGCATGTTCCGCCTACTTAGCGGAGTAGCTGAAGAAATTTCGGTTTTTGTCTCGAACCCTTTACACTAAAACGATCACAGATCGAGAAATATTACGTTAGAGAGAGAAAAAATTTCACGTTTTGAGATGTTGTGACCCTCCACATTATAAAACCAATTGGACTGCACAGAAACCAAAATTGACTTCGATAAGCTGAAAACACGCAAAGAGTCAAAAACCCGTATACTTTACACTTTTGACCAAACAACCATTGAGTGTAAAGAAATTTTAATGTCACATTCGTAATCCACAACTCAAGGGCAACATTTCTAAAAATAAAATTGGCCCTCCGCAAATTGTTTGATACTCAATGCTCTGGGTGGAAAAGTGCTTCTCAGTGTAAACTTTACACTTGTGCTAATAACGCAATATTAGGTGTATAGAAAAAAACTAGGATCCGTAACGCTAAGGTCAGGGCACATTTTGAGCATAATTAGCATGTTTCGCCTACTTAGCGGAGTAGCTGAAAAAATTTCGTTTTTCGTCTCGAACTCTTTACACTAAAACGATCACAGATCGAGAAATATTGATTAAAAAGAGAAAAATATCACGTTTTGAGATATTGTGACCCTCTACATTATAAAACCAATTGTACTGCACAAAAACCAAAATTGAGATAGATAAGCTTTAGGACACGCCAAGAGTAAGAAACCCGTACATTTTATACTTTTGTGCAACAACCATTTAGTGTAAATAACTTTTAATGTCACATTCGTAATCTACGCTCGGGGGCAACATTTTTAAAACTGAAATTGGCATTCCGCAAATTATTTGATACCCAAAGCTTTGGGCGGAAAAATGCTTCTCGGTGTAAACTTTACACTTGTGTTAATAACGCAATATTGGGTATATAGAAACAAAATAAACTAGGATCTGTAACGCTAAGGTCAGGGCACATTTTAAGCATAATTAGCATGTTCCGCCTACTTAGCGGAGTAGCTGAAGAAATTTCGTTATTCGTCTCGAACCCTTTACACTAAAACGATCACAGATCGAGAAATATTGCGTTAAGAGAGAAAAATTTTCGCTTTTTGAGATGTTGTGACCCTCCACATTATAAAACCAATTGGACTGCACAGAAATCAAAATTGAGTTCGATAAGCTGAAAACACGCAAAGAGTAAAAAACCCTTATACTTTACACGTTTTTGTAACAACCATTGAGTATATAGAAATTTTAATGTCACATTCTTAATCTACAACTCAGGGGCAACATTTTTAAAAATAAAATCGGCCCTCCACAAATTGTTTGATACTAAATGCTCTGGGCGGAAAAGTGCTTCTCAGTGTAAACTTTACACTTGTGCTAATAACGTAATATTGGGTGTATAAATGCAAAATAAACTAGGATCTGTAACGCTGAGGTCAGGGCACATTTTAAGCATAATTAGCATGTTCCGCCTACTTAGCGGAGTAGCTGAAGAAATTTCGTTTTTCGTCTCGAACCCTTTACACTAAAACAGTGAAAACAGTCACAGATCGAGAAATATAGATTGAAGAGAGAAAAAAATTTTGCCCCTTGACATATTGCAGCTTTGTACATTATAGAACCAATTGGACAGCACAGAAACCAAAATTGAGTTGAATTACCTTCGAAACACGCTAACAGTAAAAAACCCGTATACTTTACACTTTTATGCAACAACAATTGAGTGTAAAGAAATTTTAAGGTCAGATTCGTAATCTGCAACTCAAGGACAACATTAAAAAAAATTGGCCCTCCGCAAATTGTTTGATACCCAATGCTCTTGGCGGAAAAGTGATTTTCAGTGTAAACTTTACACTTGTGCTAATAACGCAATATTGGGTGTGTAGAAACAAAATAAACTAGGATATGCAAGGCTAAGGTCAGGGCACATTTAAAGCATAATTAGCATGTTCCGTCTACTTAGCGGAGTAGCTTAAGAAATTTCGTTTTTCGTCTCGAACCCTTTACACCAAAACGATCACAGATCAAGAAATATTGCGTTAAAAGGGAAAAAATTGGTCCTTGAGATATTGTAACCGTCTACGTTATTAAACCAATTGGACTGCACAGTAACTAAATTTGACTTAGATAAACTGAAAAGACGCAAGGAGTAAAAACCCGTATAATTCATATTTTTGAGCAATAACCATTGAGTGTAAAGATATTTTAAGGTCAGATTCGTAATCTACAGCTCGGGGGCAACATTTAAAAAAATTGGCCTTCCGCAAATTATTTGATTTTTTGGTTTTCGCTTCACACAGTCATTGCTAACTCGACATTGAGTGTAAACAAACGAAAAAATGGTACATTGAGTTTTTTAAATTATCTCTCGTTTAAAAAAAACCGCACCTCCCAGGTTTGTGCCGTTGTTGCTGTTAGGGGGACACTAAATTCGCACTCACTGTGATAAACATATAAGAAAAAAGGTGGCTAAGTGTATTATAGATAGCGCTATCGCGCTACCTATGATATGTGCTTAAGAAAATGTTCGCAGGTTAACATTGTCATTACCTTGGGCCAATTGAGTTGTGTTTATATTGCTTATGATGAGCTTTAATTAGAATTACCAGTGCTAAATAAAGAAAAATAGACAATTCTCCCTCCTTTAGCGAAAAGAACAATTTGCTGTTTTATAAAGGCATGAGTTTTTTACAGCCGCAACAGAAGCCATCGGAGTAAAAAATGAACATCAAAAAAATATTGCGTGAAAATGCAGGCAAAGCCATAAGAACGATAAAGAAATAAAATGCTCTCAGGGATAAAAATTTAAAAAAATATCTAAAAGTCGAAAAAATTGATGTAATATAAATAATCATACAATGAATAATCAATGTGAGAGACATTGAAATGAACATTAATTAAACGTTCAAACAAGGAGAAAGATCCTTTGCTTTATGTTTCTTACAGGGAGACTCCGGTTCTGGTGTGACTTGTTCAAAGGACAATCAATCTGTACTGCGGGGCGTCTTATGGGGTACAGAGTTGTTGAGAAATGAAGAAGTTGTAACAGCCGGCAAAATCTCAAATTACATAGGTTGGATAGAAAGCACAATAACTGAAGATAGACATGACGACGATAACCGGCTTTTTTGCTTTTAAAGCTGAACGGACGGTGTTTTCCAGTTCAGCATTGTCTGTTATTCAGTTCAATTCGTCATTTTATTTTTCGGCTAGTAAATGGTCAATGACGATTAAAAATATTGATTGAACTAAAAGAGGAACACGAGAAGATGGCACGCATAAAAAAGATGTTGCTCTAAATTTGGATTACAGCAAAAAAAGCATTTTTTAAGCGAATTGATCTCCTCAATTTTGTGGCACATATTTTCCGTCGGAAACTTGAAATATGTTCTAATGAAGATGTCTCATTAGTCCCACCGGTCCCGACAGTCCCACCAGTCCCAACAGTCCCACCGTCCTAACAGTTCCAGCGTCCTAACAGTCCCTCCAATAATCCCAACAGTTCCGTCAGTCTCACCGTCTTAACTGTCCCAAAAGTTCCAATATCATGTTACCATGAGTGAAGCAGATTCACGCAGAGTCAACATGTGAAATCAAGCTGATCACATTATTAGCTACGTATCTAACTTCTCGTTTATGTTTCTTTGTTAGCTCGTTAAAATGGTTTGTAAATTTTGCGTTCATTCAAGAAAAAACTAAATCCTGAAGCGCGTTTGGAAGATCACGAAGACTCGTGTGCTAACAAATTCAAATTTTCAGCCGCCTGTGTTTTTGTATAATTCTTGTCATCTCAGCAGCTCAAGTCAGGAAAAGCATACTGAATACGAAAATTTAAAAAATTTCCAGCGCTTCATATCGAATCAATAATTTTCTTTACACCTTTTTTGCCAATGTACTAAATTCGAGTAGCTGAAAACTTTTTCAAAGTTGAGCTCGGACGGATGCTGAGAAGTTATTAATATAAAATAAATTATAAACTATTTTAACAAGCCTAAGAAGAAACAGAAAATATATCTACAAATAGTTACCTGAAGAATGGAGAAACGATTCGAAAGTGGTTATAAATATGTGCTTAACAAGTTAGATACATAGCTAACAGTGTGACGCTGTTTGAATTTGTTCCACTCATAGTAACGTGACAGCGGGACTGTTGGGACAGTTGGTTCGATGGGACTGTTGGGACTAGTGGGACTGATGGTTTTATTGGTGAAGTCGGACTGTTGAGATGTTGGAATTGCTGGGACGGTCGGACTGGTGGGACTGTTGGACTAGTAGGATTGTTAGATTATTGGTGGGATAGCTGTGACAGTGCGACTGTTAAGACGGTGGGACTGTTGGGACCAGACATGCATATATGGGTTAAAGTTTTGTGAGGAAAACGAGGCAAAATGAAGGGCAAAAAAGGATAAAAGATGAAAAAATTTTTCAAAAATGATTCAAATTGACCAGAACGTGTGTAAATGACGTATTTTTAATGGTATTTACGAGTAAGTGCTTATACTAGTTTTTGAGGTCATTTTGACCTACGAGTAAAACAGCTCAGTTTGTAACCCCTCTGACCGGCTGATCCCCCCCAAGATCGGCCATGCTGTGCACCTATGGTTGGGACCTCTTAGACTGATGAGACACTGCTGTTCCAATGACTAGAATTCTTAGAAAAATTAATAGACAAAACATTGCGCTTACTCACTTTAGATGTACATACGTTTTTCGATCATTTTTCTGAAAATGATCGGTTCCTTCTACCGTCATTTAATGAACGAATGGTCATCTAGATCGAGATTTCCTCGTCAATTATCATTTTAACAATTTGATAAAAATATGCTGTTGATTAATTTAGGCTGGGGTGGACGAGGATTTAAAATCACTAATTAATTATTAAGAAGGGTGTAATGACTCGAGCCAGTCCCAGTTTGTTCACGCTTAAGTCAGACTTGCTAATGATAACAAAATGCTGCCATTGTATGTTATGCGCGAATAGGTTGACCCTCCCCACCCTAGAAACTTTGCTTTTACAAAAAATTGTAAAAATGCGCTGTCTTGAGCGTTTTTAGCGATCTTTTGTCTCAAAAGTGACAAACTGTCTAATACTTGGTAAATTAGAGTACATTAAAATCTGTCTTCGTGCTACTTTCGAGGAAGTTAATATTTTTTCTATGCCGCGTTGGTCGAATTCTAACACGGGGACACAGTCACAAAAAATCCGAGTAGATTTAAATCACTGTGAAATAGTTGGGAAAACTTGTAGCACTTACATACGTGTACGTCTTCATCAAGGTTACTGTGTGCAAGACAAAGCTCGTTAGAAGCAAAGATTTTTTCAAATAGTTCGGGTGTCGTTTTCTAAAATTCTAAACTTATTTGGCATAAATTTTAAGAATTTTTTCGAAAGTAAGTCGACGTATTACGATAATTATATATCAAATCACTGCTATAATCGCAATCTGTCGGTTTGTTGTCGAAAATAGTTTTTAAAATTTATGCCCAAACTTGAGTGAAACAGACTATAGGTGATCTGACATTTTATGGCTCATCAAACAATTTTATTTATCGATTAGATTACTTGTGTTGATTAGTGTATCAGAAAAATTTTGTATTCGGATAATTTTATATTTTGCGTCGATTTCGTCAAGTTCCTCCGATGTCTTGTCTTCGACCAATTCTTTTTTTTCTTTTTTTTGAAACACCATTTTTCGACGTTTCTCATCATGCACTATCCATTGGCATCAAAAAATTGCGAAAAAAACGAAAAAAATTTTCAAAAATTGAATTCTGAGGGGGGAGTAGTATACCCTGGCCCCCTGGGGAGCAACGTTATAACATATACAATGATGAAGGATAGGAGTATGGCCCGTCCAGGCCCACCCAGGCGTGCCTGGACATGCCCGGGGTAGGTGGTGGTTGCAAGACCTGCCCTGACCCGGCAATGGGTCTAAGGGGAGGGGGGTCCTGAAAAGGGGGTTCCTCCGCATTTTATCGATTTTTTTACAGTAACAGTTGGTTCCGGTACAACTTGTTCCGAAACACAGGCAGTATAAGTTGTGGATGAGGGGTAAGACAGTATTGTTGTATTTTGTGGGTACCAGTGTAAAGGGGGCCCAAAGGCCTTCAGGGGTACCGGGGGAGGGGTATCCGGAGTGTAAAGTGTTTACACTTTTGTTTTTAGGAAGAAGAGCGGGACGAAGAAAGGTGAGTACCCGTTCGCGGTTAGCAGGCTTGACGATGCCGAACGGGCTTAAGCTGCCCGAGTGCAGTCAACCAATAGCTAACCATTTTTTACACAATGCAGTGTTAAACCCGTAACATTCATGTTTTACTAACCTCATAGTACATTTATAAACGCAGCTTCAAAACTTGCATTCATAGCCTAGGTCCATGGCCTCCTGCATTGATGAGCAGGGAGACCGTCGCTCTAGACTACAAGTTCAATCTCCGGTTTCCGAACCGTTTTTCACTTTTTTCTTTTTCTTTATTACAACGTCAAACTTTCATACGAATTTATAATACAATTAATTTCATAATCAACTATCTGTGCATCGCTATGTATCCATTTTGCCTTGTATTCCGGCTTCATTCCTCCCCAAATATAGTAGAACAGTCCTTCTTCGTAATTTGTCCAGGCTCGCTCTAACGAAATCGCAAAATGCCAAAAACCGCGAATTTTTCTTTTTCCAGTCAAATTTCTGGCTTGACTGTATAATTCTGCGTCTATTTTCCATTGACCTTTGTGGTGATCGGTGAATCGGTTCCAAAAATATGTGGCTATGCGTACCAAGTCTTTATTTTCATAAGTGTGAAGGGATCCAAGCTGAGTGCAAAAAACGATAAAGGACTCCATAACCGACTGCTCAGTGTAGAAAACTAATGAACAATGATCTCGTCTCCTGTTTTTTCCCTTTATATACTTTTTTTACTTTAACAGTATATCATAAATAATATGATCGTCAATACATTTTTCAAAGAAGTTTTCGTAAAACTCTTTTGTTTCGTTGCTAAACTCGTGCCATAGGTTGCATAGTGCTTTTAAATCTTCAGTCTCTATGCATCTTTTCAGTTCATTGGCGAATACCTCTTTTATGCGTTTTTCTCTATACGCTTGTCTCATTTTTGGCCAAAAGTACCTCCCTAGTTTTTCTTTGTCTACTCTACCGTACTTGACAAGGTGTAAAGAAATGTGTTTGTAAATACATTCTCCTTTGGATGCCATTTTTTATAATGCGGTTTTTAAATACAATACTCACTGATATTTATAAACAAAGTCTATAAATACTAGTAATCTTGGGTTGATTAAACTTATGTTTTTCTTAAATCAAAAAATGGAGGAAATTAAGGAACAGCCTATTATGGAAATTAAGGAACAGCCAAAACGTCCTATTATGGACGTTAAGGAGCAGTTAAAGCGTCCTTGTACTGATACGGAAAAAAACCGTATGGGAGGTCTATCAGGCCACCCATTGAGCTTTTTGGTAGAAATTTAGAGAGAGCCATGTACCCTCTTATGATTCAGTTATGTTATTTTTGTCAAAAAGCATCTTCGGAGCGAGAATTTTTGAAACCAATGGCGGCCGTTGATACGCTAACATTCAGTTATGCCCCAGATGTTGCGATTTCAACAGGGCAATGCAAGAAGCAGGGCAGAGAGTATTAAAACGCTACTCTGAGCAGCTGGTCGAGGATGATAAGAATAAGTCTGCTAACTAAAAGTCTATTAATATGACCTCATTTTATTTTTAGCCATTTGCATATTTAACAATGGCGTCTCCAGGCGAACTATCGTATCATCACTTCGTTCTAAAGCTAGTCGAAATGGCTAATGCGCGATTCATTCACGTTAGGGATACCCAAAAAATAGGCGCATTCTTTTGGTCATTAATGAGTCCTGAGTTTAAGGCAGAAGGAGGCCGAGAAAAAGGACGCCTTCTGGAATTTTGCTCAGGATTTAAAACGCTGCATCCTACAAAAAGATCTTGAGGAAATGTATGGTCTCTGGCAAGGATTCGATGCAAATGGAAAGAATATGTTCGAGCATTTATATGATAACTGTATTTTGCATTATGTTCGCTGTTGTTTAGTATAAATATTCGTTATAACTAATAAAATGAAATAAAAAATGGAAAAAGTGTTAAAGCAAATATATTACGACCCTCAAACGGGGTATAGTAGCGTGGAACAGCTGTATGAGAGGGCTAAAAAAGTAAAACCAAAAATAGAACGGTCCTACGTGAAAGAATGGTTGGAAAAGCAGCCCACCTACACATTACACAAACCCGCCCTCAAGCGGTATTCTCGAAATAAAGTGTTAGTAAGTAGCATTGATGAGCAATGGCAATGTGATATTGTAGATTTGCAGTCTTTAAGCAAGTTTAACGATAATTTTAAGTATCTCTTGAATTGCATAGATATTTTTTCAAAATACGCATGGTCTGTTCCTCAAAAATCCAAAAGTTCAAAAGATGTTCTGACCGCTTTTCGAAGCATTTTGCATTCATCAAATCGAAAACCGTACAAGCTGCAAACAGACGCAGGGACCGAATTTACAAACAAGGAGAGTAGTAATGGCTGTGACCCTGGAGGGCAACGCTGTAGGATAGGCTGTGTTATAACATAGGCGATGACGTAAAAATCTGCTCCCTGAGGTAAGCTGAGGGAGCAACGTTAAAGTATATCGAGCATTTGGACGGCTAGGGGGTGTGTAAGGGAGGGGGTCTCCCACCGCGCCGCCTGTTATAGCATGGTCTATCTTGCAGTGTTGTTCCTCAGGTTGCATGGTTGATCTGGGGGTGGTGTCGATGGATTTTTTTGCTAAAAAATGGTATAAATGGCATAAAACAGGTACGTGGCTGGTCGTTGGAGGACCAGCACTGATTTGGGAGGACTATGCCCAAAAATAGCACGAAACAACGTTTAAAAAGTCCGATTTTTCTGAATTTTAGGGGTCACCCCACTCCCCCAGATCTAAGTGCCTGAATAAAAATAATGTATATGGTCAAGCATTTTTCCGATTTCCGCCCTATTTTATCTAGAAATTTTCCTTGCTGAGATGCTCCCTCGTGCATGTCTTGTATGTATTATTTACTGTTCGAGGAAAGCACATACACAACAAGTCAAGAATAAATAAGTAATGTACAACTAATTTCGCTTCATCTGTCGGTAATTCAGTAGAACATTAATCGCGAAAAGTTGCTAAAATTACAGTAAAAATGAAATACGCAGCCATATAGATCAGCAAATACATCAGATATGCGCAAATGTGATCTGTTTCGTTTGATAAAGAGAAATACGATATAACAATACGTCGCAAGTATCGCGAAAATAACAAAAAAATTCGCAGTTATTTCAAGTGATTTATGAGCATCTTATCCGTAGATACATAGCGGTTCTGAGAGTCAGCCTCAAAAATAGGCATAAATTGACAGTCATTGCAGCAAAAAATTTTAATTTTTATCATTTCCCAGGAACAGGTCCCCTCCATACGTGGGCAGCAAGAAAATTCTGGGGGGTGCAAGATTTTTTTTGAAGGTCGAAAAATGGCCTTAAAAATGGTGGTATGGCGATAAAAACACCATTTTTCGACGTTTCTCATCAAGCACTATCCATTGGCATCAAAAAATTGCGAAAAAAACGAAAAAAATTTTCAAAAATTAAATTCTGGGGGGGGTATTTTGATTTCTGGGGGGGTATTTTGGTTTCTGGGGGAGTGCATACCCCCCCAAACCCCCCACGCCCAGGTGTGGTCCCCTCCCATAGGTGTTCGTCTCGTCTCCACTCATTTGCATGCCTGCATACTACCGAAAACTTTGCCGTTTAAATAACAATTATTGATATTTTTGTCAAGTTGCGAAATATTTTTGTCACGTTGTGAAATATTTTTGTCACGTTGTGGAAATTTTTTGTCAAGTTGTGGAAATTTTTTGTCAAGTTGTGGAAATTTTTTGTCAAGTTGTGGAAATTTTTCGTCACGTTGTGGAAATTTTTTGTCAAGTTGTGGAAATTTTTTGTCAAGTTGTGAAAATTTTTTGTCAAGTTGTGAAAATTTTTGTCAAATTGTGAAATATTTTTACGTGCTTAAGCATAGTACTTTTGTCATATTGTGAAATTTTTTTGTCAAGTTGTGAAAATTTTTTGTCAAGTTGTGAAAATTTTTTGTCAAGTTGTGAAATATTTTTGTCACGTTGTGAAATATTTTTGTCAAGTTGTGGAAATTTTTTGTCAAGTTGTGGAAATTTTTTGTCAAGTTGTGGAAATTTTTGTCACGTTGTGGAAATTTGTGGAAATTTTTGTTGTGGAAATTTTTTGTCACGTTGTGAAAATTTTTTGTCAAGTTGTGAAAATTTTTTGTCAAATTGTGAAATATTTTTACGTGCTTTTTACGTGCTTTTGTCATATTGTGAAATTTTTTTGTCAAGTTGTGAAAATTTTTTGTCAAGTTGTGAAAATTTTTTGTCAAGTTGTGAAATATTTTTGTCAAGTTGTGTAAATTTTTTGTCAAGTTGTGAAATATCTTTGTCACGTTGTGAAATATTTTTGTCACGTTGTGGAAATTTTTTGTCAAGTTGTGGAAATTTTTTGTCACGTTGTGAAAATTTTTTGTCAAGTTGTGAAAATTTTTTGTCAAATTGTGAAAATTTTTGTCAAGTTGTGGAAATTTTTTGTCAAGTTGTGAAAATTTTTTGTCAAGTTGTGAAAATTTTTTGTCAATTGTCATATTGTGAAAATTTTTTGTCAAGTTGTGGAAATTTTTTGTCACGTTGTGGAAATTTTTTGTCAAGTTGTGGAAATTTTTTGTCAAGTTGTGAAATATTTTTGTCAAGGTGTGAAATATTTTTGTCAAGTTGCGAAATATTTTTGTAAAATTTTTATATTTTGCTGAAAGTATGCAGTTTTACGAGTTTTTTTATCAAAATTATAAAAATCCATCAATAAGACAAAAAACAGAAAAAAGATAAAACGTAGACCCTAGGCTGGCTGATTGGCGATTTCTGGCGCAGGGCCAAGTTGGTCCAATTGGGACCGCTTTCTAACAGATCTAGAAGGAAATCCGTCGGCGGTCTTCTCCAGGCAGCAGCTGAGGGCTTTTTTCCATCCGATCTAACGCTGGCAGACGCTGTGAATCAAGCGTTCGTCACGAGAGGCAAACGCAAACGTCAAGACACAGAATAAAGTAAATAATATAAATTAAGCTTTATTAAAGCTATAAAGGAAACATCTCTATTTCCTCGGCTACTTGAGGCAAATCGTTAGTGCGAGAATTACGAATACATAAATACATAATTATTAAAAAATTAAAAAAGCAAAAATCGAGGCAGTGGCGATGACGGGTGTCCAATTGGGGCGTTTTTGGGGGGTCTGGCCGGTGAAAACCATTGTAACTAGTGATTTCGGGGCAGTGGAGATAGGTTGAGCAGTGGTCTGGGTGTAAATTGGGCCCGTTGTTGTTGATGATGGAGCATTGCTTGTTGAAAACTGGGTGGAAAATTGGGTAGTTGTTGAACTTGAATCAAAATGTTTATCAATTTTTCAATAAGCACCGAATCATTTTTTCTTACTTTTTGTATGTAGGTTGTTGGGATCGCGGTGTTGAGGCCACAGCAGGTTGATTGTAGTGTTACTAGGCTGGTAAAAAAAGATGTTCGAGATGAAAGCATGGGATCCGAACCGTTGCAGCGGGGTGGTGTATAGACTAGGTTTGTAAAGATATCGTTGATCATCTAAAAACGACGTTTTTGCAGTATTTTAACATTTTTAGGAATCGGAAAACCTTTTACTTGGCCGCCATCGTCAAACGTATACCAATCAGGAGTAATTTCACATAGTAGCGATTTTTCGGGTATATTGCATGAGCAATAAGCGCATAAATTGCATAAAATAGGTTGGAAATAAATTAAAATCGACAAAAGCGACAAAAATCGCATTTTTTATGATGTTATCTAAATGACTGACAAGGCGTCCCCCCACGCTTCCCTTTACGCGTATTAAATAAGTATGTGACGTATATACCCATATAATCACAGCAAGAACACCCAAATTTTCAGTCAATGTTTTATTTCGGAAAATTACGCCATTAATTTACGTAATTTCAAACCATTGTGATCGATACAATTAATAAATGCCCAAAAAGGGCCATTTTTCCGTCGTGTCAACAATAATTCCCAGTATTCACATCGATTGTAATACGGCAAAATAAAATCTTGAAATCTAAATCGATCTTAAAACCCTAGCTGGCGCGAAGAGAAATTAATAATAAAGTTTGGTGTTATGTACGTGCTAAGGAATTCTAAAAAATCATCCTACGCGTAAAATAATGTCTAAACTCTTTTCCGAAAAACTTATAGTCAACTCATTTAAACGCGTAAAATTTTCGAAACTTGAGATAAGATTACGAACGTCAAAGAATGCGTTGAAGCTACGTAGCTGAATTTCGAGCGGATTCAAAATTCTACTCCAACGTACGATTGTGTAATTAAAATCTTGCATATAAATTTATTTATATCGTAGGGTAGTAAACCGTTAGGAAAACGAATTTTTCCGTCCAAATCGATTTGTCTCTGGCCTGTCGTTTCAGGAAAAGCTTTATTATTCGTCGTACGTACATAGTTGCTGTTCCGATTTTTGAAACCTTTAATGAGTTGGGGGTCGGTTTAAAAAATTTTAAGAGAACATCACTCAATAAAAATTACCGGTGAGTTTGACGAATTCGGTGTTGATTAGTCCAAGTAAGGAACGTAATTTTGTGCCCGTAATATTTCCCTTAATTTCGACAACCTCAATATATTTAATATATTTCGACTATATGTAATCAGTCGATATAAGTCTGAACAAACGGCAGACTATTTGGGAAACAGGCCTAATAAGGGTTAAAATCATTACTTGAACATTAAGCGGAAGAGAAATCATGATGACCGTTGACAATATCGAGTCGAATGAACTGTTTATGAAAGAAAGAAAAACATGACTGCATACGTGTGTAACTCGTTCCGGAACGGGCTCCGGTGTCTTTCACTAGTGCATAGATTGTCCATATTATAATCGTTTTTCCTTGCCACACGTTTGATCGAACCAGTATCCATTACATAGAGTCTGATTTATCGAATATTTAAGCTTCGCCTAGTCAATATGAAAAAATCGGGTGGTATAGATTGAGACTTGAGCCATTTTAAGAATGATTTTCGTTCAACATGCTTAGCTATATGATACTTATACGTTAATTCGCTTAAATATGCTCCGTGATTATAGTCACCCCACAAAACGACCGAAGAATTCATGTTTATAAGGAAAAACGATTATAATATGGACAATCTATGCACTAGTGAAAGACACCGGAGCCCGTTCCGGAACGAGTTACACACGTATGCAGTCATGTTTTTCTTTCTTTCATAAACAGTTCATTCGACTCGATATTGTCAACGGTCATCATGATTTCTCTTCCGCTTAATGTTCAAATAATGATTTTAACCCTTATTAGGCCTGTTTCCCAAATAGTCTGCCGTTTGTTCAGACTTATATCGACTGATTACATATAGTCGAAATATATTAAATATATTGAGGTTGTCGAAATTAAGGGAAATATTACGGGCACAAAATTACGTTCCTTACTTGGACTAATCAACACCGAATTCGTCAAACTCACCGGTAATTTTTATTGAGTGATGTTCTCTTAAAATTTTTTAAACCGACCCCCAACTCATTAAAGGTTTCAAAAATCGGAACAGCAACTATGTACGTACGACGAATAATAAAGCTTTTCCTGAAACGACAGGCCAGAGACAAAACGATTTGGACGGAAAAATTCGTTTTCCTAACGGTTTACTACCCTACGATATAAATAAATTTATATACAAGATTTTAATTACACAATCGTACGTTGGAGTAGAATTTTGAATCCGCTCGAAATTCAGCTACGTAGCTTCAACGCATTCTTTGACGTTCGTAATCTTATCTCAAGTTTCGAAAATTTTACGCGTTTAAATGAGTTGACTATAAGTTTTTCGGAAAAGAGTTTAGACATTATTTTACGCGTAGGATGATTTTTTAGAATTCCTTAGCACGTACATAACACCAAACATTATTATTAATTTCTCTTCGCGCCAGCTAGGGTTTTAAGATCGATTTAGATTTCAAGATTTTATTTTGCCGTATTACAATCGATGTGAATACTGGGAATTATTGTTGACACGACGGAAAAATGGCCCTTTTTGGGCATTTATTAATTGTATCGATCACAATGGTTTGAAATTACGTAAATTAATGGCGTAATTTTCCGAAATAAAACATTGACTGAAAATTTGGGTGTTCTTGCTGTGATTATATGGGTATATATGTCACATACTTATTTAATACGCGTAAAGGGAAGCGTGGGGGGACGCCTTGTCAGTCATTTAGATAACATCATAAAAAATGCGATTTTTGTCGCTTTTGTCGATTTTAATTTATTTCCAACCTATTTTATGCAATTTATGCGCTTATTGCTCATGCAATATACCCGAAAAATCGCTACTATGTGAAATTACTCCTGATTGGTATACGTTTGACGATGGCGGCCAAGTAAAAAGTTTTCCGATTCCTAAAAATGTTAAAATACTGCAAAAACGTCGTTTTTAGATGATCAACGATATCTTTACAAACCTAGTCTATACACCACCCCGCTGCAACGGTTCGGATCCCATGCTTTCATCTCGAACATCTTTTTTTACCAGCCTAGTAACACTACAATCAACCTGCTGTGGCCTCAACACCGCGATCCCAACAACCTACATACAAAAAAGTAAGAAAAAATGATTCGGTGCTTATTGAAAAATTGATAAACATTTTGATTCAAGTTCAACAACTACCCAATTTTCCACCCAGTTTTCAACAAGCAATGCTCCATCATCAACAACAACGGGCCCAATTTACACCCAGACCACTGCTCAACCTATCTCCACTGCCCCGAAATCACTAGTTACAATGGTTTTCACCGGCCAGACCCCCCAAAAACGCCCCAATTGGACACCCGTCATCGCCACTGCCTCGATTTTTGCTTTTTTAATTTTTTAATAATTATGTATTCGTAATATTCGTAATAATATTCGTAATTCGTAATTCTCGCACTAACGATTTGCCTCAAGTAGCCGAGGAAATAGAGATGTTTCCTTTATAGCTTTAATAAAGCTTAATTTATATTATTTACTTTATTCTGTGTCTTGACGTTTGCGTTTGCCTCTCGTGACGAACGCTTGATTCACAGCGTCTGCCAGCGTTAGATCGGATGGAAAAAAGCCCTCAGCTGCTGCCTGGAGAAGACCGCCGACGGATTTCCTTCTACATCTGTTAGAAAGCGGTCCCAATTGGACCAACTTGGCCCTGCGCCAGAAATCGCCAATCAGCCAGCCTAGGGTCTACGTTTTATCTTTTTTCTGTTTTTTGTCTTATTGATGGATTTTTATAATTTTGGTAAAAAAAAACTCGTAAAACTGCATACTTTCAGCAAAATATAAAAATTTTACAAAAATATTTCGCAACTTGACAAAAATATTTCACACCTTGACAAAAATATTTCACAACTTGACAAAAAATTTCCACAACTTGACAAAAAATTTCCACAACGTGACAAAAAATTTCCACAACTTGACAAAAAATTTTCACAATATGACAATTGACAAAAAATTTTCACAACTTGACAAAAAATTTTCACAATATGACAATTGACAAAAATTTTCACAACTTGACAAAAAATTTTCACAACTTGACAAAAAATTTCCACAACTTGACAAAAATTTTCACAATTTGGCAAAAAATTTTCACAACTTGACAAAAAATTTTCACAACGTGACAAAAAATTTCCACAACTTGACAAAAAAATTTCCACAACGTGACAAAAATATTTCACAACGTGACAAAGATATTTCACAACTTGACAAAAAATTTACACAACTTGACAAAAATATTTCACAACTTGACAAAAAATTTTCACAACTTGACAAAAAATTTTCACAACTTGACAACAAAATTTCACAATATGACAAAAGCACGTAACAAAGCACGTAAAAATATTTCACAATTTGACAAAAAATTTTCACAACTTGACAAAAAATTTTCACAACGTGACAAAAAATTTCCACAACAAAAATTTCCACAAATTTCCACAACGTGACAAAAATTTCCACAACTTGACAAAAAATTTCCACAGCTTGACAAAAAATTTCCACAACGTGACAAAAATATTTCACAACGTGACAAAAATATTTCACAACTTGACAAAAAATTTTCACAACTTGACAAAAAATTTTCACAACTTGACAAAAAAATTTCACAATATGACAAAAGTACTATGCTTAAGCACGTGAAAATATTTCACAATTTGACAAAAAATTTTCACAACTTGACAAAAAATTTTCGACAAAAAATTTCCACAACTTGACAAAAAATTTCCACAACGTGACAAAAAATTTCCACAACTTGACAAAAAATTTCCACAACTTGACAAAACATTTCCACAACTTGACAAAAATATTTCAACAACGTGACAAAAATATTTCACAACGTGACAAAAATATTTCCGCGAACTTGACAAAAATATCAATAATTGTTATTTAAACGGCAAAGTTTTCGGTAGTATGCAGGCATGCAAATGAGTGGAGACGAGACGAACACCTATGGGAGGGGACCTGTTCCTGGGAAATGATAAAAATTAAAATTTTTTGCTGCAATGACTGTCAATTTATGCCTATTTTTGAGGCTGACTCTCAGAACCGCTATGTCATCAACGGATGAGAAGCCTCAGAAAACACTTGAAATGACTGCGAATTTTTTTGTTATTTTCGCGATACCTGCGACGTATTGTTATATCGTATTTCTCTTTATCAAACGAAACAGATCACATTTGCAGCATATCCGATGTATTTGCTGATCTATATGGCTGCGTATTTCATTTTTACTGTAAGTTTAGCAACTTTTCGCGATTAATGTTCTACTGAATTACCGACAGATGAAGCGAAATTAGTTGTACATTACTTATTTATTCGTGACTTGTTGTGTATGTGCTTTCTTCGAACAGTAAATAATACATACAAGACATGCACGAGGGGGCATCTCAGCAAGGAAAATTTCTAGATAAAATAGGGCGAAAATCGGAAAAATGCTTGACCATATACATTATTTTTATTCAGGCACTTAGATCTGGGGGAGTGGGGTGACCCCTAAAATTCAGAAAAATCGGACTTTTTAAACGTTGTTTCGCGCTATTTTTGGGCATAGTCCTCCCATATCAGTGCTGGTCCTCCAACGACCAGCCACGTACCTGTTTTATGCCATTTATACCATTTTTTAGCAGAAAAATTCATCGACACCACCCCCCCCCCAGATCAACCATGCAACCTGAGGAACAACACTGCAAGATAGACCATGCTATAACAGGCGGCGCGGTGGGAGCCCCCTCCCTTACACACCCCTCCTATCCCGTCCAAATGCTCGATATACTTTAACGTTGCTCCCTCAGCTTACCTCAGGGAGCAGATTTTTACGTCATCGCCTATGTTATAACACAGCCTATCCTACAGCGTTGCCCTCCAGGGTCACAGCCATTACTACTAAGGAGTTCCAGAAATTTCTAAAAATCTGAATCTATCGATTTTTTCACGACCAGAAGCGAAACAAAAGCTAGCGTAGTTGAATGTTTTAATCGCACGCTTAAAGAACGTATGTGGCGGTACTTCACCAAGAGCAATTCGTATAAATTTATTGACGTATTACCCGACTTGATGAAAAATTATAATCACTCCAAGCATCGTACGATAGGTACAACGCCAGTTAATGTGACCGTAAAAAATGAGACGGAAATTTTGAATAGAGCATTTAGGATTGATAAACAGAACGTTGTCTTTAAATTTAATATTGGCGATAAAGTCCGACTGAATAAAGTTAAGCGCACTTTTGAAAAAGGATTTTGGCCTAACTGGACAGAGGAGTTTTTCGTAATTCAAGAAAGATATGCTCGAACCCCACCCGTCTATGTTTTAGAAGACCAAATGGGCGAAAGAGTCGAGGGTATTTTTTATGAGCCCGAACTGCAAAAAATTGAAACAAAAACTGACGATTTGTACGTGATTGAAAAGATTTTGAAAACGCGTAAGAAAGGCAATAAAACTGATTATTTAGTACGGTGGCGAGGGTACCCAGAAAAGTTTGATTCCTGGGTTTCAGATGTAATAAAGCTATAAATATGAATATGTCACTCATATATTTAGAAGAAAAAAACATGGATGATTTTTCAACAGGACCAAACGATTTTTATTTTTATTTTGAGTCGACAGATTCTAACGTCACTAGACACGAAGGCGAATACGTTTTTTATTTATTAAAACCCCTAAGCTTCCAAAATGAGTGGGAGGTAGCTGTTACGCAAATTATATGTCAATCGCCTTTCACCCATGAAAATAAAATTTACTACACTAGGGCAGACGAGCCAAAGAGTGGCTTAAATGCTCTGAACTTCCCAAACGATTGGTTTCGTATGGGCTTACATGAATTCACAAAAGCGTGGAACAATGCAATACCAGAGCATTCCAAAAATGCTTTTAACTTGGATATAGATAAGGAAGGATATGCGATTTTAAATATAAACAAAACGCAAATAAGATTCAGTGATGAGGTTTTAGCTGATGCACTTGGGTTTCAGATTAATAAAAGATATCCAGCAAGTATCCCTAAAGAAATTGTAAAAATCAGAGGCGAGCATAAAATTAAGATTCCAAGACCAGTTTTTCATATAGAAACAGACTTTATCGTGCCTATAAGCTACGGGTCTCATAACAGGCAAATACTCTGCACGGATGTGTTTTCACCCTTGAGTGGTTTAGTGAATTACAATTATGCTACGCCATCTTATCATCGTATTCTTAAAAGTTATATATCATCTATAAATTTGAATATAAAAGATATAAGTAACAATTCTTTCAACATTTACGATCCATTAATTATAAAATTCCATTTTCAACGAGCCAGTATTTTATAAGGCTATAAATATGAGAATACACATGCGAAATTTTAAATAAAAGTACGCATTCAATCATGTATCAGCCGTTTTCAGTTTTATCAAGCAGAGCATTGCCTGGCTTTTCAACTGAAGCCAGTGTAATAATTAAACCAAAACGTAAAAGAAGACCTGTTCAGGTTGGGACAGGTAAGCGCAAAAAGTCTATAAATAGGAGCCCAAAAGCACGTAAAAAGAATATTAAAAAATCAACAACAACAAAACTTTCTACAAATTTTGCATTACGCAACTCAAAATATGTCAAAAAATAAATCTATTGAATTTGATGTAATTGGAGAAAACGAGATAGAGTTCTTTCCAATTAATCCGCTCATATCGGGCGAACCTATACAGTTTGATGTGCCTGAAACTTTCACTCAAATGACCGATCCAAATTTTTTACTAAAAATTCGAGCCAAAATTATCGAAGCGGACGGCTCAGCTTTGAAAGCTGATGCGCGCGTAGGTCCTGTAAATTTAACTTTACACTCGCTTTTTAAAGATATTGTGCTTAAGGCGAACGGTACAATAATTAATCAGGCAACTTCAACATATCCATATCGCGCATACATAGAAACAGTATACACGTACTCTTCGGCCGCTAAAAAAGGAGCAGTTGGAGTCCCTCAGATGTATTACAAAGATAAGGCAGATAAATTTAATGGTGTAGCTAAAGATATGAACCCTGGATTCGACAAACGTTGTGACAAGTTTGCCAAAGGAGCCGAGGTAGATATGGCTGGACGATTGCATTTAGATCTTCTACTGCAAAATAAATTGATCATTCCAGGAATCAGATTTTCGCTCACGTTCTTTCCTTCATCAACTGAGTTTCATTTATTGTCAGGCACAGCTCTTCCAAAAGAACGATTATCAGTCACCAAAATAGTTCTAAAAGTTAGGCGAGTCAATTTGCAAAGTAGTGCTATCATAGGCGTAGCCGGGGGGGCATGGGGGGCACATGCCCCACCCGAAATTTTTCGGAAATATTGTTGATTTTTCTGTTGCAATAAAATGTGCCCAGAAAACTGAGTTCAAAAAGGCAAAAATGTCAAAATTTTCCGGCGCTACGCGCCGAGTCATTATTATTTATTGTTATATAATCTAATGAATATACATAAAAGCTTAAATCAGCTAAAATAATTTAGCACTTCACATCACTTTAGTAATTTAATGCACTATTTGTTCGTTGATTGAAACTGCGCATGCTTTTTGAGCTGCGAAAATGATTAAGTACCAGTTTGTCTATTCTCTGCTGTGTTTGTCTTTTGTGTACCAGTTTGTCTATTCTTTACTTTGTTTGTCTTTCTTTACAGGTCACATAATCTTATTTAAATTAAAGGAATAGCCAAATTTTCTTATCTTTTTTGCGCATTTTCTGTTTTCTGAACAAGGCCACGAGTGGGCCTGAAAACGGTGAGAACAAAATTTTCATTGATACATTTTTCTATATCTTATTGGCAGCAACCCGTCGCTGCGCTATGTAATTAGCAGAGGTCAAAAAAGGCATTTCAGCTCAGAAGTTTTGTGCAATGAAGTTCTTCAATTTTAAGTGTTTTAGGGCTTGCTTGATTCAGAACCGAGATTTGGCCGATTTTGCGAAAATTTTAACGTTACTATTTAACATTAAAATGCTTTTTTTACAAAATATTCCGTGACTCTGCCCCGAACCCCTCTTGGAACTCTTGAACGCGCCATTCCAGACCTCCGCAACCGTAAAATCTCGTTGTACATAGGCAATGAGATTTTAGGGAGAACTAAGCCAGGTAAAAGAGTTAGAAATTTCTAAAAATTTCCGTTGTTTCGCGCCGGCATTAATTTGTCTTTTTTTGTATGATTTAAGCGGTGTAAATTAAGTTTAAAGTGCAAAAACGTCAAAATTTTGCGGCGCATAGCGCCGCCAGTTACTGTTCTTTCTTTTTGTTAAGCTCCAGAATTGCGTTTAAAAGCCTGAATCACTCAAAATATCTTCAGTCAAAGTTAGTAATTCGCAATTTTCTTGTTAGAAGCTTGAACTGTCAAAATTGTTTTGTACAAATTTGATAATTTTCTGCTCTGTCAGACTATTAGTATTCACAGAGCTACAAAATGTTAAGGGCGGTAAAAAATGACTAAATTTCTCGGGCACTTTGCGCCACTTATTATTTCCGAAATGTTTGTCAATTGAAAGGCCGTAAATTCTTCACGAAAACGGTAGAAATACTAAAAATTTTCGGCACCTCGAGCCGCTTTACACTTTTTGTATTTTTGATCGTCAGAAACCTATTAATTAGCAAGGCTTCATCAGTGTTTTTTGTATTCAGCAAAGATTTTTCCCGATGTACAAAGACTTTTCAGGACCGTCTTTGTACAGATACAAAGATTTTTGGAAGACAAAAACTGCAAAAAAGGTCTAAAATTCGTAAAAATTTTCGGCGCTTCGCGCCGAAATGACTAATTGTGTACTGGCGGAAATTGCATTTCAAAAGGAAAAATGTCAAATTTTTCGGCGCTTCGTGCCGTTTTAAGACTATTATTAGTGATTTTTGCCCTTAGAGACCCAGAAATCAGCTAAAATATATTACCAAAAGTCGAATAACTGTTTTTACCACCCTAAAATCGCTACCGTACCATATAATAGATGTCTACAAAATGTACGAAGACCTTTGGGGACCATCTTCGTACATGTACAAACGGACCTTGTACAGTAAAAAAAGACTGGGCTACACTACTAAAGGTCGAAAAACTCAGTTTTACTATACATAACGTTACTGGCAGTCAATGGAAAAGTAGTCTTAAAAAATTTTTGTTTATGCCCCCCGAACCAAAATCCTGGCTACGCCTCTGAGTGCTATACTTTCAATCGAACGTTCATTGCAACATAAACCAGTAAATTATAATGTAAATCATGCTATAGTTCGTACTATGCAATTATTAGTAGGACAAACACATTTAACGAATTTTGTTCTACATAATGGGCAGATTCCGCGTTTAATCATTGTGACGCTTGTAGAAACGCTTTCTTTTACTGGTCATTATGCAAATAATCCGTTTTTGTTTAATCTTAAAAAATGCGTTTGGGCTCAAGTTGATGTTAATGGGAGACAGTATCCTCCCCTACCATATAACCCGAATGATTCTATGATCGAACCGTACCTAAATTCTCTGAGAATGGTTAAAAACTATATGCAGATACGGACACGGGCATAACGCTCGACGATTTTCAAGCAAGGGGGTATCAAATACTGCCCTTCGATATGAACCCAGACGAGGGTGTTCGGACAAATGGCGTCGTAACTTTTACTGCTCAATGGCCCATTAACAGCATTAATGACAGTTGCACGTTGCTTTTTTATTTATTATTCGATAATATTATAAGTATCGATGCTCGTAGGAACATTATTCTTGATTTTATACCCTAAAATGTATGCAAATCAGTTAAGTTCAATAGTAAATACGGACAAGGTTGCTTCACGTTATTTCAAGGGAGTATTTTCATGCGACCGAATATTATCTGAGCGATTTTCGAATACTGAAAAATTCTTTGTTATTGTAAACACGGCTTCGTCGACGCATAAAGGCCAGCATTGGGTACTGTTTTACAAATCATCAAATTCGGCTAAAATTATATTTTTTGACAGTTTGGCTAAAACCCCATTGTACTACAGCAAATGCTTAGAAGACGCAGTAAATTATTTTTCTAGTTTCACAAAGTATCCAGGTCAGTTCCTATGTGTTGAGCACAGGTTACAAGGAGACACAAGCAAAACGTACGGGTTGTACTGCTTATATTTTTCTCGCGAAGTATGTAGACAAAAATCTATAAATAGTATAATGGCTAAATTTTCGAGCAATAAGTCTGACAACGATAAATAGATTTGCGATTGGTTCAAGAAATATTTTCATACAAAAATACCCATTTGCACTTCAAGTCAAACGTGTGTGTGCTACAGAGAATGGAGCAAATAGAAGAAGATAGCATAAAGTATCTTCGATCGCCTGCTAATTTTGTAATTTCAGGAGCAACAGGAAGCGGAAAAACATGTTTTCTACTAAAATTATTGAAAGAATGGCCTTTTAAACCAGAAAGAAATAAAATTTTATATTTTTATAATGTAAGGCAACCACTTTTCGAAGAATTTTTAAGTACATTTTCGAATATTTCGTTCGTACAAGGACTTCGAATGGACATAATCGAAAGCGAATGGTACGACGAGCCAGGAAAAGTCAACGTTTGCGTTTGCGATGATCTTGCCGACGTTGCGGTCAAAAGCGACGCATTTGCTCGTCTTTTTACGGTCTTAGGCCATCACAAAAACATGATAAATTTCTTTATCACTCAGAATCCATTTTTTAGAGGCCCTCTTTCAACAACCATCAACCGGAATTGTCATTATTTTATCTTAACTAAAACGCCTCATTTGAATGTCTTAGACGTCTTAAGTAATCAATTATACGGCTCAAGGGGGCCATTAAAGCAAGCTTATATTAAAACAATGAAGGAAAAACCCTATAACTATTTACTGATTGATGTATTTTCTGATAAAATCGAAAACAGACTGCGATCTAGTATTTTTTCGGATGAAACACCTATGATTATTTGGCGAAGCTTATAAATATGTAAAAAATGTAAGTTTTTAAAAAAATTATGAATTCTAAAGCTCAACGAGAAATTACTGTGAGCGAACCATATTTTTGCTTACTGGGTGATAAAAATACAAAGAAAAGTTTACGCGACTTATTAATTAATCATGCACCCCCGGAATTTTTTTCCGTGTCAACTCAAGCCGCTCGTCATCTTTTGAACGGCACTTTTTGCACGGAAAATTCAGCTTTTTGCGAACAGTTTGAAGCTAGTTTGTACTTGCTTGCATTACCAGAAACTAATAAAAAAGATAAACAGAAAATTTTGGAAACCGAATCTTTTGAATTTATTTTTCAACTTTACACTTCTCTTAAAAAAGCATTAAAAAATGAACGTCCGTAAAATGTATGTAGTTCCGACAGAGTTTTTCGATTCTTTGATGAGAAAAGCTAAAATTACTGACGACCCATTACTCACTGCCCAAGTTGACGTCGAAGAATCTAAAGAAAACATTTTGAGCAAAAAATGCGATCCGGATGTAAAGTTAGCTGAATATGCGAATATTATGCAAAAGCAGGTAGTGCT
The DNA here is from genome assembly GCA_036768485.1 of Mermis nigrescens. NCBI lineage: Eukaryota > Metazoa > Nematoda > Enoplea > Mermithida > Mermithidae > Mermis > Mermis nigrescens. Next base: position 4,371,468 of record JAVLUZ010000157.1, on the reverse strand, counting down.
AGAAGATCAGCGTCAAAAACAGCATCAAGTGGCGCCACAGACCACTAAAAACCGAGGCAGGCCGCCTAAACAAGAATAAAGCTTCTTCGAGTTTGGGTCAGGAGTTCCAAAAAAACGAGGCAGACCGCCTCATAAAAAGAATTTGTTGTTAGAAAATTTTTATGCTTATGAACCCTATGGTATAGACGAACAAACGATGAAAAAGTGCATTGAGCGTGGTAAAATATGAATTGTTAACCCGTGAAAATATGTTTTAAATGCATTATATAGCAGCCGCTTGTTAGTAAATATCTGCGAAAATGCAGATTTGTAACTTAATTGCGAGCACAGACACTAAATGCGCATTAGATTTAAACGATATCGCAGACAAAAACATAAAGCTTGTAAAGTACAGGCCCGACAAATTTTCTGGCCTTAGTTTGGCGTTCGAGAATCCTACATCTACAGTACTGCTGTTTAAATCCGGGAAATTGGTTTGTACTGGAACGGAGACTGAAGATGACGTCAAAAAAGCACTAGCAAAAGCAATACATACATGCGAAATAAAAACTACCAATACAGAAATAAAAATTCATAATTATGTAGCCACTGGAAATGTATGTTTCACTGTTAATTTGCATAAATTGTACGCTAAATGTAAACCTAATTGTTTTTACGAGCCTGAAATTTTCCCGGCTTTGAAGTACAAAATTAATAATGTTACTATTAACATTTTATCAATGGGAAAATATGTTTTGACAGGTTCGGACAAGAAACACGATCTATACAGAGCTAATGCAATTATTCATAGTCTGTTAGAAACATGTAAATAAAAGCAGGGGGCCGAATGAAATTTGTCATTCTTTCAAAAATGCCGGCTACGGTTGAGACCTCATTTTGTCTCTCTGAAACTTTCAATGCTGAAGATATTCGCGTCAAGATTGTTCACCGTTTTCTGTTTGTCAAAGCTAAAAGAATGGAAGGAATAAAGGGCGTAAATTACACGAAATATTCATACAAAACCTGCAAAAAATTACGACCCGATTACGATTTGGAGAATTTGAAGGCGTTTTACGCCAAAAATATGGTTCGAGTAGGCGCTTTGGCCAAGCTCGATGATGAAATTGAGCTCAAAATCGACAAAATTTTGGCACGAGCCATAAAATCGAAACCGATCGAAAAGAAAGAAGGACTTCGCTCGCATGAAGAAATCATGAATCGGCCGGAAAAAAGCAAAGAGCAATCGCTCAAAGAATACGGATTTCTTCTCCCGCATGATTAGAATTGTTATTGCTGCATTTTCGTCTAATATTATGCAATATTTCCTTCCTGATTAAACGAAATAAATATAAAATAATCAGTGTGACTAGCAAAGCTATACAGCTTGCAATCTCATTCGAAATGAGATTCAAATCCTCTTTATGCCTGCACTTAGTATCGCTTTCCAAACACCGCCCCTCGATTTTCATACCATTAAAATGCTCATCAATTTTCAAACAGTTTTTGCAAATTGGTTTGAATCTCATTAAATCGAAATCTGGGTATTTTTCAGAGAAATTATTCCAGTTGGGAACCTGAAAACCGCAACTGTCTCTAAGTGTCACCGATCTGACGTGTCTTGTAAAGTTGGTATGCTCATTTGCATTATAGCACTCAAGAATAGTGCCCTTGCCGTATTCCTCGCAATTTTGTGCGTTCGAGACAGCTAAGAATAATAGTAGTGTACAAATCATTTTGAATATACGTTTTGGTAAGTTAGTTACCTAAGTACATAAAAAACCTTATATTTATAGATATCTTAGGTAGCGCGTTAGCGCGTACCTATAATATACTTGGGTACCCCCAACACCTGTGCACCCCCTTACAGCTATAACGGGACACTTCTGGAAGGTGCGGTTTTTTTTAAAAGAAAGATAATGAAAAAATTCGCTGCCCGTGTTTTTTTGTTTTTCTTGAAACTCAAAATTGACTGTGTAAAGAAGGTGTAAAGTTTTTGTGTAACGTTATAACATGGGACAAATTTTGGGACCTTTTTACTGCGGCATGTGGACAACTGAGTATTGATGACTCGAAGGATTGAACAGGATAGGATAATAGAGGGATGAATTCTACAGATGGCACTTTTTTTGTTTTTTGAAATTCGCATTAGTTATCGAACGGCAGTGTAAAGAGTGCGAAAATCTGGGGGTGAAAAAGCACTTTTTGGTCGAGTTTTTAACCTGCCTATGTCCGATACTAACTCCGGTTATGAGGTTTTTAAAATGTTTTCTGACATAAATGTAGAGCGGATCAAGGGCTACATTCTGCATATAAGCAAAGTCTTCTATGCTCTATGGTGAGTTAGGTCCTGGGGTTTAAAGTTTACACTCTAGTGGATGGTGTAAAAAAACGGATTTTAACTAAGATTTCTCTGCCAAATTTTCCCGCTTATGAGTCAGTGTAAATCGAAGACAGCATTAATAAAGTGCCTCACAGGGGCTAAACATCGCAGCAAACCGCATTTAAAAAAACGCAATATTGAGTTATTTATGGGGGTGTAAAGTTCGAAATCAGAGGTAAAAAATGGGCGAAAAAACACGTTTTTTTCCGAATTTTGATTAATAAATCATACCAAATAATTTTTGCAAGAGAAATTTGGCACACAGGAATGTACTACGATTTAAAAGCTACAAATTGTACCAAACCGAATTTCTTTAAACTCAATGGGGAGTTCGGTACGGAATTTTAAAGTTTACAGTGTTCTAAATGATGGAAAATACGTTTTTGTTGCGTTTTTTGTTCGCCACTTTCTCCTTCCAGAAGTCGGGATAAGTCTAATAGAATAAAAATAAAGTGCTTTATATCGTGTGCATGTCAAAGCAAATTGTCTATACATTAATATTTAGCGAGTGTAAAGCCAAAAATTTGGAGTTTAAAATGCGTTTCTGTCTTGTTTTTTCTGCCTGCTTCTCCGGTTACGAGTCAGGGACACGTTTATCAAGTCTAGAAATGGACCAGGAACCAAATTTGATATGCCAGTCTGGCGCATATGTTTACACTCTACGGTGTTGTAAAGTAGTTTACACCAATTGTTAGTTTGCCCATAGAACATTATGTAGACTTAATTTTTTCATAAATATTAATCGTAATATCGGAACAATATCAAAATTACGAATCTGACTAAAATCTTCTTTACACTAGGTGTTTACATGAAGTTTACACTACATATGTATTTATCTTCGTTTTTGAGCATTCCAGAAACCTAATTTTTTCCTGGAGTCTAGAAGTTTTCAAAGGATCAAATGTGAGACGTCACGTAGGCGCGTTTGTTTACATCCAACAGTGATGTAAAGTAGTTTACACTCATTGTTTATATGTCCTCAGACCATTGTAGAGACATAATTTTTTCATGAATGTTGATCATAATATCCGAGTAATTTTTTACACTGCATGTTAGCCTTTGTTCTAGAGCATTGCAAAAACCGAAATTTTTTCCTGAGATACAAAAATTTACAGGGAATGAAATATATACGTCAGTTGGGCGCGCTTGCTTACACTCAGCAGTATTGCAAAGTGGTTTTAAACCTAATGTTTATTTGTCTTTAAAACATTATGGAGACTCATTTTTCCATAAATGTTGGAAGAAATATCGGAGCAATATCAAAACTACGAATCCGACTAAAATATTCTTTACGCTATGTGTTTGTGTAAAGTTTACATTACGTGTTAACCTTAATTCGATAGACTTGCAGAGACTTTGTAACTGAAGTCAAGAAATTTTCAAGGATTCATATGTGAGACATCAATTAAGTGAGTTTGTTTACCCTCAAAAGTAATCTAAAGTGATTTAAAAATTATGTTCAAGTGTCCTTAGATCATTGAAGAGATGTAATTTTGTCTTAAATGGATTGCATTAAAGTTAAATCCTTCTTAGCCGTGTTTATAATATGTTTCACAAAATCTTGCACATGGAGAGCTATCGTTTAATTGATGTAAATTGCCTGCAAAAGTGGTTTAAAATGAACCAGCAATCACACTACTGTGCACAGAAGTCGACAAAGATATGCAGCTTTATTGTAATCATGTACATTAATAAGCCGTAAACTGTTAGTATTCTCTACACCTAGTAGTTGTGTAAAGTTTGCACTATTCATTTGTTGTTAATATGTAGTCTATACTACAAATTTATTTTACTACCAAATCAAAGCGTTAGTGTTCCTTACATTTGATATTTGCGTGAAGTTTTTGAATTTTTGCCGAAAAACTTTGCCTTCTAATTTACCAACATCCCGCCTTTTCCATTTTCTTGAAGTTTAAAATCTTTTATAATTCTCTTAATAATTTAATGGCAGGTTTTAACTTTAAGTTTCTCTTGGTTTACAACTCTCGCTTAGCAAGCTCATTTTTCAAAACTTTTTCATAGTGATCAGATTAGTCGCGTTTAGTTTGGAATTGGTGGACGGTCGTTATTTTATTACTCGGCTTAAATAAACCAAGTGACTATCTTTTGATTATTTTCTTCATCGCAAATTCAAACACCCAATTTTCAATTTGAAAATTGACCCAATTTTCAATTTGAAAATTGATCCAATTTTCAATTTGAAAATTGAAAATTGGGTGTTTTCAATTTCAAAAGTCACAACACATTGTGCTTGTGTATTGATTGAGTGAGGATTTGCAATGTGAATTCGTTGGTTAAATATTTGTGCTTGATTATAAGTGAACTGCACATTAAGAAGAAATAACTTAATGCAGTTTTAATTTGAAAATGGATGGTGTCAATAAGGTTGTCTTGTTTAAAAAGGATAATGCTGATGTTAAGAACAATATTGTTTTCCGCGTTCTTGGACTGTTGTCATTATTGTGGCATGTTACTGATTGTGTTTACTGACTGATGTACTGAAATCACGCTAATTAAAAGTAGTGTACTAGCAAAGAAAAATGCTCCGATGGAACAAAAAAGATGAATATACTTGGAATTGTGGATTATTATGGATGTAAAAGGAGGGGACTAGGAAAAATCTACCTAAAGTCGGAAAATCTGCTAAAAATCACACTTTCTCTAAGCAACGCAAAAAATCGATGTATATTCTGCGGCCAACAGATTAAAATAAATATTCAACCATAACAATGATTGAAACAGCAGCACGTTAGCTATGCAGTAGCTATGGGAAATGATATTAAGTAAACTAACAGTCTTCCAAGCCAATTGAATGAAATAGCAAACATCGAAGACAATTGAAGACATGGTTGGTTTAAAACAGTAGGAAACGCGTAAGTTGACTTGAAACAGACTTAATGTAGATACACTAGCATGCCCGAAACGATTGTGTGCACTAATCAATCGGCTCCTGCTTTGCTTGCTATAATGCTCATAAAATAAAACAACTTTAAATACAATACCTCTTAGTTTTCTATCAATCAGGTGCCAGCAAATTAAAAAAGTAACCTTGATAGATTTCGTTTATACACTCTTATCTGAAACTTCGAACATTATTTAAAAAAGACACTTTTTTAGAGGCCGCAGAATATACATCGATTTTTTGCGTTGCTTAGAGAAAGTGTGATTTTTAGCAGATTTTCCGACTTTAGGTAGATTTTTCCTAGTCCCCTCCTTTTACATCCATAATAATCCACAATTCCAAGTATATTCATCTTTTTTGTTCCATCGGAGCATTTTTCTTTGCTATATACATATGTTCCAGAACCACTGCGTCGTATTACATCATAGCGTGTAAGTCCGAACACGTTTAGCGTGAACACGTGGTTGGCTCGTTGCACGCGCATTCCGGAAATGGCGTCATGTTAGCGGAAAGTTGAAGCGTGCAGTTATTAATAAGCGCGCAGCACGTGGTTAGCTCAGTGCCAAGTCTTGCAATAGCGGAGAAGTCTAGACGCATTAAGCGCGCAGCACGTGGCTGGCAAAGTGCCAACACGTTGCACTATAAATAGAGAGGGGCTCGCCGCTTTTTATCATTCTGTCATAAATTAGCATTTTTAATGGCCGCTCATTTCGAAATCGACGCTCGCCAATTTTTTTATTTAAAAAACGTTATCCGATCAAGACTATGGGTCGGCAACGAGCATTTAACCGGAATTTTATTACGAAAAGTTATTGAGTTCGGCGAAAAAGGATTAAAGGACGTAATAACCGCCGATTTTTGGGCTACGATTATTGAGGACGGATCGTCGCAGCAATTATCGGAGCCAATAATCAATCGATCTACGTTACAAACGCTCGTCAACAGCCGATTTTGGGTTGGCGACTCAAAAATTACGTCATTCATTTTCGATCATTATTTGAAATTACCGAAAAGCGCACAGAAGAATTTCGTTCGGATCGTTCAAATTTTGGAATACGCTTTTAGGCGACGATTTTTTCGAGCAATCTGGCGCCGGACCTCGCCCTGTTACAGATTTTTACGATATCGGCGAAGAATCCCGATTACGAGTCAAGCGTTTCAACGCAGAAGCGATAGGGTAGAGTATTCGATTTCGTAACATCGACGAAATCGATCCACAAACGATCCCAGCCATTTTGACGGATATTCTAACCCGTCAACTGGCCAATCAAAACGCCCAGGACCGCGTAGGGGTCGAAATTCAACACACAAGCCTAGATCGAGCGATACTTGTTCCATTCACGACCAAGGAGGCCATGACGGCCGACAAAATTTTGTCGGTCATCGAAAAAATTCAGCAATCGAATCGCGATTTTGCATTAGACCAACATATGCAAATGAAATTGGTCGTCATAGACGCTCCTCATGGCGGCGGGCGAAGCAGATACGAGGGGACAAACACACGAATTGTAAATTGGGACGAATGGTTTGCCAAGCATGAAGGTCACGGATCTTGCTTCATTACGGTATGAATTAATTTTTTTTAACTTTGAGGACTCTGACTCTTAAAAATAGAGTTATTTTTCTTAAAATTGTCTCTTAAAAATAGAAAAAGAATGCTATCATTGTACAAGATTGTATTTTTTTCGGCTTTACGATGTAAATATGTCTGGGGTTAATGAAAATTATCTCTAAAAAAGATAGAAAATGCTTTTAATATATACATTATTACGTATTTACAGTCTTGTTTGGGATAGTTCTGGGGTTGTTACTGACTTTTTCGAAAAATATTGCGTAATTTTGGTTATTTTCAAGTTTTTAAAAAATAAACAAAGATGTTTTTATTACACGCTGAAAATATGCGGATAAAAAATAATAGTTTTGAAACGTAAAAATCCAGGAAAATTTGAAAAATTGCTCCCGTTAAGTTTTTAACCGCTTCAATGAAATTTAATATTTTGTTGCTTTTTTAGATAAAAAACGACGATAATCTATGCTTGGCGCGATCGATTGTCGTCGCCAAAGCCCTCGTAGACAAGCACCCTCAATTCGGTACCATTAAAAGGGGCGACGTAAAACGGATCACTGTACAAAAGCGAATGGCCCAGCAGCTCATGCGGGATTGCGGATTGGGCGACTTTCAAGAAGAATGCGGCCTAGCAGAAGCCAAAAAAATTCAAGAATTTTTGGCCCCGACGTACCAACTAAAAATATTCTCCAAGGACGCGTTCAACGCATTAATCTACCAAGGCCCAGAGGCGGAAAAAATTCTCCATATATACCATCATGACAACCATTTCACTACAATTACGCGAATGCCCTCGTTCATGGGCGATCCTATTTTTGCGAAAAATGCAATAAAGGGTACAGCAACGAAGAGGATCACAAATGCAACAGGGGCGGGTGCCCTTGTTGCCAACAAAAGGAACCATGCGCCTTGGAGAAATGGATAAAATGCAACGACTGCGATCGGTAATAATAAAATAATTAAATAATTAAATAAATGATTAATAATAAATAAATAAATAATTAATTACATAGTTAATTAAATAAATGAATATATAAATGAATAAATAAATGAATAAATAATTAAATAATTAAATAAAATAAATATACAAATAATTATATAAAAAAATGAATAAATAATTAAATAAATAAATAAATAAATAAATAAATAAATAAATAAATGAATAAATAAATTAATAAATTAATAAATAAATTAATATATAAATATAATGAATAAATATTGAACAAATGAAGAATTAAATACATAAATAAAATAATAAATAAATTAACAAATAAATATTAAATAAATGAATGAATATGTAAATTGATAAATTATGTATATTTTGAATAGGATTTTTACTATATATTGTTTAGATTCGAATGTTTTTTATGCCTTAATATTTTGCGTATTTTTCAGCTATTTCCCGAGCCAGTCCTGCTACATTAATCAAACAATGGGCCAGTCGACCACCTTAAAAAACGGCAAAATACAGAAAACGAACCCAACTTGCAATCGTTTGAAACGTTGCAAAGATTGCGGCCAATTGGTACAAACACGACACGCCAAGCGTCATATTTGCAACCAAATGTTTTGCCACACATGCAACGCGATGGTCGATAAGGAGGACCATGAATGTTACATTAAAGTATGATTTTCTTTGTATCTTAGAAATATAAAAGTTTCTGGGGGTATTAAATACATTTTATCTATATGCTAATCTGCTTTTCTTTCAGGTTTAGTTTAAAACTGTACGTTTCAATAATTTTTTCATATTTTTCTCCAGACAGTCAAAGAGGACAACAAAAAAGATAAAAAGCGCCCCATTTTTATCTTCTTCGATTTCGAAACGAGACAAGAAGACCGGGAAATGGCGCCCAACGCTTTCGGCCCCGTTTTCAAGCATATCCCCAACTGCTGCGTCGTATACCGCCTCTGCGACGTATGCAAGGACAAGGATCTCGGAATTTGCCCGGAATGCGGCGAAAATCGCCACGTTTTTATGGGCGACGATTGCCTCAAAAATTTCGGCAAATGGCTTTTCTCGGAACAAAATCGAGGAGCCACGGCATTGGCCCACAATGCTCGCGGGTTCGACTTCGCAGTTTTTGCTCGAGTATCTTCACGAGCAAAAAACGGTTACGCCAAAGATCGTAACAAGAGGTAAGAAAAATCACATAGCATTAATTGCTTTATTTTGCATTGTTTTGTTTTGCGTCTGGTTTGGAGGGAGGGAAAATGCATGTTTTTAAATTTTTTGAAGAACATTTTTCCTAATGGCATTTATTTTTTCAGGCCTCGAAATCCTTATGCTTGAGGCGGGCGGCGTTCGAGTCATCGACACGCTGAACTTTTTACCCATGCCTTTGGCGGCCTTCCCAAAGACGTTCAATGTCTTGGAGCTCAAAAAGGGGTATTTTCCCCATTTCTTTAACACCTTGGCGAATTGGAACTACGAATGGGCCCTGCCTACGCCAGAACATTATGGGCCAGACAGTATGAAAGAAGATGCCCGATCGGATTTTATGAAATGGTAAGTTTTTATCTAGACAAATACTTTTTTATTAATTTCGGGCTCGTAAATCTTCAGGGAGACCCCATACCCATACCTAAGAATTATGTATAGTATACTTTTTTCTCATAATAATTCATGGTTTTCTTCTATTTTTTTCATGAAATTTCTAAGTTTTCGCATTTTTTCCTCAAAGGTACGACCAGCAAAAAAATTCGGGCAAAGTTTTCAATTCACAAACGGAGCTACTCGCCTATTGCGAATCGGATGTTCATATTTTGGCTGAATGCGCCCTGAAATTTCGAAACATTTTTATGAACGAAACGGGAGTAGAGTAGACCCTTTCACAACGAGCCTGACGATTGCATCAGCATGCAATTACGTCTTTCGGAAAAACTTCCTAGCGGAAAATACCATCGGCATTGTACCCCACGGCGGCTACAGCCGGAACGAAAACCAATCAATAACGGCGCTCAAATGGCTCAAATGGGTCTCGGAGACAGAAAAAATAAGAATTCGGCACAAACTCAATGGAGGCGAAATAAAAATCGGTTCGTACAAGGTCGACGGCCTGTACGAGAGAACAGTCTACGAATTCCAGGGATGCTAGTAAGTCCTAATTTTTTATTTTAAATATAAATGCATGCTAATAGTTTTTTAAATTGTACATAAAAATGGGAGAAAAACTCTGAAAGGAAAGTCTTACCATGGATTTTTAAGATGTTTTATTTTCATGAGAAAATTAAAGTTATTTTTTTCAGCTGGCACGGTTGCTCAGTTTGCATGCCCAAAAGGTTCCACCAGACGGTCGATAATAAAAAAACGGCGGACGAAGCCTACCAATCTACCATTGAGCGGAAAAAGTACCTAGAATCCCAAGGATACACGGTTATAGAAAAATGGGATTGCCAGCTTCGAAAAGATTTATCGGTAAGGGTTAGCCAAAAAAATTTGTATAGATGCATGTATTAATTTGTTACTTCTTATTAAATAATTTTTATTTCAGGTTTTGGTATTTTAAATATCTATAAACTTACGTTTTTTTTGCTTCTTGAGACCAATAAGGAAATGGTGGAATTCTTCAAGAACGTACAAATCACGGAACCACTAGGACCGAGGGAGGCGTTTTATGGTGGGCGAAGAAACGCCATAAAGCTCTACCATAACTGCCGCCCGGACGAACGGATCGACTACGTCGACGTTTGCTCATTATACCCTTGGGTCTGCAAGACGGGACTTTTTCCCATAAAGTAAGATTCATTTTCATATTTTTTCCACAGGTTTGATAATTTATTGTTGTATATTCTTAATACCTTTTCTTTTAGGTTTAGTATTTTAAGTACAAAACAATTTACTTTTTTCATTGTTTTTTAGACATCCCGAAATTATCACGGAAAATTTCGCGGATTCGGCGAACAAACCATACACGGGCATTATCAAATGCACCGTCGTTCCGCCTCGCGCCCTATACCACCCGATATTGCCATACCGGTTCAACGGAAAACTATTCTTCCCATTATGCAAGACATGCGCAGAGAATCAGATTGACTTTTGCGAGCACACGGACCAGGACCGAGCCATTACAGGCGCCTGGGTCTCGCTGGAGCTCTACAAGGCCCTAGAAAAAGGGTACAGGGTAAGAAAATAATTTTTTCTATTCCAGCATTTATTGCATGAAACATATTCTGTTTATATGAATTTATGTTATTAATTTCAGGTTTATTGTTTTTTATATTTTTCTTGAAATTTTTCTTTGCTTTTTAAAGGTCATAAAAATCCATGAAGTCTGGCACTATCGGGAAACGGAGCAGTACGACTCGGAATCCAAATCGGGCGGTCTTTTTGCAGAATACATTAATACGTTCCTGCGACTAAAACAAGAGGCGGACGGTTGGCCCTCGTCGGCCAAAACCGATCCAGAGAAAAAGGCCTACATTCAAAAATACGAGGCAGTAGAAGGTGAGAACCCATTTCTATTTCTCTTTACTCTTTTATTTAATTATCTATGTATTTATTCAATCATTTATTTGTTTATTTACTTAATATTTTTAATATTGTTTCAGGCATCAAATTAAATGAGACTAAAATAGAAAAAAATCCAGGCATGAGAGCTTTGGCCAAGCTCATGCTCAACAGCTTTTGGGGCAAGGTAAGAAAACACTTTAGAAGATTTGAATAAAATTTTTTCCTTCGATAATAATTTATTTTATCGTTTAATATTTTGTTTCAGGTTTAGCAGTATTAATTTAACAATCTCATGCATTTTAAAATTTTTTTTAGTTCGGCCAGCGAAATAACTTGTCCCACACAGAATACTTCTCGGATCCAGCCAAATTTTTTGATTTGGTATTCGATCCCACCAAGAACGTCCCTTCGATTCGGTTTTTTGGCGACGCATTAGCTTGCGTCAATTACACCGTCGAGGACGAATTCTTAGAGGCGCTCCAAAACACGAACCCCATCATCGCCAGCTTCGTCACAGCTCAGGCTCGTTTGAAGCTGTACAGCTACTTGGAGCGCCTACAGGAACGGGTCCTTTACATAAACACTGGTAAGAAATTTATTTCACGCTTAAATAATTACCTTTTTATATGCATATAAACGTTTAAATATGGAGGGCAGTCCGAAACATTTTTTATGGATTTTAAATTAGAGAAATTGAAATTTCAGATTCAATCATCTACTTGACTACCAAAAACGATCAATACAAAGTCCCTACGGGCAGTTTTCTTGGCGAAATGACAAACGAACTAAAAGATTACGGCGAAGAAGCCTATATACAAGAGTTCGTAGCCAGCGGCCCCAAGAATTACGGGTACCGCGTCCAAAACAAGGAAAAAAATGGTAGCGGAAATCAATAAGGTTCGAGGAATTCGACTTAATTTTGAAAACAAAAAATCGGTCAATTTCGAATGTTTGAAAAAAATGGTTTTCGGTTTTGCTTCTCATAATTTCATTGTTCGAACAATTTTTGAAAGACGAATTTTGCGCGATCACGAACGAAACGTTATAACAATGCTTTGTAAAAAAGATTATCGAGTAGTATACGATAAGCGCGCACTGTACCCGGAATTTTGTACTTTGCCTTATGGTTACTAGTATTTTTTCGTATTTTTTCCCTGTAAATGTTTTAAAATTTGTATCTTTTCGTATTTTTCGAAAATTTTGCATTGTTATAGCTAGGTACTTTTTAATATATTTTTTTACATTATTATATATATATATATATATTGAAGGAATAAAAGAAAAAAAGTGAAACTTAGTCAACGACCAACTAGGTTAAGAAGTGCGGAAAACGGAGTAAAAAAACAAAAATAAAAACTGGCTGGCGAGCTTGATATGTACCTGTCGGGCCGGCTGGAAACTTCACCTTTTAGCCCTAGCTGTTATATGTGATTAGTAGTTATACGTATTAGTCTGGTCCCAATAGTTAAGGATAGGCAATGGTTAAGGATAGGCAATGGTAAAGAATAGGCAGTGGTTAAGGATAAGAGGCCGATTCCAGTCATAGTCTGGTCCCAATGTTATAAGATAGGCAATGGTTAAGGATAGGAGGCCGGTTCCAGCCATAGTCAGGCCCCAGTGTTATGGGATGGGCAATGGTTAAGGATAGGGGTCGGCTTATGAGTCTGGCCCCTCCCGTTTTTGGGTACATATTGTTGGAGGATAGGAGGCCGGTTCCACCCAAATTCAGCCCTTATGCTGTAGTGTGTGCAGCGTTAGAGTATGGGGAAAAATGAGGCCGTTGTAAAGTGAATGTAAAGAAAAGAGTTTTTGCTGGGCTGCGTTTTTTGTCCTACCTAATTTTTAGACTTAAAACTATAAATATGGATATATTTATTCACAGAGAGTGTAAACAAGTAAAGTGTGACAGACACGCTCCTATTCATATTTTGTCGATTAGCGCGTAGACATGGCGGTGATTAAGCCACTTTGTCCAGCGCATGCATGTTATCTTACTTAATCTATGTTGTCTTAAAAACTCATATTTATAAAAGAAATGTCCGCATTTAAAAACATCTAGTTTACAAAGCTAGCGCTGCTTCCTACGCTTTTTAATCAGGGTTATTTTACACTTGTCTACTCAGGAAGGATAGGAACTCATTTAAGTTGTCTGTGATAAATGCTGACGCTATACTGTTTTTTCTGTATTCTATAATCAGTGTCTTCAGATTCACTAAAAATAAAGAAAAAGTTATTTGTATCAGACTAGCAGTAAAATTTTATGTTTCGATATTCCTGAGCCTAGGTGTTTTTTCGCCATTTTTTATCATGAAGTGGTAAATGATATGGAATATATAAGTACTCAAAGCAGTGTTTTGTTTTCTATATAAAGCCTTTTTGCCTTTGTTCTTAATTTCATACAAGAATGAAACATTTGAAAGTGTAGCTTTTCACTCTGCATAAAATATTAGCTCCTCTGTTTCTCCATTCCCCTGTTTCCTATAGTCTGTTTCACACAAGTTTGGGCATAAATTTTAGAAAAATATGTCCGACAATAAGCTGACAGATTGCGATCATAGCATTGATTCGATATATAATTATTGTAATCCGTCGGCTTGCTATCAAAAAATTCTTAAAATTTATGCCCGAACTTTTGTTAAACAGACTATAGTAATTGAGAAATTGCTGCTGATAATTAAAATATGCATAATAGGCGAATATGTTTAGAAATGATATTATGGAAAACGATTCATCAATTTGCAATACGTTTATCAAAGATTTAGATTCGGAGCTTATAGATGAATGGCTATCAGAATATCATCTAGCTATCAGTGGCAGCTTGCATTTGCATCATTTTGCGTAGAGTGGAAACATGAGTCGGTCAATTCTTTTATAAATATCTGTCCGTGCCCTCGGCGGCCAAGACGCGCCGCAAGGCGCTACCGTTCCAAAATTGACAATTTTAAGCCACTATTCGCTTTTTGTGCAGTAGCCTAAGGTAAAAAAGCGTGAATGTAAATGAAAAATCTCGCTTTTTGGAAGCGCAACCAAAAAAGCGAGATCACTTGCAAAATGTTCGTTTTTTTAAAACAGTCGCGCGTCCCATAAAGCGAGAATTTTATGTCCAGTGTCTAATAATAAAAGATTGCTTTTAGATGCACGAAAATCGCTTTTCTCCGACCGTCCTGATTCTGCAACCATTATACATATAACGGCTTGGAATTTTCCGGCTGGGGTCTCCAGCCATTTTCCAGGGGTTAGTAAATAAACTACAATTTCGGGTTAAAAACGGCCAAAATACACCTAAAACGGCCAAAACATTCAATTTTTTTCAAAAAATTGGAGGGTCAAGAGTTTTCTCGCTTTGAGACGATCAACTTCAGGTGGGTGGTCCCCATCCCCCTTGTTACACGCATGCCGACCATTCCATTTCTCCGGCTGTCTTTATTTTCCGACCGGTGCTGTAAGAAGTTATGTTTTTGACACACAAATACTCGCGATTCACCAACAGTCAGGTTCCGGCAAATTCATCATGGGAAAATTCATCGTCAGAATTTGTCGTGAAGTAAAATTCATCGTCCTGAAACTGAATTATGGGAAAATACATCGCCAAACAGAATACGAGAATAAAACTGCTAAATTTTATTGTCAAAATAAAACAAAAAGTAGATGGAGAAAAGATAACTAAAAGTTGAAATTATGGGCTAAGCATCAGTGTAAACTTTATACATCAACAATAAAGAAATCCCCCAACTTTAGCTAATTTTCCCTTTCAGTTCTCACTGAGCAAACATTCGAGCGGCAAGACAACAGGATCAACAAAAACTACTTGAATAAAGAGACAGAAGTCAAAGAGTGACCTCTTGACTCCAGAAGCTTAGATCTAGCTTTTTTATTATTCACAAAACACATTGAACATTACAACTAAAAATTTCACCCCCTTCCTTAGTATGTCCACACGACGAAGTTGACGATGAATTTACTTACGATGAATTTTACCTGACGATGAATTATAAAACGATGAATTTTCAACGATGAATTTTCTCACGATGAATTTTTCGTAAATCCCAACAGTCCCGTTTCTCTGTCCATCTCAATTCTCAGACCGACCCGACTTTTCGACCACATTAACTGTTTTTGTTACCTAACGCTTTCATTTATTTTTTACATTCTTCTGCTTACTTTTCTCTTAATCCGATTCAGTTTATCTTGATTTTTACACATTTTACGGTGTATAAACGCATACTAAAAAGCTAAATATATTTAGTCTTGTACATAACATGTTATATGTTTGCATATCATAGGTAGCGCGATAGCGCTACCTATAATATACTTGGCTATCCTTTTTCTTATATGTTTATCACAGCGAGTGCGAATTTTGTGTCCCCCTTCACAGCAACAACGGCACACACCTGGGAGGTGCGGTTTTTTTAATCGATAGATAATTAAAAAATTCGATGTATGTCTTTTTTTGTTTACACTCAATATTGAGTTAGCAATGAGCGTGTAAAGTGTAAAGCGAAAAATTAAATAATTTGCGGAAGGCCAATTTTTTTCAAAATGTTGCCCCTGAGCTGTAAATTACGAATCTGACCTTAAAATTTCTTCACACTCAATGGTTATTGCACAAAAGTGTAAAGTATACGTGTTTTTTACTCTTTGCGTGTCCTTCAGCTTATCTAACTCAATTTTGGTTTCTCAAAAGCGAATTTTTTCTCTTATAATGCAATATTTCTTAATCTGTGATCGTTTTAGTGTAAAGGGGTCGAGACGAAAAACGATATTTCTTCAACTACTCCAATAAGTAGGCGGAACATGCTTATTATGCTTAAAAGGTGCCCTGACCTCAGCGTTACAGATCCCAGCTTATTTTGTTTCTATACACCCAAAATTGCGGTATTAGCACAAGTGTAAAGTTTACACCTAAAAGCATTTTTGCGCCCAGAGCGTCGTAGATGATGATTTTTTTTAATGTTCTCCGTAAGGTCAGAATAACGAATCTGACCTCTAAACTTTTCTACAGCCAGTGTTTGTTGAGGTATGGAGAGGTGAACTTCAAATTATACCTACATCTATTTTCTAATGCCGATAGATAACTCCGTATTGCATTTTGTTTGATCAGATTTTTCTTATTTCATAGGTTTTTGACTCGTATTTAATACATAATTATTTTTATCATCATAAATGCACTATTCTTAAACTTCAGTAGAGTGATGAATATTTTTCAAAATAGTATAATCAAGCTGAAATCTGCCGATTGGCGTAGTGGTTGACAACTCCGTTCTCGGATGCGGTCTTACAAAAACAATGATGGGCTCGAATCTTCTGAATACTAACTTTTTTCATTTTTTTAATTCTTCTGGCAAAACCATGCACTTCATTTGACTTATTCATCTATTTAGGTTCTGCAGATAACACCTTTTTGTTTTTCGAATTTCGCCTTAGTTCTCGAAAGGGAGTGTAAAGAGTGCGAAAATCTGGGGGTGAAAAGACACATTTTGGCCGAGTTTTCGACTTGTATATGTCTGCCGACAACTCTGCTTATGAGTTTTAGGAAATTTTTTCTGACAGAAATGTACTACGGATCAGGGGCTATCTTGTGCTTTCCAGCAAACTTTTTTACAATCAATACGCAGTTAGTAGAAGGGTTTTAAACTTTACACTCTGGTGGAGGAGTAAAAAAACAGATTTTGTCCAAGATTTCTCTGCTAACTTTTTCAGTTATGAGTTGGGATAAATGGAATAAAATAGAAATAAAGTAACTTCTAATGGCAACACGTCGAAGCAAGCCGCGTTCAAAAAAAAGTAATATTCAGTTGTTTATGGGGGTGTAAAGTTCGAAATATGATGTGTAAAATAGGCGAAAAAACATGTTTTTTTCGTATTTTGATTGGTAAATCATATCAAATATTTTGCGGAACATAAGTTTGGCACATATAGACGTACTACAATCAAAGGGCAACAAACTGGCCCGAACCGAATTGATTTACATTCAATTTTAGATTCAGATATTTAAGGTTTACAACGTGGTGGACAGTGGAAAAGACGTGTATGTCCATTTTTTGTTTGACACTTTCTCGGTTCAGAAGTCGGGCGAGGTCGAATACGATAAAAATAAAGTACTTTTTTAGGGGTACGCGTCACAGCGAATCGCGTTTGTTTACACCAATATTTAGTTATTTCGGGAGGTGTAAAGTCAAAAAACGGGTGAGTTAAACGTGTTTCTGTCTTGTTTTTTTCTGTCAAGTTCTGGGTTATGAGTCTGGACATAATCTCAAGTCTAAAAAGGAACCAGAAACCAAATGTGATACGCCAGTTTTGTTTGCACACAACAGTGGTGTAAAGTGGTTATTATATGATATTTATTTGTCCTCGGGCCATTGTGGAGACTTAGTTTTTTCATAAATGCTGATCGTAATATCAGAGTAATATCAGAATTACATTTCCGACTGAAATTTTCTTTACACTCAGTAGTCGTGTAAAGTTTACAATGTATATTAACTTTAGTTCTAGAGCCTTGTAGAAGCTTGAGTTTTTCTAAAGTCTGAAAATGTACCAGAAATCAAATGTGAGACACGAGTTGAGCGCGTTTGCTTACACTCAACAGTGGTGTAAAGTAGTTTGCAACTGATGTTTATTTGTTCTCGGGTTATTGTGGAGACTCAATTTTTTCATAAATCTTTATCGTTATATCTGAGTAATATCAGACTTACGAATCCGACTAAAGTCTTCTTTACACTCTTTGGTTGTGTAAGGTTTACACTGCATATTAACGTAATTTCTAGAGCCTTGCGGAAGCTTAATTTGTTAGCAAAATGTTCTACGTAAAATCAGAATCGGAAATCTGACTGTTAGTTTTCTCAACACCTAGTAGTTGTGTAAAGTTTATTTTACTTCCAAATCTTAGCGTAGTGTTCCTTACACTTGATATTTGCGTAAAGTTTTTGAGTTTTTGCTGAAAAAGTTTGATCTGTTTAAATAATGTAAGCTTGTCTTCTTTAAAAAGGATAATGCTGATGTTAAGAACAATATTGTTTTCCGCGTTCTTAGACTGTTGTCATTATTGTGGCATGTTACTGTATATGCTTACTGATGGATGTACTGAAATCACGCTAATTAAAAGTTGTGTACTAGCAAACAAAAATACTCCGATGGAACAAAAAAGATGAATATACTTGGAATTGTGGATTATTAAGGATGTAAAAGGAGGGACTAGGAAAAGCCTACCTAAAATTGCAACATCTGCTGAAAATCACACTTTCTCTAAGCAACGCAAAAAATCGAAGTATATTCTGCGGCCTCTAAAAAAGTGTCTTTTCTAAATAATGTTCAAAATTTCAGATAAGAGTGTATAAACGAAATCTGTAATGTTTATTTTTTTAATGCTAGCAAGTAGCAACGCTGACTAGCTTTGTATCCTGATTGATAGAAAACTAAGTGGGATTGTATTTGAAGATGTTTTATTTTATTTTGAGCATTAAAGCATGCAAAGCAGGGGCCGATCGATTAGTGCACACAATCGTTAAGGGCACAGGCGCGGATTTAAGGGAGGCAGATGGGGGGGCCGTCTTCCCCATTGCCCAAAAATATTTGGCGAGATAAAGAATGGATATGCAATTTGCGATGATGTTTGGCCGTCAGTGACCATAATTTCTCAAATTTTTCTGGCGCTATGCGCTAGATGATATCTATTACTGACATTTCTTAACTTTCTTGGCGACCTGGAAGCCATTTTCTGTTCTATTTTTGCATAGTTTTCTTCTATTTTCCATCGAAAATTTCGATGTTTCGCATCAAATGCTATAAAAACAGGAAATCAAGCAGTAAATCATGCTTCTAGACGTCAATCCGCCTTAATTTCACGAATTTTCCGGCGCTACGCGCCAGAGTTTTGTAAAAGTCAAAGAAATTTACTGATTTTCCGCACAAAATTGTCTAGAATTCTAAAATTTTTCGAAAAAATATTGCGTCAAAAGTGATTTTATGTAAAAGTATACAATGTAAAACACCGAAAAACGTTATTTCGCGCTTTAAGGGCAAATTTTCGGATCTATTTTTGACTGTTTTAGGAAAAGTTTTGAAAAAAATACCTCCCCCCTAAGAAAATCCTACATCCGCCACTGTAAGGGCATGCTAGTGTACCTACATTTAGTCTGTTTCAATTCAACTTACGCGTTTCCTACTGTTTTAAACCATTCATTCAATTGGCTTAGAAAGACTGTTAGTTTACTCAAAATCATTTCCCATAGCTACTGCATAGCTAATGTGCTGATTTTTCAATCATTTTATGGTTAAATATTTATTTTAATCTGTTGGCCGCAGAATGTGATAATACGATCAACATTTATGACAAAATTTAGTCTCTACAATGGCCCGAAGCTAATGTTGTGTGTAAACAAACGCGCCCAAGTAGCTTATCACGTTCGATTCCTGGTACATTTTTAGACTTGAGATATGTACAGACTCATAATTGGAGAAGTCGTTTGAAGACAACACTTTTACGCTCATAAGTTCGGACAAATTGAATGAAATAGACATAAAGTACCTTTTAAGGGCTGCACGTCGCAGCAAATTGCGTTAAAAAACTCAATATTGACTTACTCATGGGGGTGTAAATTTAAAAATTGGGGGTGTTCTTAGATCAAATTGTTCTTTACACGATGCACTAGAGTTAAAAGTTTAAACCACTAGATCTAATTATGTATTTAGTGTAAAACGTTTGCTGTTAAGCTGGAAATCGCCCTTGAGTCGTAGTACATTTCTGCTAGAACAAATTTTTGGGGATTCATAACCGGAGATGCTGACAGACAAAATACAGGCCGTAATGTGTCTTCACCCTCAGATTCTTTGCACTCTTTCCACTGCAACTCTGGAATTATGTCACTTTTCGAAAAAAGCTGCAGGCAAACAAGAGCAAAAAATATGTTTCTTACCTACAGTTCAAATTTTGCACCTCTAAACCTGTCAAGGTGGAGCCAGAACTGTACTCTTTCTTTCCTTTTACGTATTAACCGAATACGAACTAAATTGTGCTTAATGGTACGATTTGAATGTTTAAGTAGACTAGGTAAAATATATGCATAGCGTGAATACAAGATTAAATGTGCCGCAGCATGGGCTAATATACTTCAAAGTTGAATGCTCCTTTTGCCCCGAAATGGTCATAACAATAAGGACCAATTAATACTTTTTCCCAATAAAAAGTAAGAGCGATAAAATTGACACGCGCCCAGAAGCGCGGGATTTCCGGAAGTTCAAGGACAATAACAACCGGATTTTTCTGGATTAACACACGTCAAAATGCATATAAGCTCAAAAAGGGCACAACGAAGGAAAGGTAGCACAAGGTCACGTAAAGACCATATGAGTACACAAAATAGATGAAAAGCGGCGCGACCAAAAAGTCAGGATTCCTATGTATATAAAATATACTTTAAATAAGCTATAATGTATACAAGGTACAAAAAAAGGTAAATTAATGACTAAGAGCAATGTGCGTTTTATGAGCGCTTCTGGTGGAAAAACTAGAGATGACATTAGGTATAAAACCAAAGAAATCTAAAAAAAGGGCTCAGCTTGTGATGTGTTAACGCCATAGTGCGTGCTTCAGCCTTCACTTCTGACGCCAGGCTTAGCCTTTGTCTAATGCCATTAGATCAGCTTATCTTGATCTGACGCCTTAAATTACATCTTCGGCGCTCAGACTCGTAAGCTGATGCCCTGAATTTCGACCAGGTCCAGTATCTTAGTGTCGTCGTCATAGATTTGAGCAACGTCAAACCCCTTTCGTTCTTTAAAGCTTATCAAGTTATTTGTTGATTATTTCAAATTATACTTTGAAAATCATTTTTGTACAAATTAAAAACGTGCTTTACCGTCCAAAACCGCAGAAGTACGTAATGACATACAAAAATGGTCAAATATCAAGGTATAGCCCTCTTAGTACTGATCTATCAGAAAGACTTTTTCTTGACTTAAAACCTAAGGAGCCGGCAGACATAAAGAAGACGAAGACGCGACCAAACTTTTCTGCCAAACCCAGACTTTTAAATTCTCTACGCCATAGGTGGGCGCACCCAAATTTTGGGGCTGCAAGATATTTTAAAGGTCAAAAAATATTGCGAAATTCACCGTAGAATATCACAACTATACCATTAGTTTAGACCACTTTTGTAGCACTTTAAGCTTTTTCAAATACTCAAAGTTAAATGAAACGGACTCTAAGTCCTGAGTGCAAAGTGAAACAAAAAATTTCTATTTATTTCTTTTGTTATCTATCTTAAAAAAAACTGTGCGGCTTGGAAATGTCCCAGTGTTGCTGTACTAAGGCACTCATATGTTGGATGTAAACAAAAACAGGTAGTTATATTATTCGTAGGCGCTAACGCGCTACTTATGATTTACATTTAAAAAATCGCGAAAAGAAACGTAAAATATTTGGAAAGGGAATTTTACTTAGTCGCCCGGTATTCTGGCCCTATGTAAAGGACTAAGACCCTGAGATGTTGTTATTACTTCCTTATTAAGACTATTGACTTAACCCGATGGATGATTAATTCAGACTAGAACTAAGACTAATCGTTTTTCTGATACTCCGACAACGTTAGCTGAGATAATCTAATGAAACAGCAGGAATCATTCATTAAATTAAGCTTGTTTGATAGAGCATAAAATGCTTTATCGACTTTCCGGAAACGCGCAGTTTTCTCATCAATATACTACTTTTGTAGCCTAATATCCGATTTTTTACGGTATTCCACTTTATTGTGACTGATTTCGGCAGCAAACAGCATTATATTTTAATTTGTTAACGAAACTTTGAAGTAGAGTCTTGATGAAAAGTTGCGACGTATCGGTTTTCAAGGATAACTTTGCTTTTTGCGAAAGGAAGCGTGGCTCGTTCTTTAGATTTGTTCAACAAGCCACTCTTGGTGTTATTTACAACATTTATTAATCACACACATATTCATACTAGCAAGAAAAAATGCTCCGATGGAACAAAAAAAGGCAGAATATACTTGGAAAAAAGAATTATCAAGGACGTAAAAGGAGGGGACTAGAAAAAGCTCCTATCTACAAATGTCACAAAATTTTGCTAAAACTCAGAAATTTCCTAAACAAAGAAAAAATGAAAGTAAGTAAATCAAAGAAAAAACCTACCTGTGCCTAAAACTGCAAGATCTGCTAAATATCAGACTTTTTCTAAGCAACGCAAAAATCGAAGTATATTCTGCGGCCTGCAGAAGAAAGCAGCATCCTGTCGAACAAAGAAAAAACATTGGGCTAGATAACTGAACCATTTACTCTGCAAAAGCAGATATAGCTGAGCAGCGCCATGTTGCAATATTTTTCTGGGTCAAAAAATAGTAATTATGGTATGTTGGAAAAACGGCAATTTTCGACGTTCTGATTGAACACCGGTGCATACCCCTAACCTCCCATGCCTAATGGTAATCAGTTTACATGGGCAGGAATAAAATCCGGGTGGTCTATGGGGATTTAACGCCAGAAGAGTACTGAATGGACGCATGCATTATATAGAAATCACAGTCTTTCGTTGCGGTATCGCAAATAATCATAGGATATAACTTTTTGTAATATTTATCTATCCACAATATCGAATAAATTAACGTTGCAAGTAATTAGCAAAAACGCAGATTTGAGATTTATTTTATAAGCTTTATATTAAGCATTGGACACCATACCTAGACGTAGGGGGTTTGGGGAGTATGCACCCCTAAGCAAAATACCCAACAAGAAAACGCAAATACCCAACAATACCTCCAAAATTCAATTTTTCAAATCTTTCTGCTCTTTTTGGGTTTTTTTGGCAGGTACCGATAGATAGAGCTCGACAAGAAACGTTCAAAAATGGTGTTTTCTTCGCGATAGCACTATTTTTAAGGCCAATATTTTAATTTGAAAACCACCCTCAGAATCTTGGAACCGCCCACTGTATGGTGGACAATATGAGAAGGTTCACCTATTTTTTTCAGAGGCCGCAGAATATACTTCGATTTTTGCGTTGCTTAGAAAAAGTCTGATTTTTAGCAGATCTTGCAGTTTTAGGCACAGGTAGGTTTTTTCTTTGATTTACTTACTTTCATTTTTTCTTTGTTTAGGAAATTTCTGAGTTTTAGCAAATTTTGTGACATTTGTAGATAGGAGCTTTTCCTAGTCCCCTCCTTTTACGTCCTTGATAATTCCTTGTTCCAAGTATATTCTGCCTTTTTTGATCCATCGGAGCATTTTTTCTTGCTAGTACCCAACTTTTTGTTAACAAAAAATAGAAGTTATTCCTATCTTTGTCAGTGTTGTAGCGAATGTCATTAGGTACATAGCAATTTATACTTGCATTGTGTATGTATTATACTAGGAAAAATCTACCTAAAGTCGCAAAATGTGCTAAAAATCAGACTTTCTCTAAGCAACGCTAAAAATCGAATTATATTCTGCGCCCTCTAAAAAAGTGTCTTTTTTTAATAATGTTCGAAGTTTCAGATAAGAGTGTACGAAATCTATCAAGGATATTTTTTTAAATTGCTGGCACCTGATTAATAGAAAACTAAGAGGTATTGTATTTAAAGTTGTTTTATTTTGTTATGAGCATTATAGTAAGCAAAACAGGGGCCGATTGATTAGTGCACACAATCGTTTCGGGCATGCTAGTGTACCTACATTTAGTCTGTTTCAAGTCAACTTACGCGTTTCCTACTGTTTTAAACCAACCATGTCTCCAATTGTCTTCGATGTTTGCTATTTCATTCAATTGGCTTAGAAGACTTAGTTTACTCAATATCATTTCCCATAGCTACTGCATAGCTAACGTGCTGCTTTTTCAATCATTTTTATGGTTAAATATTTATTTTAATCTGTTGGCCGCAGAATATACATCGATTTTTAGCGTTGCTTAGAGAAAGTCTGATTTTTAGCAGATTTTGCGACTTTAGGTAGATTTTTCCTAGTCCCCTCCTTTAACATCCTTAATAATCAACAATTCCAAGTATATTCATCTTTCTTGTTCTCTCAGAGCATTTTTCTTCACTAGTACCCCACTTTTAATTAGTATGCTTTGAGTACATCAGTCAGTAAACACGTACAGTAACATGCCACAATGAATGACAGCAGTCCAAGAACACGGAAAACAATACTGTTCTTAACATCAGCATTATCCTTTTCAAACAAGATAACCTTACATTATTTTAACAGATCAAAGTTTTTCAGCAGTAACTTTACGCAAATATCAAGTGTAAGGAACACTAACGCTCAGGATCTAGTATACAATTTACCCGCCACCGTTTTTTAGCCGATTCAAATAAGCTACAGTGACCAACACTGTAGATTCAAATAAGCTACAGTGACCAGCACTATTTTTATTGATGCGAGTCAGAACGCGTTTGATAATTTTTGTGTAAAGTTTGGTCACTGTAGCTTATTTGAATCGGCTAAAAAACCGTGGTGGGTAAATTGTATACTAGATCCATGCTCAGATTTGGAAGTAAAATAAATTTGTAGTACAAACTACATTTTAACAATAAACGATTAGTGCAAACTTCACACAACTACTAAATGTAGAGAAAACTAACAGTCAGATTCTCAATTCTGATTTTACGTAGAAGATTTTGAAAAAAATTAAGCTTCCGCAAGGCTCTAGAACAAGAGTTAATATGCAGTGTAAACTTTACACAACCACAGAGTTTAAAGAAAATTTCAGTCGGATTCATAATTCTGATATTACGATCAACATTTATGAAAAAATTAAGTCTCCACAATGGCCCAAGGACAAATAAATATCAGATGTGTAAACGTAGACTCAAGCTACGTTCACTTCACTTACTTAACCCGAATCTCAAGCTTATGCGCTCACACGGGGGTTCTCGCCCTTTTTAGCAGGTCGATCAACAGCCCGCGATTCGGGGGTAAGCGGCCCGGCCTATTCAAGGTAGCCCGGCCCTCTAAGCACGCACCTAGTGAAACTTACTTACTTAACCCCTTTGAGATTAAGTATCTAATTGAAGTAAGTTCCCGGAAACCTAATTGAGGGCTCAAAAAGATTATTATTTAACTTGTTTTGGTCCGAATTCCGGTGCTTGAAAATATTAAGGGTTCCTAAGTATAGTGTAGCACAAGGACAGAATTCAACAGCACGGAAATTCAACCGAGCCCAGCATCGTTAATTAAATAATTAATTTTTACAATATTTTTTGGACAGAAAAATTATGAAGCAATTAAGAAGCGACAGCATGGAGGATACATGCTGCCGACCGTCGTGTTATGATAATCGGGTAAAATCAAACAATGTAATTAAACAAGGGCACAAAGCCCTGCCAAAGGCATACAACTGATGCCAATTGGCATAAACACGAATGATTAAAAACAAAGCGTAGGGCGAAAAGAAGCGTGCACACTATGCAGGAAAACAAACAGAGGAGTTCTGCAGCCAAGCAGATAAAAAGGCACATATGGAGTCTGCTCACGTACAGCGACGAAAAAAAGATACGCTCAGCGCGGAAGCTGGCGGAGAGGCTCTTAGGCTCAAAAACTAATTGTAAAATGTAAAATCTTAAAGTGCCGTCAAAACTGCGCCCGCACGCAGTCTTAAATGACACGGAAAAAGAGGCGTAACAACACGAATCAAGAGATATGAAAAGGATCTATGAATACGACAATAGTCCTATGGGCAAAAGCTTATGGTAAAGGTATGTACAAACGAGACAGGCACAAATATGAGACACACACATATGATCTTTTAACACACGTAAGATATGATAACACACATATCAATGCGTACTCAAGTCGCATTAAGCCCGAGTGCCCATTTTCCTATCCCGGATTTTGATTGAAAATATGTGTGGGAATGGATTGAAAAATATGATTATTTTTAGGGGAAGGTGGTCTCGGGCGACTCACTTAAGCGTTGCGCTTAACGGTCGTGTACGTGCGTATGGAAATTGAGCACAATAATGTACATCTGGGGCAATCAATCGGTTTTTTTAAATCTGTTTCAAAAAACTCAACAGGTTTTTTTTCCCAAAAATTTTTTTCAGTAAAAAGTTTACAAACATAAGTTTGGCACATACAAACGTACTACAATCAAAGGGCTACAAACTGGCCCAAACCGAATTTATTTACACTCAAGGGCGCGTTAGGTTCAGATTTTTTAAGTTTACAATTTGGTGGACAGTGAAAAATAGTTGTTAGTGCATATTTTTGTTCGCCACTTTTTCTGTTTAGAAGTCGGGAGAGGTCGAATAGGGTAAAAATAAAGTACTTTCTAAGGGATGGCGAACAAAAATATGAAGTGAAGAAGTCGAGAGAGGTCGAATAAGATAAAAATAAAGTACTTTTAAAGGGGTGGCGAACAAAAATGTGGACAAACACGTATTTTTCACTGTCCACCACATTGTAAACTTTAAAAATCTAAATCGAACGCCCCATTGAGTGTAAATAAATTCGGTTTGGGCCAGTTTGTAGCAATTCTGATTTTACGTACGAATGTATTTTGACAAAACTTAAGTTCCGCAAAATATTTGATATGATTTACCAATTAAATACGAAAAAACCTGTTTTTTCGCCCATTTTACACCTCAGATTTCGGACTTTACACCCCCATAAAGAACTCAATATTACATTTTTTGAACGCGTTTTGCTTTGACGTGTAGCCCTTAAAAGTTACTTTATTTTTATTTATTTAAATTATCTTAATTTATAACCGAAAAAGTTGGCTTAGAAACCTTTGACAGAATCTGTTTTTTTACTCATCCTCTAGAGTGTAAAGTTTAATCCCCTGGTACTGTGTCTTGATTGTAGAAAAGTTTGAAGGTCAGATTCGTTATTCTGACCTCACAGAGAACATTTTAAAAACAATTCATCATCCACGACGCTCTGGGCGGAAAAAATTTTTTCAGTATAAAGTTTACACCTGCACTAATAACGCAATATTGATTGTAAAGAAACAAAATAAATTTTGACGTGTAGCGCTTAAGACGAGGCAGATTTTAAAGGTAGTTACCACGTTCTTTCTACTAAGTGGAGAATATCGCAGAGAAAAATATTTTTTTGTCTCAGACTCTTTACAAAATACCGCCTCTAAATTCGAAAATATTACTTTTTTAGAGAAAAACAAAAAGTTTCCCCTAGATTTTATAACCGTCTACCTTTTGAAACCAATCAGACTGCATAGAATGTAAAACTGAGTTAGATATGCTCGGCCACACGAAAACTGTAAAAAACTGTCTAGTTTACACTCCTGGTGAACACCCAATGAGTGTAAAGAAATTTTAAGACCAGATTCGTAACCTACTAATTAGGGAAAACATTTTTTAAAAAAATTCATTATCCACGACGCTATGGGCGGAAAAAATTTTTTCAGTGTAAAGTTTACACTTGCACTAATAACGCAATATTGATTGTAAAGAAACAAATAAAATTTTGACGTGTAGCGCTATAAGACGAGGCACATT
Organism: Mermis nigrescens; assembly: GCA_036768485.1. NCBI lineage: Eukaryota > Metazoa > Nematoda > Enoplea > Mermithida > Mermithidae > Mermis > Mermis nigrescens. Next base: position 4,343,745 of record JAVLUZ010000157.1, on the reverse strand, counting down.
TTAAAGGTAGTTACCACGTTCTGTCTACCAAGTAGAGAATATGGCAGGAAAAATATTTTTTGTCCCAGCCTCTTTACAATATACCGCCTCTAAATTCGAAAATATTACTTTTTAAGAAAAATTAAAAAAAGTCACTCCTAGATTTTTTAACCGTCTACCTTTTGAAACCAATCAGACTGCATAGAATGTAAAACTGAGTTAGATATGCTCTTGCACACGAAAACGGTAAAAAACCGTCTAGTTTACACTCCTGTGCAACAACCAATGAGTGTAAAGAAATTTTAAGACCAGATTCGTAACCTGAAAATCAGGGAAAACATTTTAAAAAAAAATTGGCCCTCCGCAAATTATTTGAATTTTTGGTGTAAACTTTACATACTCACAACGCGCTCGGTATTGAGTGTAAACAAGAAAAAAATGGGGGCACTAAGTTTTTCTATTGTCTACCTTTTAAAAAAAAACCGCACCTCTCAGAGGTGTGCCGTTATAGCTGTGAGGGGGGACATATGTTGGGGGTACCTTGGCATATTATAGGTACGCGCTGACGCGCTACCTATGTATATATATATATATATATATATATATATATATATATATATATATATATATATATATATATATATATATATATATATATATATATATATATATATATATATATATATATATATATATATATATATATATATATATATATATATACTATTATATATATATATATATATATATATATATATATATATATATATATATATATATATATATATATATATATATATATATATATATATATATATATATATATATATATATATATATATATATATATATATATATATATATATATATATATATATATATATATATATATATATATATATATATATATATATATATATATATATATATATATATATATATATATATATATATATATATATATATATATATATATATATATATATATATATAATCCTTTGTCACCTTTACACTTCAAATATATTTAGTATTCATAATCAAATGGCAAAACTTCTTGTTTAATTATACTTTATGCCAAGATATTCTGTAAACTTGACTTTTGCTTTCAGACTGACTGTTTTTAAACCATTTTTATGGTTTTTACAATATTGTGTTTAGTTAAGTCCCTGGCTCGAGAAATCAGAATTTTTATTTGCACATTATTTTTTAAATCATTAATTTCGAATCATTATCTGATCTTCAGCTAAATTATGCCAAGTGTTTGCATGAATTATTTCGGCCAGCTCTACTTCCTACTCACCCTTGAGCATTATGTGTCTAGGCAGCTATGTAATAAAGGTAGATGTGTGTATTTAATTCTTGAGAATTGCTCGGAAGCGTCATGCAAAAGTGTTTAGGATTTTCTTATAGTATTTTTAGATATCAGGCATATGCATTGATTTTACAATTCTTTCGAATGAAATGCCTTCTGCCCAAAAATGCAAAAAATAGATGCACATATGACCACATGATGTAGAGAAAAGTCCCTCAACTCGCATATTATTATGCGTGAATGATGAAGCATTTTTTAAATATATTCTCTGAGCTCAAAGGGTTGCTGACCATAGCTATCATAATAGTCACAGTGCGCCGTACAACTAAAAAACCTGGCAACCTAGTGTGATCACGTCTCATTGCTAAAATCCAAATTGACCATTAGTGGAGCAGGGTAGTGTTGTATGAATGGAAGGCAATCAATAGGGAAGACTCCCAATAGAATTCTGTTCACACCAGGATCAGTGCCTAGAATGTTCAGTATTTCAAGCTTGTTCAATTTAAGTATTATAATCTTGGAATGTATTGCGATTTTTATCAATCATAATCAAATTATAAAATTCAGCATATATAATAAATCCACTCCAGTGTCTGGCAAGTCATCCACAAATTTGACATTTAGACTTGCTGTGCCATTATGCACTAGTCATCAACGCTTACTATTACCTGCATAGACCATTAGGTCAAACTCAAAGAACAAACAACTTGTCTTAAACTCATTGCAGCTAATGAAAATGCCTTAATCATTATGACCAATATAAAGTGCATTGTACATCTGACTGAATGCTGAATAAACTTATTATGCTTGAATGTCAGATTTATGAATGAGTTTCCACTCTACATTTTACTTTTACATCATAAAGGCTAAATGTGTTATATTTAAATGGCGATTTTGATAAACTGCCTTAAAATGCGCTTCCTTCAACACATGCAAAAACCAGCCGTAAACAATGTAAAATTGGGTGTTTCCCTTGAAGGGTTAGACACGTGCATGTTTGTCATGACAACCCGTCTTATAGGATATTTTGCAGTATATGCTAACATTATTTGCTCGAGAGCTAAACCCACGCTTTCCAAAACTTCTACCTTCCAAACAATCAATTTCATCACTAAAACATTGAGTTCTAATAAAATATCTTCGGAGCACTGTAGGACTAATTATTGTTGTATCTGTGTAATTCTAGGGCAAAAATCTGTGAAATCGAGCAAATATCTGTCTTGCAAGAACATGTCAATGTGTAAAGGTGCAAATACTTCCACAATATTTGAATCTAAGAACAATGCCGCATTTACTCTAAACTTTTCATTATCTGCAGTCCTGCTTCATAAAAGTATAGTGCAGATTGCAGGTGAGACGATTTAGCATTACAATTATAGATGGACAACACCAGAATTTCAGGGAGTAAAAAATTACTTGGGGTGAAAAAATTTTAAAAGGTCAAAAATTTTCTTAAAAGTGGTTGTATGGGGAAAAAACACTATTCTTAGACGTTTCTCATTAAGCACTACCCAATGGCATCAAAAATTTGCTAAAAAATGCAAAAAAATTTCGAAAATTTCATTCTGTGAGGGTAGGTATTTTGATTTCTAGGGGAGTATTCCAATTTCTGAAGGTGCATATGTCCCAAACCCCCACACCAATGTGTGATCACAACCATAATTTAATTCTGTTTCAAAGTATGATATGTAAGCATATAAATCGGAGCTGTCAAACACTAATTGGCAGCCTAAAAAGCACTTGACTTGCTTGAAGAATGTTTTGCCTATATGATTGATTGGTGCATAATTTGGTACAGCAGCTCCTGCTGCGAGCATTGGCTTTTTAAATCTTAGTGCCATGTACATATAACCCATGTACATTTGCATATAGTGAGGATCGGGTGGGAATCTAAATTCATATGGATATTCATTTGTTATAGAGTGCACAGGCAGCGCTTCATCCCAAAATCTTCTATTCATCTCAAACTTAGGTAGGAGGACCTTTGAAAAGATCCAGTTCAGATTTTGTACATTAAATAGAATTTACGGCTATTAGAGCCATTTTTTCGAGTTTGTTTAGTAAATGCATTATCATTATTCATATTTATAGACTTTTGACACTTGCCTAAAGCTGCCCCAGACATAGCCATTGACGCCTCATCTAAAGATTGTGCCGCCTCATGCTTGGAATATTCTTTGGCAGACTTAAATATTGGTTTCCCTTGTGCAACATTAGATGCAATATTAGCTCCCTTGCTGTTGTGGTATGCCTTCATACCCTTCGAGGCTAAACCCTGTTTCTGCCACTTGTTCTGCGTAATATTGTAGCCATAGGCCACTCTTTTCAGGATTGAATTTAATATGCATTTTATGGTTTTGTCTATTTGTACAATATTTTTTCTATTTATAGATTTTATTCATACCATCAGGAGAAGTCGCCATCATATGCAACTATGCTCTTGCATTTCTCATTAGATATACTCTCAAGGGGGCGTTTGAATTTGGAAGGACTCTAGCTGACTGTTTTGCGCCAATTGCAGCAGGTACGGTTTAACAATCATGTGAAGTCGTGTACTAAATTGACAATATTTGAACCATGAATTTTTTCCCATCAATGACAATCTCAGCCAATGGTTCAATGTGTATACTAGGATCGTCATTAATCTGCTGTAATAGCAGTTTTGCGTTTGGCTGTAAGCTTTTTGGTTTAACAGCTATTATTTCTTCGCTTCCAGTTGATTTTTATGGACCTAGAATAGTTATCTCATATAGTTTCCAGTGCTGTTTCTGCTATCGGCCAAGCTTGCTCAAAGTTTGATTATATTTTATCATTTTCAAGCCTGATGATAAATGATTGTCATTCAATATTTTATACATCTCCCAATCCAGTACGTTTAATACTTGATCCACTGGTTTACTTGGTTTAGCAATATCTGCTGGAATCATAATCATTTTTATTTCTGCATGCTTTATCATTTATTGCCTATAATTGCTTCTGGTAGTAAACTACATAGAACTGATAGAATGGTGTCGATAAAAGAGGAAAAAAGCCACCATTCTGTATAATTACGTATTTTCTATGCCTTGTATTTAGTCGCCTATTAGTAGCTAAATATCGTTTTTCTTTTGTTATCTTCTTAATTTTTGTAAATCTGTATCAGTGAAAGGAATGCTGCCATAAAGAAAATCGTTCGCACAATCGCAATTGCATATTTTACTTGCATTATTTATAAGCGCAACACATTGGGGTCTTCTTGCAACACTTAGCAAATGTAAGCAACTAATGTTTCCTTTTAGTCTATGAAGACACATTTCTACAGCTTCCAGGTAGATTGCACTGCCTATTTACAGATTTTGGCACATACACTGTAGGGCGCTTACCCAAAACATCAGTTTCTAACCTGTAATAAAATATGTGATTGCAGCTGATCTGCTGGATTTTGGAAAAAACTACATAATCTGAATTGATGCATGAGGTATGAAGGCCATTAAATATAAGTTCTGCACGATCTGTATCACACTTATGTTGCAGTGATGGGAACCTCTAGAGAACAATTGCATAATTTGAGTATTTCCTGTATTTTCATGCATTATATCGTCAAGAATCAATAGTTGTGGTGCATGACTCTATTTTTTGACTATTGTCCTAAAGTCGCGCAACCCTTTAATGAAGGTAACATTCTTTATTTTATAGTACAGGGGCTGTTCTTTGCTATAGCACCAGTAAATTTTGCTCATTTATGTGTCGATAATCCTATTCCTATCTTCAATAAGCTGCTTCACAAATGTTAATTTAGCAGATTTCGTGGAACCACAGAAAATAAACGCAAAGAGTGGTGCATACTCATTTTAACTACTGTAGCAAAGCATTATTTTAGTTTGCAACACATTAACAATTAATACGCACACACGTAGTAGTATGTAGGGGGGTTGCAAGCGTAATTTGGGGGCGCCACACGTTATAACATAGGACGATTCTCTCTATCTTTTCTACACGGGGGCGCCATTCCCCAGGGGACCTATTAGTCACCCATGTTGGGTGAGGAGCGCCTCCCAGGGGACAAAAGTGCGGCTAACCGCCTTTGGCTACCCCGCTTTTCCCCCTAGGAAATTTCTCGGGTGAATTTTTGGAGGTGGGATTAGTCACCCAGGCTGGGGGGAGGGGGCGCCCGCCCAGGGCCAGGGAGAGGAAAGTGCGGTGACCGCCTTCGGCTACCCCCGGCTTATATTTATACATTTGAAAAAAGTCGCCAAGATGGGAATCGAACAATCGACCTGCGCGTTCAAAGATTAACCGCTTAACCACTGAGCAATTTTGCTTGTTTGTATAAATGTAAGTATTATTCATAATATAAAGTTGGCATATCCTAACTAATTTTCAAGCAGTGAAATTTTTATAGGCGATATCTGAAATGCAGTTAACTATAGTTTTTCCGAACTCAAAAGGCACAGGTTTATCTTAATCACTGTTAACGTTCACTTCAATTTTATTGAATGATTTTTGAGCACAGGTATATAATGCGTGATTAACAATATCCATATACTTTCCTTCTATATTCACAACCTGCAAAAGCGGTGCAAAAATATTTCCAACAATTTGAGGCTCAACTATATCACAATATACATAAAAATTATGCATTCCACCTAGCATGTCAGGCGAATGGTGCGCAACTATGTTCAATTCTTTTTTCACAGTACAATCTATGTTACTTCATCCATGCCATCAGTATTAATCTAAAAATTAGCGAAGTTTGGAATTTTTTTTGTAAAGTTTGGAATATTTTTGTAGAGTTTGAAATATTTGTTGTAGAATTTGGAATATTCTTTGTAAAGTTTGGAATATTCTTTGTAAAGTTTGGAATATTTTTTGTAAAATTTGGAATATTTTTTGTAAAGTTTGGAATATTTTTTGTAAAATTTGGAATAAATTTTACATGCTTAAGCATAGTACTTTTGCAAAGTTTGGAATATTTTTTGTAAAGTTTGGAATGTTTTTTGTAAAGTTTGGAATGTTTTTTGTAAAGTTTGGAATATTTTTTGTAAAGTTTGGAATATTTTTTTGTTAAGTTTGGAATATTTTTTGTAAAGTTTGGAATATATTTTACATGCTTAAGCATAGTACTTTTGTAAAGTTTGGAAAATTTTTTGTAAAGTTTGGAAAATCTTTTGTAAAGTTTGGAATATTTTTTGTAAAGTTTGGAAATTTTACTATTTAATTTGGCATTGCTCGAGCATTGTTTAAACTATTTTATATGCTATATGCAATTCATGCTATCTTTTTGCACCAGTGAAAATCATTTTTCCGCTTGTAAAGAGCAAAAATATCACATTTCGAAATTTATACACTAAACCAGGGAATAATTATACTTCGTACATGCATTTTCTTTTCACTAGCTCATAAAATTTGCAAAGATTAATGCGGACCTGTAAGTTTACCAAACCTGCAAACATATGAGGTTTCACCTTTCAATCATCACTTTTAGCATTTAATGCATTAACACGCCCGGAAAAGGGCGATCTATGCCTGCTGTGTAACTAGGGGGGAATTCTTAGGCCGTGAAGCTAGGGTTTACTTTGCAAACCTTCACACATAAGCGATTGATGAATACATAACTTCATCTGTGTCATCAGTATTAATCTAAAAATTTCTAAAGTTTCAAAATTTTTTTTGTAAAGTTTCAACAATATTTTGTAAAGCCTGTAATATCTTTTGTAAATTTGAAATATTTTTTGTAAAATTTGCAATATTTTTTGTAAAGTTTGGAATATTTTTTGTTAAGTTTGAAATAAATTTTACATGCTTAAGCATAGGAATTTTGCCAAGTTTTGAAAATTTTTTTGTTAAGTTTGGGAAATTTTTTGTAAAATTTGGAAAATTACCAATGCTTAAGCATGTAAAATTTATTCCAAACTTTACAAAAAAATATTCCAAACTTTACAAAAAATATTGCAAACTTTACAAAAAATATTAAAAATTTACAAAAGATATTACAGACTTTACAAAAAATTGTTGAAACTTTACAAAAAAAATTTTGAATTTTAGAAATTTTTAGATTAATACTGATGACACAGATGAAGTTATGTATTCATCAATCGCTTATGTGTGAAGCTTTGCAAAGTAAACCCTAGCTTCACGGCCTAAGAATTCCCCCCCTAGTTTACACCGCAGGCATAGATCGCCCTTTTCCGGGCGTGTTAATGCATTAAATGCTAAAAGTGATGATTGAAAGGTGAAACCTCATATGTTTGCAGGTTTGGTAAATTTACAGGTCCGCATTAATCTTTGCAAATTTTATGAGCTAGTGAAAAGAAAATGCATGTACAAAGTAGAATTATTCCTGGTTTAGTGTATAAATTTCGAAATGTGATATTTTTGCTCTTTACAAGCGGAAAAATGATTTTCCCTGGTGCAAAAAGATAGCATGAATTGCATATAGCATATAAAATAGTTTCAACAATGCTCGAGCAATGCTAAATTAAATAGTAAAATTTCCAAACTTTACAAAAAATATTCCAAACTTTACAAAAGATTTTCCAAACTTTACAAAAAATTTTCCAAACTTTATAAAAGTACTATGCTTAAGCATGTAAAATATATTCCAAACTTTACAAAAAAATATTCCAAACTGTACAAAAAATATTCCAAACTTTACAAAAAATATTCCAAACTTTACAAAAAACATTCCAAACTTTACAAAAAACATTCCAAACTTTACAAAAAATATTCCAAACTTTGCAAAAAGTACTATGCTTAAGCATGTAAAATTTATTCCAAATTTTACAAAAAATATTCCAAACTTTACAAAAAAAATTCCAAATTTTACAAAAAATATTCCAAACTTTACAAAGAATATTCCAAACTTTACAAAGAATATTCCAAATTCTACAACAAATATTTCAAAACTCTACAAAAATATTCCAAACTTTACAAAAAAAAATTCCAAACTTTGCTAATTTTTAGATTAATACTGATGACATGGATGAAGTAACATAGATTATACTGTGAAAAAAGAATTGAACATAGTTGCGCACCATTTGCCTGACATGCTAGGTGGAATGCATAATTTTTATGTATATTGTGATATAGTTGAGCCTCAAATTGTTGGAAATATTTTCGCACCGCTTTTGCAGGTTGTGAATATAGAAGGAAAGTATATGGATATTGTTAATCACGCATATATTAGTCCACATTATATACCTGTGCTCAAAAATCATTTAATAAAATTGAAGTGAACGTTAACAGTGATCAAGATAAACCTGTGCCTTTTGAGTTCGGAAAAACTATAGTTAACTGCATTTCAGATATCGCCTATAAAAATTTCACTGCTTGAAAATTAGTTAGGATATGCCAACTTTATATTATGAATAATACTTACATTTATACAAACAAGCAAAATCGCTCAGTGGTTAAGCGGTTAATCTTTGAACGCGCAGGTTGATTGTTCGATTCCCATCTCGGCTACTTTTTCAAATCTATAAATATAAGCCGGGGTAGCCGAAGGCGGTCACCCGCACTTTCCTCTCCCCTGGCCCTGGGCGGGCGCCCCCTCCCCCCAGCCTGGGTGACTAATCCCACCTCCAAAAATTCACCCGAGAAATTTCCTAGGGGGAAAAGCGGGGGTAGCCAAAGGCGGTCACCCGCACTTTCGTCCCCTTGGGAGGCGCTCCTCACCCAACATGGGTGACTAATAGGTCCCCTGGGGAATGGCGCCCCCGTGTAGAAAAGATAGAGAGAATCGTCCTATGTTATAACGTGTGGCGCCCCCAAATTACGCTTGGAAATATTTCGGATTGGCAGGATAAAGCTGACGAGATAAAACTTGTGCCTGTAACTGATCAGCAGGATTTTTAAAAAGCACAATATAATCGGAATTAATGCGAGAAGTACGCAGTCCATCAAAAAAATAGGTTTTGCACTATGTGAATGACGCTGACATTCCGATGGTGACAACCTCGTGTGAATAATTGTATGATTTGCTGCCCATTGCCTTTACTTTCCTGCATCAGATTGTCAAGTATAAGTAGTTGAGGCGTTGGGCTTGTCTCTTTGAGTCTTTAAAGTTAGGCAAGCCTTTGAGGAAGGTCACATTTCTAAGCTTCTTATATAATGGTTTAATCTTCTGTAAAGCACCACCAGATCTTTGTGATTTTTGTCAATTAGTCTTTCACGATTTTCTATAAGTTGTTTCACAAACGTTGTTTTACCTGATTTTGTTGGACCAGAAACAATGCATGTAAATGGATGTTCTAAAATCATTTTGGCTGCTCATAAAACTTCTAGTTCTCTCTTTGTTAACTCTGTATCGAACTTTTTTGGCCAATTTTTAAATTGTACTTTATATGTGCCTTTGCCCATATTTATAGCTTTTGCGACTTGCTTATGCATTTCAGCCTCTGGTTCAGCTACTTGGAGCTCTTTTCTAAAACGCACCAACGATTGGTTCTCCCATTAAATCCTCCAATCTGTATGTTTTAGGGCAACTGTCTGATTCCTCTTTAATGCGAAACAACTCATCAGTATATGTGTGCTTGCTCGCTTTTGCAACCGCTTTTGAGGGGAAGTTATTCTCCCAAGTTGTCCAATAGGTAGTGCTGCTTCTGGTTTACATAGCATTCGATTTTCAGCATAAATGCTAATAATTCTCCTGTATTTTCAGAATTTACATCATTTGGCGCTATATTATTTAGTCTTCTGTGGGGTGTGTTATTGTAGCTCTCAATGATGCTTTTATGTACCTTTGTCAATTTTCATTCGAATAGTATGTCATGTATCGCATAAGCTTGTCACGGAATGTTCGATGAAATCGCTCCACAAATTAGCCTTAATCTCGGGGCTACTTGTCAATATATGCTTGATTTTGTGTAATTTTAACAATTTATTGAACTCACCTTTAAATTCATTACCATGATCAGTTCGCACTGCCTGAGGGTGTCAAGATAAAGCCTTTTTTTCAAAAGCTTGTGATGCAGTCATAGCACTTTTATTAGTCATTGCCTGCCCGCATTTTTCGCGAAAATATATCAATGACCGTTAAAATGTGCCAATTTTATAATTTTGTTCCTAAATTCTTTGAGATCAAGAAGGTCTACATCCCACAGGAGATTAGGCCCTGAAACATGATAGGTCATACGAAATCGCTTACTCACAGGTTTATGCAATTCAATTGATAAGTAAATTGTTTAGACAAAAATTCTCTTACTCCTTTATTTGATGCTTTGCTAACTTTTTGCAATTTATTAGTACCGAAATGATCCTGGCTTGCTCACCTCTGTCCACTGTATCTTTAATGGTTCCATTGTTTATAAATATATAGAAAAGGGATTTGTTAAATGGTATTTACTTAGCTTCCTACCCCATACGCTTAACCTCGGAGAAATCTACCTGAAATTGCCAAATACAGCACAGTATAATCGCAAAAAAATTTCCAGTGCTGTATTTCTACGATCAACTAAGGCAACACTATTAATTTTCAGATCGGGCAAAATTATATGTGTTGGAGCAAGAAACCATTCAGAAGGTGAAAGTACGATAATGTTGAAAATAAAACCACACCAGTTTGTAGGCTCTGCTTATTTGGGGTTTCATCTTGATCTTCTTAATTTATGAGCTGGTGAAAGAAAATGCATGTATGAAGTGGGAATTGTTTATTGGCTTAAGCGGAAGAATGATTCTCACTGGTGCAAAAGAGAGCATGCTTGAAAAATGCAGGTTGGATACATAATATTCCAAACTTTACAAAAATATTCCAAGCTTTACAAAAAATATTTAAACTTTACAAAAATATTCCAAAACTTTACAAAAGTACTATGCTTAAGCATGCAAAAAAAATATTCCAAACTTTACAAAAAACATTTCAAACTTTACAAAAAATTTTCCAAATTTTGCAAGCTTTTGTGCCTATTTGTCGATGTCCGATCCACACGGGGGAGGTTGGCACAATGGTGGATCATTTCCAGCTAAAATTTTAATCGCAACTTCAAAACTCCTGACCACATGCCCAGTTAAGTGGGATATCAGGCGCGCCTTGTCATTGTGCATGTGAAAAGCTGGAATTTATTTCAAATTTAGATATCTAGCGGGACTGTTGTTATTCCATCAGAAAGAACTTTTTCTTTTGACATACAGATATGGGAGGCCTGCTTTTCTTGTATGTAAGTCCACATTCGGTTATCAGGTTGCATGCGGAAGCCAATATTCTTTCCACCTCGAGGTTCCTGATTTTGCAAGACATTGCTGTATTGTTCAAAGCTAAGCTTGTTTATTTTTCATCAAGCCTTTGCTGCTTGCTTTGATTTTGTTTGTTTCCTCATCTGTAGCAATGTATGTTTTGGCTGCTAAACAGCACATTGCTGTTCCTCTGAATTCCTCTTTGGCAGTCCTGGAGTTCTTTTGGTTTCTTCTGATGACGCAAACCAATATGGATATACTTTTTCAAACTCCTGCCTTTTTCTGGCTACATATCCAATAAATTTTCTACAGACAAGGCCAAGTAAATGCTATCTGTATCAGTCTGCATACACTGATAATCTGCCTTATCAAAATATTTTAATAATATGTCATAGAAAAACTCTAGCATGCGAAATTTAGCCCAATTATACACTGAAAGGCCTACTACAATAGGCAGGTCTAAAGTTATTTCTTTTTCACGCATGTGAACTTCTGTAGCAATTATTAGTAATGTGCTTAATTTTTTTAATATAAGGACTCAGGCTGCACTCAGCTGTTTTTTCATAGTCAGCATAAAACACATCTATGTGTTTTATCCTTATTTGTTAGTGTCACACATAACCTCTATTTCCAAGCAGCTTGAATGTATCAGCAATCATAGCAAGTTCTGGGTCTCTTCATCCCTTCTTGCCTATGCTTTGTTACCGTGTCTCGGAATTTTTCAAATGGTCTTGCTCTATGCTTATTGTATTACCTCATGTATTTTGTCCAATGCAAGGCCATGACTAACTAAAAATCTGATCATTTCTGTAGACAAGATAATGCTTTTTCCAAAATAACTACTTATCAGATTTTGCCAGACTTTTCAGTAAATCCATTTTTTGGCATACTCTTTCATGAGAGGCCCAATATCCTCCCTGCCAATTTCAGCGTGCTTTATAATTGGTGGAAAGTCAGCATAAAGATCTTTTAAATGATCAGGAGTTGAAATATCTACTTTGGCAAATCCAAAGACAGATCCATCAAGAACAGCCTGAATCATTTCCTTAGTGCTAACCCAATTTTTTGAATAAAAATTTCTAACATTTCAGGTTTAAGATATTCTGTATGTAGCTCATGCCATCGGCATCCCATATAGTAATGAGATTGTATCCCAATGATTTTATGTAAGCTTCTTTCTCATAATCCAGTTTAGGGCCTTCTCTGGATCAATTTCCTTATTACGTATGCCTGCTAAACAATTATGACTGTGCCAGAAGCAGCCATAGAACTCATAAACAGTATTTGTTTTAGCACAAAATCCATCAACAGGTAAGCATCTAGAACCCACAAAGTTTTCTTTTCCATTTCTAAATGCTGAATTGGATGATTTATTCTTTTGCTTTCATATTCCAGATATTCAATTGATACTGGCTTAGCAGAAGAGATTTTATGGAATTTGTCATTTTTTTCAGGAACCCAGTGGTCAAAATAGCCCACTGGCGTGTCCATAGACTGTGCCCATAGGTACAGGGCATTAAAGTCAAGCCCTACTATTGCTTTGACTGGTTTGCTGGGATCGCTGCGTATATATGTTTATCTTTTATCACAAGGCGTTTCATGATCATAGAAGGCCTCCTCTCATGCTTGATTTCAGTGCATATTAATTGCAAATCTTTAGAGTAGGAAGCAAAGCCACCAAATTTGGTTTCTGGGATACTTTTGAACAGGTAGCGCTCTGTGATGCCTGGAAGAGACATTGCCTCTCTAAAAATATCAATTCTAAATCTATCCCAGTACAGCTGGACCATTGTCAAACACGCTTCTAAGAAAGGTACAACATCTCGTAGATTGTAAAATACGAGGTAATCTCTTAAAGTTCTCATATTGTATTGTTTCCAGTAACTTTGACATTGTTCTCCGTCTTCATGCTTATACATTATTCTTTTAATGTGCTGTAAAATGCCTCAGGAGGAGGCAGCTTTGATTCAGATAACTTATGAAAAGGTCTAAATATTCATAAAGAATTTGCTTCAACTAACCTCGCTTTATATGCTTTCATAAATGCATCTAAGCTAAAACCAGGCTACATAGGTACTGATGTCTAAGAATTTGAAAAGGTTTGTAGATAGGCAAAGTGTTGTGCCATTTCTTAGAATTGCTTTTGGCCATTTATTATTTTCTGGATCTTTGCGCACTTGTTGTATGAGGGCAAGGAATAAGTTGCGTTTAATCAAATTTAGGTCATACTTGCCTGAGTTGAAGCCAAGGCAAGTTAACTGAGTGTTGCCTGTGTAATTTGGTTCTAAGTATATTCAGATGATTCAGGAACCCTTTTTTTCGCGCCTTACATCTCTATTCTCATGTTCCGCAATGTAGGCTATCTGATTTTGAATCTTTTGATTGAGGGCTCCAAAGATATTTTGAAAGTATGGTAAGAGTAGGGCGCTTTGCACCGGCTGAATTTTTACAAGATGCTGCAGTAACTGTGATCAGTTGATCAGGATCCTCATTTATGAAACACATGGTTCAAATCCTGGTACATTGTGCTCACTGCACATGAAATGGGTTGATGCTGTCTTATAAAGTGCAATTCATCTGACCCTTTTGTTTCTTTTTTTAATAAGAGTACTTTCAAAGTCATATACAGCCAAATAAGGACAGAACTGGTTCGCTAATGGAATGTCAAGATCAGACAATTCTTCAAAAACGGTTTTTTTCAGTTGAAATGCTCCTCCAGGAAATTTGTGCTTTGTCTCACTTTGATGACAATGATGTTTTGCATGCTCATTTAAGTATTCTGCATTTTTGAATAATCTGCTACACATGATACACAGGTATCGCTTAGCATATTGGTCAAGACTGATGATATAACTATAGTGGGCTTGGTCAGAAGCAGTCATTGAAATGTCTAAATTTAATAGCTTGTCATATTTCCTAATCACATTTTTCCAACACAACAGCTGTTTGCTTATCAGCATCGATATGAAAACACTGAATATCTACTTCAAACCACTTTTCTATTTTTTCTAAATCGTTGTAAGGCACACCATTGAAATTTCCAGTATTAGCCTGAATATTTTATTTTGACAATGCAATAAGAATCTATAAACTGCCTTGATTCAGAATTTCCTAAGACATTGTGCTAAGCACCGGAAAAAACAAGATTGTCATTTAACTTGTTTCTGTTGCTATCTTGTGTCATGTGCAATGCATGCCTCTGATTTGCTATTTCTATCAGCTCAATATCCGTGCATCCAGCAACGAAATTTTCTGCGGAGTTACAAAATTCTACCATTTATTTATAGCCTGACCCTATTTTGTATCTGGGCGGCTGAATTTTTCCTGTCCTCGATTTCCTGAAGCTTTTTCTGCTAAATTTTTTACATCATCACTGTTTCTAATTAGGACGGGCTTCCCAAGGAGAGTGAAATTATTTTGGCATGCATACCAATAATTGCTTAAACCAGTTCACGATTTTTCAAAATACAACCTAATGCTGCATCCACGCGGAATGCCTCTTTTCATTACTGAAAATATCTAAGCATATTTAAAATAATCGCCAGTTCCCCAACGATAATTATAAGCATGATCTAGCACATCATTTATGCTTTTGGTTGTGCGTATCAAATTCCAGTACTTCTATTTCCTCCCTTACATTGTCGGAGTAGTCGAATAATATCCTGGAAGAAGACTGTCCTCAGGCATTACTGCAGTTTGAACAGGCTCAACTTTTCTAATTCGGGGCCTGGATTGGCTATTACTAGTAAGCATGATTTCATTTGAGTGTCTGAGAAGAATCTGACAGTACAATAGATGCACTTTTTTCTACGTGCTTGAGCTCAAAATGCGTACAAAGTTTCCTAAAGCTAAAAAATGATGCACATGAAGGGCAACAATACCTAGCACCTATGTGTACAGATTCCTCATGCTCCTTTAGCTTGTTAGGTCGTGTGTATGTTTTATTACAAATTGTACTCGTATTACGGCTTACGTGTTGGTACATTGAATTTCATTTTGGAATAATTTCTTTCGAAAGACAATTTTTAGCAAAAAAATTCCTATTATTTATAGACTTTGATTTCTTCTAGTCGGCTGACGATTTTAAGAAAAATTTTTCATATTTATAGCCTTCAAGGGGGTCTGGGCAGGCCCGGGCACGCCCGGACATGTTCAGACACATTTGGCAACATTGCCCAGATCGCTATAAATAAATATACATTTACTCAAAGAAGCCAAATTGCTCAGTGGTTAAGTGGTTAATCCTTCCAACGCGCAGGTTGGTGGTTCGATCCCTGGCTTGAGCGACTTTTTCTAATTCTATAAAACACTAGCGGGGTAGCCGAAGGCGGTCACGCACTTTCCTCTCCTGGCCCTGGGCCCCTGGCCTGGGCGGGCGCCCTCCTCCAGCCTAGGTGACTGGTCCCACCTTCAAGTTTCCTGGGCTTCCTAGGGGGATAAGCAGGGGTAGCCAAAAAAAGAGCAGTCACCCGCATGGCATACATTGTAGAAAATACAGGAGAATCGTCCTATGTTATGGAGTGTGGCGCCCCCAAATTACACTTGCGACCCCCCCCCCTACGCCTACTCACGTATAACATTTTTTATATGCACACAACTTGAAGCAAATTGTAAGAGGAGTTTTTATAACTATATCGGAACTTTATTTTAAGCCATTTTTACCCTTTTTGTGCACTTGAAGCATCTAATTTTCTTGCTGTATCGTTGTGGGAAAGGTAAAATCGAGAAATGGAAATGGAAAATGGGTAAAAGCTGGAAACGGAAAATGGAAATAAAAAATGGAAAAATTGGTAAAAGCCAGAGAATGGAAAATGGAAAAGTTGGTAAGAGCCGGATAATAGAAGACAGAAATGGAAACTAGGTAACAGCCAGAGACCGTAAAATGAAAAATTTTTTATTTTTAGATTGAACATTAAATTGAACATAACCCCAAAACCCTCCTACGCCAAGGTGTTGATAAAACCCGGGAATGGGAAATTTGTCCATATCTCTTATTTTCAACAGAAAATGGTTCATTTGCAAAAATTTTGGTCATAGATGTAGAAATTATTTCTTTTGTTCAACGGGAAAATTGTTCATTTCATCGTCTTTTCACTTAAATTTCTCCTCTTTTGAAAACATTGACCTTCCAGATTCGAAAAAATCGTCATCCACTGGGACTACAACGATTTCGTCGCAGATCCAAAATCGCCGGAAAATGGAAAAATAGAATAAAACAAGGAAATGGAAAATTTTCCATTTCCGTTATTTTCAATGGAAAATGGTTCATTTTCAAAATTTTCAAAATATCTCGTTTCTCACCATATTCCCTTATTTTTGAAAAATTTCGAAAGGGCAACTAAAAATAGAAAAAATTCAGCAAAAATAGGAAAATAAATTGATTAAGTGAAAATAGTTCATTTCATTGTCTTTTCACTCAAAATTCTGCTCTTTTGAAAAGATTGACCTTCGGGATCCGAAAAAATTGACATGTACTTTGACATCGATTTTGTCGAAGATAGGAAATCGCCAAAATAACTCAATATACTGTAGAAAATGGCAAATATAGCATTATTTGAAGCACTTTTGTAGGCACTGTAAATTAGTTCGAAATCCCTAGAGCTAAATGAACTGGACTATAGTCATTTCATCGCGTGTAATAGATGACTTATTTCTGTGTACATAACTAGGTATGTATCTACCATAGCCCGCTTCATTTAAGTTTAAGTTTTTTGAAAAAATTAAAATAGCCAACAAACGTGGTTCAAATTAACAGCATCGTCGTGATATTCTGCAGTATGTAAATCAAATTATGCTAAGACGCTTGCTATTGCCGAACCGCATTATTGCATGAAAAGTTTAAACCTTTTTTGTAGCCTGATTCATGCAGATTAAATTCAAAAGTAAATCGCAAAGTTAAATGAACAGACTTTAGGTAGGTACTTAATTTGGACTGCTTATCAAATGTTAGCCCATCAGACTGAAAATCAAAATACAGCAAGTATTGTCATCACAGCAAGTATTGTCATCAAATTTAATCGCTTTCACTTAATTTACTCCTCATAAATTACGCCAAAAAACGAAGTCAGATGCAATTTTAGGAACTTCATCACTGGGTTCGATCTATGATCTAACCTTAGGATAGGGTACCTACCTACCTACCTAGCAATAATCTTGTAGACTACCTATTTAGTTCACATGACTGTCACAGTCTTTAAAAGCTTTTTAATAAAGCTCTCGAATAAATAAAACAGACTAGAAAGGCAGACGAATGCTAAATATATATTTGAGTACAGTACAAGGTAGGCACATACTGCCCGGTTTCATTACAAAGTTACGAGTTACGAGTTATGCTTGATGGGTTTACGAGTACGGGCTAGGAGTTCTACAAAGTTCCGTTTCACCAAAAACTGAGATTTACGAAGCACGGGCTATGAGTTATGAGTCCTAAGAGTATTTTTCATGAGTATTTTTTCACAAATTACGACTGGGCGGTTTAACCACGATGTCATGTTCGAATGATATGAGCAAAAAGATTTGTAAATTTTGTAATATTTCAATATACCAAAAATAAACTCATAATAAGACATCATTCTAGTGTGTTTTGTGACTTTGGTTGCTTTGTGCGATTTAAGTTGTTTTGAATTTCGATGGATATTAGTGCATCTGACAGTGATAATGAATCTGATTAGTTTTGAACTGACACGTCATAAAAAAGTTTTTCATTTACTTATAAACTTTGAACTTGATGATTTTGTGGCTCTATTTTGTCTCACTCAAACTATGATAGAAAAAATAATTGCTGATATAGGACATTCACAGTAGGTCAATACTGATATAAATATGGCCTTATCCCCGACTCATCAGTTATTGTTAGCCTTACGTTATATCACTGGTGATGGCTTCTTGCTGACCTGTGGGGATGCCCATGGGCCATCAAAAGCTACTGTATTGCGCACTTTTGTCGTATTATTGGAGGGATGAATTCGTAATATTTTGACAATATCATAACTTGGCCAGATAATTTTTATCGCGTTACTACGTTGTTCTATCAGAAAGCAAAAATGCCATGTGTTATTGGAGCAGTAGACGGTAGTCACATTAATATCAAAAAATCGTCAACTTATGAAAATCAGTACATTAATCATCATCATCATAAATCATTGATTAATATGATTACCATTTGTGGCCTTGATTACAAGTTCTGTTGCATCAGAGCAAAATGGCCTGGGTCAGTTGCAGATGCTCATGTTTTACGCTTAAGTAATTTGTCAAGAAGGTTTGACACAGGTTTGCGACCAATACTTAAGGCTATTATATTAGCTGATTCTGGTTATGATTTACTAGTATCAGAGTGGTTGACTACTCCAATTTTAGGTGACGGAGAAACGATCGATGAGAAAAGGTTTAATAGAGCCCATTAAAATATGCGTTAAAATATGCGTCTTATCATAAAGTGTACATTCGAAATTTCGGAACGGCGATTCGCCTGTTTAGAAAAACATCATGTAGATCCAATTACTGCATCAGAAACTATTAGAGCATGTACAATTTTTCATAATTTAAGCATTGCGGACAAACCTGTTGATGACGTTGAAATTGCTGAATTTATGCGAATTATAGTAGCTCAAACTATTCTGCAAGATGATAATAATGATAAAATCAATGAAAATAATTCTATGCTAGGTTTGTGTCACAGGCAAGAGTTGATAAATTCTTTCCTGAATTATTAGGCAATAAATTTTGTTATATTTAACTTGCTTTGAACTTAAAATTAATATTTCTCTTTCAACAAACATTTTTTACCCAAAAACGAATTTAAATCAGCAATAATCAACAGAGTAAGTGTCTACATATCATAAAATGGAGTCGGCATTTGTCACAAGTAGTTATACCTTGCCCCCTGGAGTACAACGCTATAAGATAGCCTATACTTAAGCATAGCTGAGAAGGGTAGGGCCTTGCGCCCTGAGGTGGGGTTCAGGGCACAAGGCTTAAGGATAGACAATGATATAAGATATACAGTGCTTAAGAATAGGCAATGATTAAGGATAGGCAATGGTTAAGGATAGGATATAGTTGAGAAGTGGAAGTATCAAAATTGGCATGTTGCCAAGCCTAAATGTAAATTAAGTCTAAGTGTAAAGTTAAGCATAAGTGTTAACTAAGCCTAAGTGTAAGGTAAAGCTAGGTAGTGTAAATTAAGCCTGAGTGTAAAGTAATATGCACTTACTTTTTCTAGGCGGCTACTGGACTTACACTGGACTGGACAACGTCAATGGATTGGGCCAGTTAAGACTGTTCCTCTGTTGGCGGCCTTGTTGACGGGGAACTGCTTAAGGCACTATGTGAGTGGGGCGCTGACCAACGCCAGTCTTTATTTAAAAATTACATTTATGCAGTCTACTTGAATTTTCTCGGAAAGCATCACATAATAATTTCGACCCTCGTCGCTAGAATTGTCCCATGAGTCACAAAGACTAATAAAATATCCAATTTTGGCATGGAATTTCAAGAGACACAAAATTTTGAAAAAGGCATCACTATTTTCCCTTTTTAGCTTATCATGGTACTCTTGACTTAATTTAGGCCAAAAGTAATTACCCAGCTTTTCGATATCTGAAAAACTAGTGTGTCGCCGTTTTTGTACTTTTTGAATTAGATGAAATAGAAAATGTTCGTAGATTAATTTTTCCGAATTCATTTTTGATATAAAAAAATTAATTATAAATGAAATTATTATTTTTATTTATAGACAAGTTGCCAATATATCACTACTAGTAATTTGGTGGCCCCTGGAAGGGCCGTCTAGATTTAGCATGCAATAAAAATCGACCGCCGCCGCTTCTTCTACTGGAGCATATTGATTGCGAATTATACGCTCAAGTCGTCCCTGATGTAGCGTCCGAACGAGTTTATCAGCACGTTGATGCCTACCGCAGCATTTGCAACAAATATGATAAGGGCTACAGCAACAAGGAAATCCATCAGTGCAGCCGTGGCGGGTGCCATGCGTGCAACTCCAAGGAGCCTTGCACAATGGAGAGAGGCGACTTCTACTGTGACTAGTGTAATATGAGTCTAAATTTAAGAATATTCTTCGATCCGTGAATATTATATTATCTTGTACTCTTATTATGCATAGATAATAAAATTAATAAATAAATAGATAAATAAGTAAATAATAAATTAAAGAAATAATTAATTATATAAATAAATAGCAAAACAAATATTGAATAAATATATAAATAAATAATTAAATTAGTAAATCATTACATTAAATAAATAAAATATTGATAAATAAATAAATAATAATAAATAAATGAATAAATAAATAATTAAAAATAAATAAATAATTAGATAAATAAATGAATGATTAATAAATATATTAATATACGTAAATGAATGAATAAATGATTAAATTAAAAAATTAATAATTAAGTGATTTAATAAAAATCAAATAAATATATAAATAAATAAATAAACGAATAAATAAATAAATAAATATGGATATAAATAACTAATAAATAAGTAAATAAATTTTCAAATTAAATTAATAATTAAATAAAATTATTAAATAAATAAATGAATAAATAAATAAATGATTAAATAAATAAATAAATCAATAAAATAATTAATTGAATAAATAATAATCAGTAAATAATTGAATTAATTGGATAAATAAATAAATAGTGATTAAATAAATTAATAAACAATATTAATGAATAAATAAATATTAAACAATCAAATGAATAATTAAAAAATAAATAAAATAAATTTCAAAAAAAAAATTATCAAATAAATAAATAGGCATGTATAATAAATACATACTGATAAAGTATGTATTAATCAGGCGAATGTTGAGCCGCTTGTGGTTCGAGAACCACCTCACTGGTCAATTGGTAATCTTAATGGCAAGGTTCAACAAATTGCCTCCGTTTGCTATTGCCTTAGATGCTGCAAAACGTGCTCCAGCCTCATTCGAACGAGGCACAACAAATGCCATCGATGCTACAATATGTCTTGCAAAGCTTGTGACATCAAAGACGACGCCCGCACCCATCAGTGTTATATGCGAGTGAGTATAATATTTTCTTTAAAACCGACTGATTATGAAGGAATAGTTTTGAAAAATGAGCTTGCTAAGCGAGAGTTGTAAACTAAGAGGAGCTTAAAGTTTAAACCTACCATTAAATTATAAAGATAATAATAAAAGATTTAAAGCTTTCAGAAAAAGAAAAATGCGGTAAATTAAAACAAATTTAAAGGATATGATGAAACATTATTGTTGAGAATAGGACGATCACGTGCTATGTATAATGACTCCTTGATTAGAAGATCAAAAGAGTCAGATGCTCGACTGATAACCTTGAAGCAATCTGATGTAATTCGATGATTGCTATTTGAGATATGTTTGTGAATAGCAGATAAACTATCACCCTGAATTGGCTTTCCTGTAGCAAATGAGATGCCAGTATGCTCTGTTATTCTACTCCCAAAATGTCGGCGAGTTTCACCGATGTAACTAGCCATACACCTAGAACAGGTATACTTATATACTAAATTTGAGAGTAGCTTAGCAGGTACAGCATCCTTGTTCTTGAAAAACCGGCTGATATACATAACATTTTTGTAAACAAACCTTACTCTAATCTGAGGGTAAAATGCAGATATAACCTTTAGAATTCTGCTGCGTACATTGTAGCCATGCACACCAGTGTAAGGCAAAACAAGAGAATAGCATAGTTTATCACACCCGAATTTTATGTCATCACTCTTACTATAAACTTTTGTCATAAAGTCTGATATGACCTTATCAATCAAGCTAAGCGGATACTCATTTTGCAGTAGAGTCTGCTTCAGCTTGTCAATATCAGAGACAAAAGTCTGATATGAGTTACAAATCATGTGAATACGACTCACAAGTGTCTTTATTAAACCAACTTTATAGGCAAAAGGAATGAAGCTAGACAATTTGGCAAAAAGGCCAGAAAATGTGGGTTTCTGATATGATGATGTGACAATATCATCGGACTTCCTTTCAACAAGCACATCAAGTAAATTTAATTTCTTGTCACATTCAGTTTCAAATGTGAAATTCATATTAGGATGTTGCTGATTCATGTAATCAAAGAACTTTCTAGGCTGATTTCTGTCAGAAAACACTACAAATGTGTCATCAACATAACGTACATAAAACTTGGGTCTAATCTTTATACTACAGTCTCTGAGCCACTTTGTTTCATGATGGCTCAAGAAAATGTTGGCAAGAACTGGGCCGAGCGGATTACCCATAGCAACACCATCTATCTGTTGATAGATTCTACCATTACACGTAAAGTAACACTCTTTAACTGCAAGTTCTAGAAGCAGTTTGAATTGATGACAATTCATGTTATTTACTAACACGACATTCTGATCATCAAAAAGTTTCCTAATACATATGTCAATGGTCTCATTGAGTGGAATATTAATGAAGTATATATTTGGTATGAAGTACTCTATTACACCTAGGAAGATCGAGTATAGTGATTATCTGCTACCTTTTGAGAAACTGATGGGTTTCCATAAGAAACAAACTGCCTTTAACTGTGACAATGTAAAAATGCAAATGGTCAAGAATCAATTGCAAGACATTGCTCTTAGCTCATATTTTAATTATGATAACAAGCATTGCGATAATCTATCAAAGCATGACTATGAAATCCTCAGCAATCTTTCAAAAGACAAGAATATCATTGTTCTAAAGGCAGAAAAGGGTAATCAAGTAGTAATTCTGAACAAAGATGACTACATTAGGAAGTTGAATGATGTCTTGAATGATATCTCAAAGTTCAAAGTCATTGACTGTAATCCTTGTCAGTTTATACGCTCAGTTGAGAAACGCAAATCAGCCCATATACTGAAGGTTCATAAACAGAATGGACCATCTGCTGATGTCTATAAAAGTATAAATCCTCTAGGATGCAGTTATGGCAGGCTATATGGCTTGCCTAAGACTCATAAGAGAGATGTTCCTTTAAGACCAATCTTGTCAGCCATCAGCAGTCCAACTTATAAGTTAGCTAAGTATTTTGTGCCGATCCTACAAGACATAAGTACTAATGAATACACTTTATGTGACACTGGTAGTTTCCTAACAAGACTCAAGGCTTTTACATTCAAAAGCCATCATTTTATGGCTAGTCTTGATTTTCAAAGCTTGTTCACTAATATTCCACTCAATGAGACCATTGACATATGTATTAGGAAACTATTTGATGATCAGAATGTCATGTCAGTAAATAACATGAATTGTCATCAATTCAAACTGCTTCTAGAACTTGCAGTTAAAGAGTGTTACTTTACGTGTAATGGTAAAATCTATCAACAGATAGATGGTGTTGCTATAGGTAATCCGCTCGGCCCAGTTCTTGCCAACATTTTCTTGAGCCATCATGAAACAAAGTGGCTCAGAGACTGTAGTATAAAGATTAGACCCAAGTTTTATGTACGTTATGTTGATGACACATTTGTAGTGTTTTCTGACAGAAATCAGCCTAGAAAGTTCTGTGATTACATGAATCAGCAACATCCTAATATGAATTTCACATTTGAAACTGAATGTGACAAGAAATTAAAATTCCTTGATGTGCTTGTTGAAAGGAAGTCCGATGATATTGTCACATCATCATATCAGAAACCCACATTTTCTGGCCTTTATGCCAAATTGTCTAGCTTCATTCCTTTTGCCTATAAAGTTGGTTTAATAAAGACACTTGTGAGTCGTATTCACATGCTTTGTAACTCATATCAGACTTTTGTCTCTGATATTGACAAGCTGAAGCAGACTCTACTGCAAAATGAGTTTCCGCTTAGCTTGATTGATAAGGTCATATCAGACTTTATGACAAAAGTTTATAGTAAGAGTGATGACATAAAATTCGGGTGTGATAAACTATGCTATTCTCTTGTTTTGCCTTACACTGGTGTGCATGGCTACAATGTACGCAGCAGAATTCTAAAGGTTATATCTGCATTTTACCCTCAGATTAGAGTAAGGTTTGTTTACAAACCTGTTATGTATATCAGCCGGTTTTTCATGAACAAGGATGCTGTACCTGCTAAGCTACTCTCAAATTTAGTATATAAGTATACGGTTTCCAGCTGTATGGCTGGTTACATTGGTGAAACTCGCCAACATTTTGGGAGTAGAATGGCAGAGCATACTGGCATCTCATTTGCTACAGGAAAGCCAATTCAGGGTGATAGTTTATCTGCTATTCACAAACATATCTCAAATAGCAATCATCCAATTACGTCAGATTGCTTCAAGGTTATCAGTCGAGCATCTAACTCTTTTGATCTTTTAATTAAGGAGTCATTATACATAGCACGTGATCATCCTATTCTCAACAGTAATGTTTCATCATATCCTTTAAATTTGTTCTAATTTACCACATTTTTCTTTTTCTCAACGCTTTAAATCTTTTATTATTATCTTTATAATTTAATGGTAGGTTTAAACTTTAAGCTCCACTTAGTTTACAACTCTCGCTTAGCAAGCTCATTTTCTTTAAACATGCTGCAATTAAAAATGTAACTATTTATTCGTTTTATTATTTGATATTGAATTAGTTATTTGTTAATCATTTTATTAAGCTATTTACACATGAAGATTTGGGGGTTGAAATGGGATACAAAACATAGTGTATGACTTTCTTTTTAGCCTTTTAGTAGTACAGCATGCCCTTCTGGAGTCTCCATGCTGAAGCATACTACATGTTGAAGCATAGGCGCAAAGCGCCGAGCTCAGTACACTTGTACTTGAAGGCACAAGTGCACCGTACCCCTTGAAGTACCAGGGCAAGCTGGGGCGAGCTAGCCCTGGGGAGGGGGTTCGGGCCATACCCCTTGGAGTCCCAGAGCTAGCTGGGGCGAGCTAGCTCGGGGGGCTAGGCTGTTCAGCCTGAGCATTTTCTCTGCAATTCGGTCGAATGTAAAGGAGACTTGAAACATCATTTTCACGGGTTTAACTAGGAAGTATGATTCACCATCACTTGAACTAAACTAAATTTTCATAAATCGAGCTATCATCATTACTTTTTGTTGCTAAGTCGTATAAATTAAAGGCAGGTAGCACCGATCGGTTATTTCTTTTGATCTATTGTTGCATGAATTTTCACAACATCGTTTAGGTTCATCACTACATACATACTTTCGTTTAATCATATTACGGAAAATCGAACCTAAGCTACTACACTTCAGTTCCAATGAAGAAAAAAATGCTCAGCAATAGATACTTGGTAGATTTATATTATTGCTAGTTATAAATGCATATGCACATGTACAGAAAACAAAAACTCCTGAATCTATAAGTGATCGATAGTGATCTATAAGTGAATAATTTTTCTTACTTTCATGTCCACAGTATACCAGTCAGCATTGAAGATGAAAAATGCAACAACAAAAAATAATATATTTTTCGATACATTTTTTATCTTGTCTTTGCCTTTTTTCTTAAAAATAAATAGGAGTAAGAGCTTAGTCTTATACTTTGCTACTCGAAGAGTTCAGTCTTGTATTTTGCAATGCTTTCAATTCAAGACTTGCCACGTGAAGTTAAGCGTAACATTTTTAGATCATTAGATTTTCGTAGTAAAGCCAATATATCGCAGTGTTCATCAGAATGGTTAAGCTTGTTAGGGGATCGTTTATCACCTGTTGATAAAAATTTAACGCTAAGTATTACATATTCGATGACTGGTAGTCGTGATCGGGATGAATATTGGTTGAGTTTCAGACCCGGTAACTTATCCCTCTCTATGGCCAGTAGAGCATAAATCGCTCATCGAACTAATGGTATTCGATCAAAGGATTTCGAGAATGCCAACAAAAGAACTTATTGAAGTAATCGAAGACTTGATGTTAATTGCTAATCCGGCAACTGTGAAGCTGAACAGTGAGTTTTTGAATAATTAGTCTGTATTTTTCTGTAACATATTCATAGAGAATGTCATGTGTCAAAAAGTTATATTTCTCATGTTTTATGCGATATTTTCACAATGTATTTAAATATGTTTAGTCCTAATGATAATGATACTGATAATTGTGATAGAAAATACTAAAAATTTGTTAATAATCATGGTATTTTGGTAATCGTAAATGAAGTCAGTGATACGCTGTATGTATTTTTTCCGAGAGTCTGTAGAATGTTTTGCGCTCACTAAAAATCTTCATTTACCCTTCTATATTCATTATATTAATAGTGAGCACTGATTTGTTAGTGATTGATATGCTAAATTCATAGAAATATGACTTGTAGTGATATTATTAAACTTTTTTACCTAGCTGTCTATCAACTCTTATTTATTCAATGGCAAATTTTAAAAAATATCCTGCTTCTTATAAAAATTAAGAATTCGAAATTTTTCAAAATTTCTCTGGACCGTACGTTAAAAATACATCATCTAGACTAAATTCTGAATAAAATTTGTTTTACACTTTTTATTCATTTGCTTTGACGTCTTAAATTTAGAAAATTTTTACAGGTATCGCTTTTAACGAGTCGTGGGGCGTTTGCTTTTGCCGTTCTTTGAAAAGGATGGTGACGAAAAAGTTTGGTCTTTGATGATGTTACGATTGAGTCGCCGGTTTGGATAACACTGAACAAATGTTGCGTAAAAGATGTAACATTAGAAAACTGCTTTATTGATTTTGATGTCGTCGAATTAGTGCGCAGATTGAATCCTAAGAATCTGCTTATCACTAACAGTAATCTGTGCGCGCGTTCAAATGGTGTTATCTTTGGAGTTGTCACTAATTCGAAGCGATTAGAGTATTTGCGCTTAGATATACTTAATTATCATGAATCTGATGTAGCCTTAAAAATACGCACGTGTTTTGCAAATGCAGTGAACTTATTACGTACTCGAAATGCGAAATGTACTGTAACTTTTGAAGCGCTACAGCTAGGACTGGCTTCAATGCGAGCATTTGATACAGTCATGGAACCGCTAGTTAGTCACAGTGTTAATGTGTATGTCTTAGATTTTAAAAGAACTACGCGACCAAAGTGGAATACGAAAATATTTAATTCGGAAAATTTAATAACCTTACGCAATTTGAATCAATGTGACGTTTTCTTATTAACTTAAGCTTTGTTTTATTGCTTACTACGCTCATCTTGATTGTTACTCGCTTTTTTTATAGTTATAAACCACGCACTGTTTGGTCTGTTTATTTTTTGTTGTTGTCTCAACATTTGTTTTCACGCAATTATCGTATTTAAGCCTTTTATTTGATTCAGTGTGTGCCGCCATGTCTTATGGTTCTTTTTTTGACACATTATCGCATTTATTGCATTTATTTAGTTTTGCTTACGGCTATTATCGCATTTTCTTTTCATAAAATCGTTTTCGCTCAATAGTTTTGCGCTCGCCTTTCATGCAATAAATGTTTTTTCATTGCAGAACCTCATATGTGAAAAGGGCTTATGAGAAAAATAGCGTTTTTATAAAATCGGTGTACTTGCGACTCAGTTTTTAGACCTGTGATTACGTTCTTGCCAGAACTGAAAATGAGCGCCGTGGCTCTGCTATCTGGGAATGTAAGTTTTGCGGCGCAAAACAACTCGGGTTCATACTCAACAATTTTGCGATAAGCTCTAGCGAAAGATGTTACGTTTATTCGCCTATGGATATTGCCAGAACCAATGACGTTATGGATTTTATGAGTGGTAAGTTGTAGCTTATAATCACTAGTTTGTAATAATTTGCAAATTTTCTCGTTTGCAATGTTATTTTCTTGTACGCTCCTTGCACCTACACAAACTAATTTTCCCGAATTAAATAACAAACCTGTTGCTTTAGGTTCTTTTAATCTAATAATCATAGCATTGAAACGCTTATGATCGAACTCTACCCCATCGCAACTTTTCTTAATTTTGTATAAATTTAGGGGTTTTGTGGAAAGCCGAGCTGTTGAAACGACGTTCACAATCGTAGCCATTTTGATTAATAATGATAATTAATTGAAAAACACGAGTATTTATATCCTTAAAAGTAGGACGGTTTAATTTTTCGGAAATGCAATTTGACAATCACTTTCCCCGAAATAAATGGAACAAATTCATCTAAATCGTCTTTAATATTAATTTCAATACTTGAAATATCTTTAACTAGGACGGGTACGTAGTGAGGAAAGTCGAAGGTTTTATCGATAATATTGGGGTAGGACCCTTCTACGTTAACAATTTGTAATAAGGGAGCCGCCACATCTCCAACAATTTGTGGTTCCAAAATATTTGCGTAAATGTACAATACTTCAATGCCCCCAACGTGCATGTTTGGTTCATTAACGCCCCATACTGATTTCGTTATTTTGTTATCTTGAAACCCTAAAATTTTGGTTATTTCTGGTGGTAATGTTACTGATTTTACAAATTCACTGTACACTATTGTTTGTACTCGCTTTATCGTACTAAAGTATTTAAAAAATATTCCCTTTTTCACAATTTCGCCCCCATTTAGAAGGCAGAATTGCATCGTCTCAACAAATTCATGTATTGAGTCGTAACACCCTAGCGGTATCTTAATTACATGATCGTCGTCATCAGCGTCTGTTATATGAATATCAGTTTTTTCAGTTTTTAGCGTTTCCCAATTGTGTGGGTAGATTAGCTGACATAGACCACATTCCCAATCTCCAGTCAATTTAATTTTTTGTGGCAAATGTACGGTAAATTCAGATGGGGTATTTTGTTTATCGCTAACAGTGTTACTGGGTAATGTTACATAAAATTGATCCATTGATTAGCAATTTGATTAACTAGAAATTCTTCATTTACTACTGTTGTGCTGAGCTTAAATAGACTATTTACAAAACCGGTAACGAATTCATCAGAAAAGCTTTTTTCTAAACTTTGTAAAATCAATTTCATAGGCACTTCTCTGCAGCGCCATACTAAAAAATATACGCACAATTGTCCGCACGTAGATGTTAGAGGTTTCTGCACACATTTTTTATTATATTTTAAGTGTGATGCATATTTTAGTACGTACTCGCGCGTTTTTTCACTGGGCGATAGTCCGTAGCTATCGAAATATTCGCATTTATCATTTGCATCGAAAAACAAGCATACCCAGTGGGAGCCGGGCAGATTACTAGGGTCTGTATTCATAACTAATGCAGATGGTTTACTAAAAATTGGCGGTAGTTTATCGTTCGGAAAAACTCCACAAAAAACTCGACCAACCGCCTGGTCGCTGTTTAAAACGTTAATTAGCTGAATAGTATTCATCTTTTAAGCAGTATAATCAAATATTACATTTCGATGCTTATCTAACATTACTAAATTATCAAATTCGGCGTAAACTACTACTTCGATACCTGTATCTGGAATTTTTTCTGCAAAGGAAATTTCAATGCTAGTCGTACCTTCCCTAATTAGATCCCAATGGGCGCCGTCATCTTCGTCGGGAGTGAGATCAAATGCAAAAAAGCACTGACCATCGTTGAACCCTTCTCGAGTTATATTGTTTCCTTTATTGTCCCTAGCAATATCCAGCACTTCAAATAATTGATCAAACGCTCTAATATACTTCCCTTTCTTAAAATCTAGCTTCAGAGGATGGGAAGGAAAAGTCGCGCCACCAGAAATCACTTTAACTTCATTTATGCTATATGATTTAAAATTAAATGGCGATTTTTTAACGTTACCTCGATACGCGTCTGCATCGATGCATCCAAAAATTATGCGTCTAGGGAGCTGTCCGGAAAATAATGTGTTAAGTGGGGTTGACTGAGATGTACTGGGAATGTGTAAGTTCATCATCATTACTCTACGAATAGGATACTTTGCAGTATTTTTAGTCAGCACTTGCTCAACAGCTAAATGCACACTGTCTAAAATTTCGGTTTTTCTTACTAAAAATTTCATTTGTTGTACACTCAGACGAGCATTTATTGCTCCACCTGGGCTTTCTAAAACAAATGCATCCGGATTTCTATTTAATTCGAGTCTTAAATCGGTATAGTTTAATAAAACTCTGTCTTGCAAAAATAAATCAATATGAAGCGGAGCTGTTACTTCGATTATTGTTTTATCTTTAAAGTAAGAAACGCGCTGTTTAAAGCCATAATTATCTTCAGAATCCCGTTTATTATCTTGAGTATACAATGCGGATTGTAAATGCGAATTTTTTGCATCCCAATTATAGCTAAGTTCGGTCTCTAAGAAAGCTCTGTATGCATATTTATCGCCGCTATCATGTACGAGTTTACCATTTAAAAATAACTTGACTTGTCTAAAAAATGTTTTACCAATTAAATTTATAGGCGCTACAGCTGGCGTGGCAGGAATTTTTCCATCTGCTCCTGCTAGCATAACACCTGGAGATAATGAAAGCTGCATGTAAATGTAATTTTTATTTAGTTGCAAAAAATGAGGATCGGGAGGTATGTGAAATTCGTAAGGACCTTCATCTGTTACCGGGTTAGTCAAATTGATTTCATCCCAATATCCTCTTTTCACAGCAACCTGGGTAGGAGGAACAGTGAAAAAATCTAACTCGCTTTTTGTACTAGCGAGTGAGAGTGAATCGATTAATGACATTTTCGTTTTTGCTTTTTACTTGAAAATATATCCTGCTTAGGTTCTTTTATAGACTTTGGACGCACCCCAAGACCACGTCCCTTTTGTAATGCTTCATTTGCCTGTTTTAATAAATTTGATGCGCCTTCTTTTCCATGCTGTTCGAATGATTGTATTATAGGTCGACCGTGTAGAACATCAGCTGCTACGTGAGCGCCGGATGCAAGCGCCTGCTTACCAATGCTAGTCGCCGCTGATTTCATTAATGGTATAGCCATTCGAAAAAGTGAGCGAAAAAAGTTACCCAAACCAGCGCCCCGTTGGTAAGGTGTTCCCTTAAATCCAATCATATTACCATAGCCGACCTGTGAAGCCTGGTCGCTATAGTAGTCGAGCCAAATGTTAAAATTTTCGGGATTAAATTGTTGTCTCATTTTTAGAATTTGTTATTTTTTTATGCATGCATTTCTTTTATAGACTTATTTTTGTCCAATTTTTCAACAAACTGCGCGTACGTGGTCTTTTTTTAAGCGCTGGCGGCGTTAGCGCCTCATAATTGTCTGATGGTGTGCTTTGCGTACGAGCTCTTTTGTCCATTGTAGAGGGAGTAGACATATCGGGCGATACATACAACTCTTTTTCTTGCAGTAAGCTTAAACGTTTTTTATTTACAATAGATGATTTTGGCACATTATCGTCCATTAATTTTTGCAGAAAAATGTCGGCTCCTATAGCCGGCTCAGACTTGCCTGTTCGGGAAAAATCGGTAATTAAATCTACAATATTTGAACCAACAATTTTATTCCCAGCAATAATCATTTCACCTTTGTCAGACCATCTAATGTGTGGACTTGTGCGCGCATATTGTAACAGTGACATGGCATTTTTTTGCCATTTTATTGGTACTATGTTAAACACTGCCTCCTTTACGGAATCAATCACTTTATTTTCCTGTGAGTCACGTGAAACCTGATTATTCAATTCCTTAATTTCTAATTGGAGCGGTTTTTCAGAATCTTGCTTAGCAATTTGATACCTATGCAAAATTTGATTATATTTTACTACTTTAGCATCAATGGGCAATGTTTTATCTTGCAAAATGCTTAACATTTCATTATCTAAATCTGACATATATTTTACATTGCTTTTGTTTTCTCCCGCAACTAACTCGTGCGGTACTAAAATCATCTTGTTTACGTGCATCATCGTTTTATTATTGCATCCGCTAATAATTGACCCGCAATTCCTAATATAGGCGCAAGGAGAATGGGTAGAAAACCGCCTTTTTGCACGAGCAAGTTCTTTTTTCGTTAATCGTTGCATTGCTATCAATTATACGCCTAAGCAGCGATTTGTACTTAATCAATTTTTCAACTTCATTAGATTTTAAAGGAATATTGCCATTAAGAACATTGAGAATGCATTCGCATAGGCATATGATTAGATCATTATCGGCAGTTTGTAATATTGCTCTACGCTGTTTAGGTCTAGCCTTGGCGAGCACGTCAATGTGACTAAAATTTTTGCGTAAACGTTTTGGAGCCATATTTTAAGAATGAATAAAAATTACTATATACATTTCTTTTATACTTTTTCAGTATAAACTACAGAACGATTTGAAAAGATTTTAGCTCTAAGACGTAAGTTTTCCGATATAGATTGAGTCAAGTCGACTAAAAGGAATGAAAATGGTTCTTTTGTAGCATCATTAAAGGCTTCTAGAAAAAATTTAGGATTATGAGGGTAAAGCTGACGGGCTAATGTTTGCACTTGAAGCCGATCTGAGGGGTTTTTCATTAAAACTAAATATTCTGTGTTAATGCGACACGTTCTTAAACCCTTAAAAAATATATTTTGTACTATATGTACAACAGAAATGTTCCAGTGATGACACCCTCGTGTAAATAATATTTCATTTTTCATTTCATGCATTAAGTCATCGATAATTACAAGCTGAGGTTCATACGAATATTCTTTAATTAAACTTAAATCAGGAGGGCCTTTAATAAATTTTACAAAATTTTCAAATTCTTTATGTAAAGTTTGCTCTTCAGTGTAAAACCACCAAATATATTTAGGAGAGGGAAAAATCAACTCACCAGCGTTTTTTACGAGTTGCCTAACAAAAGTCGTTTTCCCAGCTTTTGTTGGTCCAGCTATGATGCACGTGAATGGGTGTTTAAAGCGTAGATCCATATTAATTGCTAAAAGTTTGCTGCACCAATTGCTAATATAAAGGAAGCTCACTCTGCCAACTCTAAAGAGTTGCCCAGCCTGCGGGACGTGGACCCGGAGCTTCTTTGCAGGCCATTTTTTGGTTTTTTTTTGTTTTTTTTTCTTTTTTTTTAATTCTACAAATAATATTACAAGTGTAAATTGTCAATAAGTCCCTTGATGCGATCAATTTGCGTTTCTACGGTATCTTCGGCTGGCAATATCCAAATCATACGGCATTCAGGGCGGAAGTGCTGCCACATTTCGTAGAAAATGTTCCGCTTGAAACTGTGCACATTACGTTCTAACGCAATTGCAAAATACCAAAAACCTCGTATTTTTCTTTTTCCACTGAGTCTATTTGTTTGATTATAGTTTTCTGCTTTGAATTTCCATTGCTGTTTGTAGTGATCCGTAAAACGATTCCAGAAATACGAAGCAACGCGTGCCAAGTCACGGTTTTCATACAGATTATATGCAAATGAGGAGAGTAACTGATCACAGAAAATTACAAAAAGAGCTTCGCCACGAGCCATTCTATAAAACCGACTGAACAGTGCTGCGAAAATGAAACAGAATGAATAGTTTTAAGAGTAACTCTCCTTTTATACTTTTGAGCAGGTGAGTCATCAAAAACCGGAATAAACCGGAAAAATGATTAATTAATCATGAAGGGTGGGACTTTTTCAGGTTCAGCTGCAAGATTTTTTTGTTCAGCTATATGCCTATGCAAAACCACAGACCCTGCCTCCTGCGCCGCCCTGTTGTACTCTACGCATTTTGGACACATTTGTATTGAGAAATAAACGCGACCCGAGTCTGTTACAAAACAGTCCCTTTCACAACTACTTTTTTGACAAAAGTAGCACAATTCAATCATAAGAGGGTACATAGGGCGAGGCATATTGCGGGCACACAATTCGATTGGAGGTTTAATACTCCTACCGAATGGGCGCCTGTCCTCAATAGTAGTTTTAGGCTTAACTTCGGAAGGTTTTTCCATTTTTGTTGCTTCGGATGATGTATCCATTTTCGTTTTACATTTTTAGATCTCAAAGTTCTTATATAGACTTAGATTTTCACGATATGATTCACCCAGCTATCGAATTTATCAGGATAGCCACGCCATTTGACGAAATACTCAGTCTTTCCACGCTTTTTGCGCGTTTTTATTATTTTCTCTATAATGTATACATTATCAATTACTTCGACTTTTTGCATTTCTGGTTCATAAAATACGCCTTCTAGTTTTTCGCCCATTGTATCTTTCAGGACGTAAACGGGCGGTTTTCTCTTTAACAGTTTATCAACTATAAACGTTTCTTCGCTCCAATTTGGTTCGTAGCCCTTTTCAAAAACGCCCTTCACTTTGCTTATGCGTACTTTATCAGATATATCAAATTTAAACTTAATGTCACTTGTATCAATTTTGAATGCTTTTTGCAAAATTTCTCGTTCATTTTTAGAATTTACGTTAACTGGCTCTATACCAATAGTGCGATGCTTTGTGTTATTATAGCCAATTAATAAATTTTCCAATACGTCTATGTATTTATACGTGTTGTGTTTCGTGAAATAGCGCCACATGCGTTCTTTTAATGTACGATTAAACCTTTCAACAACAGATGCCTTGAGCTCGCTGTTTATAGTAAAAAACTCAATATCGTTTTGTTGTAGAAAAGTTTGAAACTTTTTATTTGTAAATTCAGTGCCAGCGTCGCTTTGCACTTTTTCTGGCTTTCGGCCGCCTTCTAAAATTGATCTAAATGCATTTACTATGGCATCCGCGCTTTTGTTTTTTATAGGTACGCTCCAAGCATATTTACTAAAGACATCGATACAGTTTAGTAGAAATGTGTAACCGTTGTTTTGTTTTTTAAGCGATTGCAAATCAGCTAAATCAATCGCCCATTGCTCGTCAATTCTTGATACTATAACTTTATTGCGGGCATATTTTTTCTTTGATGGTTTATGCACCGTGTAAGCAGGCTGTGTTTCTAACCATTTTACTACCGTTTGTCTAGGCAGTTTAACTCGGGTACACAAAATATTTGCGCCAGTGTAACCGGTTTTAGGGTCGTAATATACTTTTTCCATGCTTAATAGAAATATAATGCGTTTTTACCTTTTGCGATCGTACAAAACTGATTAGAACACTTTTTGCAGAATTTTACAAAAATTTTCAGAGTAGTATTTTTGCGAGTAACTTTTAAAATGCATTGTTTGCATTCGACTGCAAAGCTTATATCATTTGATTTAGATCGAGGTCCGTCTACATCTTCAAGAAAAAAATACAACATATATTTATTTTTCTTGACAACATTCACCTCGGCAGAACATTTTAGGCACAATCTAAATGTAAAACGTAATTTATTTTTATCACTAACGATATCTAAAATGCAGTGCTTGCATCCTGGCTTAAAAAATCTACACCATCGTCGCAAAAAATGGGGTTCTTTACGGAGGAAGCTGCATATTTCGTAATGGTATGTTGATTTTGGCACTAGGAAACACAGAGGACACTGTGGGAGACTCATTTCTGCTAGAACCTAAACTACGCACTCTCTTATATACCTTTTCCAGCTGTTTTTTCAAAAGCTTACATAAAATTAGGATAGATAATATTATTACAATTATAATACAACCCATTATTTCATTATAAATGGGCTGCAGATGATTCCTATCTATGCACGTATCGTTGATCATTTTTAAAAATTAATGTTTCAAAAGCTTTTATAGACTATGTAGTACGCCTCTTTGCCGCATAATGCGTTGCCCGGTGCCACCACTTGGAGGTGGGCGTACTTCGGCACCTTTTTTTTTTGTTTTTTTTTCTCTTTTTTTTTGATTTTTTTTTCAACAAAATTAGACCACCCATGTTTCGACTACCCACCGGCACTTGCTCTTTTCAGGGAGATCCGGCAGGCAGGCGAGAACAAAACAAAACAGTAACCATAACCATCATACGAACAAAACAAAATGACGTCTTGTCCAGTCACGCTGTGTTTCAAGACAGGTACTGGCCAGTGGAACGAAATAAACAAAAAGATTGACCAAGCAAAATGACGTCTTGTCCAGTCACGCTGTGTTTCAAGACAGGTACTGGCCATAGGAACGAAATAAACAAAAATGATGGTCAGAGGGTTGAATAATAAAATGAGGCACGAGGATAAACAAAATATATGCAGAAAAAGACTAAAAGCCATACGGCACGGTAGAGAAATTGGGCTTTACAACACGTTTATTGTAAACTATTTTGTACTTTTTAGACGCATCTTCTGTCACAATAGTATGATCAGGCAAGCGTCGAATTTGCGGAAAATATACAACTTTTTCAACAATATTGTTTTTCTGTACAAACGTTTTGACCATTTTTAATAATGATTGAAAATTAATTTTTGTGGCAGTCACTGACGACAATGTGAATCCACGGACCTTTATATGGTAATACATTTTACCATCTCTTGCTGAGCATACTTTATACGCATAATTTTTAGGTCCGCCACTAACAAATTCGTCAATGTAGCTGCCTTCACCGTAATCCTTTAATTCATTTGTCATATTTCCTAAATATGATCCTAAAGGCACTCGATATTCATCATTGTCAAGTGTGCTTTTAAATATGACACTATCTGTGTCAAAGTATAAGACACGATCACCAAGTTTTTCTAAATGTTCGTATAATCTGAGTCGCGCTTGAGATGTTGTGTAAGCCGCGAGCACAGGATTCGTATTTCCCATCACATCGGCGAATTCATCTTCTTTCGCATGTGTAACGGCAATCAGATTTTCATTAATCGCGTTAATTGAGTAAATTACATTTGAAGGGTCAAAAATTAAGTCAAAATATGGGGCTGGATCGGTAAAAAATGAAACTTTTGACATATTATTTCGCTGTCCAAATTTCCCCCAGAATGAATTTAACATTAGTTTTGCCAGAGCGCGCATACCGCCGTTTTTCGTAATTTTCGTAGCATCTAGTTCGATTCCTTCGTTATCTTTGTAATCTTGCACGTATTTAGCTCTGTCGTCATCCGATTTTACCCATGCAGGCCAACCGTCCGATTCTTGCTTTAGTTTCATGAATTTGTTAATATATGACATAAATAGACCACCGTCTGGGTTATTTATTTTATCATATTGCTCAGTCTTTTCATAGTGCCAGATTTCATATATTTTCATTATTTTGTACCCCAATTCTAGCGCTTTATACACTTCGAGCGTAATCAGGCGCCCACTATTGCACGTTCTTCGTCACTATGCTCGCATCTTGTTGTTTGATGCGTTTCAGTGCACGTTCTGCATAGTGGAAAATACAATTTTTCGCCAAATCTATAGGGCAATAAAGGGTGGTATACATTCCTGGGTGGAAGAATTATTGCTTTAATTAAACCCTCGTAGGGTCTGCTGTCGACGGTGATTTCAGAAAAATTTTCAGTCAAAATTTGTGGGTGGCCAATAGGGTACAGGCCTTATTTATTAACGGTAGGGTATAAGCTGCAGATATCTGTGTACATGATATGTTCTAATGGGTCGCCATTTTCACTGCGTTTAATTTTCTCATGTAACTTTATTGCATTTGTGCGCCCACCATAAAACGTTTCTCTGGGGTCAAGCGGGTCAACAATTTTTATTGAATCGAAAAATTGTTTCATTACAAGATTTGATTTTAATTCCCGTCGTAATTCACACTCCCAGAGTTCTATTACAGTATACCCCATTTTTTCAATTGTTTTGCGCCGTCGTACTGTATTTTGAAACGCTTCTTCGGCTGATGTTATTTGGTCTGCCGTCAATTGTGTTCGTTTTTTCATGCATTTCGGACACCCATGCCAGAAGCATCCATTGAATTCGTACACTGTCTTTTCATAAATGCCGTCTACGCGAAAATTGCCCACTTTTTGCTCGCCCGTGTTGCGTGCATGTTGAATGTTGATTTTATTCATTTCGCTGATCCACTTTAACCATTTTATGGCTGTTATCGAATGCTTTTCCATTCGCCTATATCCACCATGCGGTACTATACCTATTGTTTTTGGCTGTAAGTAAGTCGACCGGAAAACTTTGTTACACGCGCTCGCTATTGTTAAAGAACACTCAAAAGGATCCATGCCCGTCTCGGCCATAAATAAATCGCGAAATTTAAGGCAGCAGCGCCTTAAAATGTCGACGTCAGACTCACAATAAGTCAAAAGTTCCGACTTGAAATTAAAAATTTTGCCCTTTTGTTCAGCGTACCATTTTTGAAAACTTTCTTTGTTTTTAGGGCTCATGGTGGCTGGGGAGTAGTACCACGCATCTGGCCACTCACCTGCATAATTTTCATTTGCACGTGTATTGAAAAGATGCGGAAAAAAGCCTTTTTTTAACTCAGGCTCATCGAATGTTTTAGGCAGAGCAGCTAGGGCCATCGGCAGAAAATTGAATGAATCAATTAATTTTACCGATCCTGCACTAAGGCTCATGATTTCTAAACCCTTTGTGACTATAGTAGGCGCGACAGCTTGTTTAAACAGGTATTTTAAAATAAAGTGACCGTCAAAACCTTTAGCGTTATGAGCGATTGCTATAGTATTTTCGAGGCCAAAAAGAAAATCACAAAATGCATCTGCAATTTTCGCCATAAAATATGCACTTGTTTTCGCCGCATTTATCGCATAGTCCAATCGGTTTTGCTATGCAATCTGTACACACAATATGCGCTATACACAAATTCGGTTCATGTTCCATCCTTGAATTACCACATGCTTTTTCCTGCCTGGTTTCAAAGTCAAAAAACACGTATTTTGTTTTTTTCTTTTCATCTATTTCTTCAGCTATGACATGCATAAAACATTTATGATCGTTAATAGGTACGTCCACTTTACACGTTTTGCAATAAAATTGACCACACTTATGTTTTAGTATTTTATCGGCTCTATTTACATGTCGACCACAATTTTTACAGAGCATCTTTTGTTGACAAACCGATTGTTGATTTTTTCCGACTTTTTTATGATTTTTGAAGCAGCTTTGTCCCCTAAATAAACGATTACAGTCTGTACATTCCGTGAGAGCACCGTTCGGGCATACTGAACCGTAGCAACATGGGCAAATTTTAGAACACCGATGTTGATTGGCATTAGAATAGCCAACATTACAATTTTCGCAAAAGTAACTTCGATTCATAAAGCCGGCCATACTACCAATTACATCAAAATGATTATTATTATGATACAAGTGTACAACTTTTTCTGCGGACGGTCCTTCAAAAATTATGGCGTTACAAAAATCGGCGCTGAAAACTTTAATTTGAAAATTAGGCATTGCAGCTTGTAATGCTTGCAGCTCTGCTATACTGCAAGGGCCTGCATGATCTGTTAGATCGGCAAGATTCATCAATTCTAATGCTGCCTTGTGCTGTGCTTTTCTTTTAACCATATCCTTTTTACAAATGTTTTTATATCGCCATTCTAAAGTTTTATCGTCAGGCTTTTCCATGTGCAACACGCGCGCTTTTGCTACAGCCAATGCTCTGGGCAAACATAAATCATCATTGTTGTTAATTTTTACAAAACATTTTTTAGATTTCATTTCTTTTTCTAAATTTATAAATCTACGTTTATGCTGTCCTGAGCCATTTGGAGGGCTAACCTGTACAATTTTGATCCGCGTTTCCGGCTGTTCGAGCTTTACTTCCTCATTAGACTGCAAAATTCGTTCAATCGTATGTACAATTTGCTTGCCGTTAATTTGTTCGCCTTTTTCGGAAAGGTACAATCGCCGGTTTCCTTAGCGTCGGATGCGTAACCTGCACGCCCACCATATCAGTTGCACTTGTCCCGTCCATGATTTTCATGATCGCGCTATCAAAAATTTCGGCTAAATTTTTCTCCAAATCGAGATGATCGAGGTTCTTGAAATTCAACGTGTACGCGCGTCCTTCTGTGTTGAATCGTTTTATTTTCTGCGTTTCTGGCTCCCCCAGCTCATAAAAATCTTCTGGGGGAAACCACTCGTCTACAACTTCCAAACTGTCCTCCCACTCCTCCCGCATTTCTTCGTCCGTTTCGTACCATGCATCTTGTGTTGAAAGTTCTTCCATTTCAATGTCGGGATCCATTTTTAAAAAGTCACCTTCTTTTAGAGCAAAGATTCTGGAGAATGATTTTTGCTATTTCGCTCTCTCCTTTTATACTTTCGAGGAGATGACTAATCAAAAAACCGGAAAAAAAACTGGAAAATTGCAGCTTTTATTGGACTTTGGACTCACTCACATGACTAACATGATGACTCATAGTCACTACCTATATAGCACTTGTGACCTGATCACAGCATTTTTAAATTAATGGATAAAAAGTAGGTATGTAGTCTATAAAAGAAATGTCTATTCAGTGTAAACGCCCTTGGAATGTATAGAGAATAAAATTTTACTAGCGACACTTTGTCTAGTCTAGTGGTAGAACGTGGAGCTTACGAATTTAAAACCTAAGGTTCGAATCTTGAAGGCATCAAATTTTATCAAAAAAGAAAATGTTCTTACTATGATTAAAATCGTTTCTTTATCAGTGAATGGTTTATTAAAAATTATCTGAACCAAATTCTGTAGAGGTTGTGAAGTTGATTAGTTTAGTTCAAGTGATGGTGAATCATACTTCCTAGTTAAACCCGTGAAAATTATGTTTCAAGTTTCCTTTACATTTGACCAAATTGCAGAGAAAATGCTCAGGCTGAACAGCCTAGCCCCCCGAGCTAGCTCGCCCCAGCTAGCTCTGGGACTCCAAGGGGTATGGCCCAAACCCCCTCCCCCAGGGCTAGCTCGCCCCAGCTTGCCCTGGTACTTCAAGGGGTATGGTGCACTTGTGCCTTCAAGTACAAGTGTACTGAGCTCGGCGCTTTGCGCCTATGCTTCAACATGTAGTATGCTTCAGCATGGAGACTCCAGAAGGGCATGCTGTACTACTCCTTTTTAATCATATTTTAATTGCATGTTTTTCTTAATACTTCTTGGTTTCAGGCCATTAACAAAACGGCAGACAATAGGAGGAAGAGGAAGCCGATTTTTACCTTCTTCGACTTCAAAACGCGGGAAGACCAGGAACTATGCAAAACGGACAAAGGCCCTATCCTTAAACACGTGCCCAACTGCTGCATAGACTATCGCCTTTGTGACGTCTGCAGCACCAATGAGCTGGGGTCCTGCGTCCAGTGTGGTGGCACAAACCGCCACACGTTCCTTAGAGACAACGTTAGTAGTTATCCGTGTCCTCCTAGTGACAACGCTTAAGATAGGCAATGTTTAATGATAGGCAATTCTTAATGATTGACATGATTACAGTCTATACATTCATGAGAGCTAATACTAAAACATATACAATGGTTAAGCACAGGCAAGGGGATTGGGCCTTAGGCATTGAGGTTGAAGCCAGGGTGCAATGCTTGAGGATAGGTAGTGTTTTAACATATACAGTGCTAAAGGATAGGCAATTGTCAAGGAAAGAGAGTGATTGAAGATATTCAATGGCTAAGGATAGGCTAACCCTATTAAATATGAGGACATAGTTAGGGAGTGGATGGGGTATAATTTTCACAGTACTAGCAAGATTAAGTTAAGATTAAACCTGAACTAAGTGTGAACCAAACTTAGCATAGCTAGGTGTTAACAATACCTATGACTTTCTGGTCCACTCTTGCTGACAGTGCGTCCTCAGCAGGAAGAACGGGGAGCCCCTAAAAAGTAGCAGGGGTCCGCTCTTGCTACCCCAGCCACTTAGTCCTAAATATGCCTTAATTTGTGCCAGAGTAAGACAAAACTAAGCTCAAGGACAGTGTATGAGTGTAAACTAAGCCTAAGCATTATAGAAATTTATCAACCAGTGTATGGCTTCCTAGCGTTTTATGAACACTTGGCAGATTATGCAATCAAGTATAAGTATATAGTAAGTTTGTAAAGCAATGCCAATCTGGCCTGCGTAATATGGTGCTAAGGAGTAATGAACTGTATATATATATATATATATATATATATATATATATATATATATATATATATATATATATATATATATATATATATATATATATATATATATATATATATATATATATATATATATATATATATATATATATATATATATATATATATATATATATATATATATATATATATATATATATATATATATATATATATATATATATATATATATATATATATATATATATATATATATATATATAGTCTAGAAAATCTAGTATTTTTACTGTTTTTTACTATTTTTACGTCAAAATGCACTGTTTTTTGTTTCAAATAGCTCAATGGTAGGTTGTGCATGCGTCTTGCAAAGGAGATAAATATCAAATTTTGCATTGAAGACGATTAACATAGGCATAGTAGTTATATGCATTAGGGCTGTTACTAAAATGCGGTATATATAATATACTCTGCAATTGAATGCATGAGGAACAAAAGCTCAAATTAATTTAGAATTTAACGTACAGGTCATACACTTATACAAAGTGTGTACTATTTGTTTAGCTGAGTACGAAATCACCTCACAGTTTCATGAGCACTGAGTAGTATTGTAAAATATCCAGATTTTTACCCAGATCCAGATAAAGATCGGGTTCAGATTTTCTGGCAGATATAGATCAAGATCAGATAACCAGATAAGAAAAAGACCATATCCATATCCAGATCGTTTTGCCAGATCAAAATTTAAAAAGATCCAGATGCAGATCCAAATCCAGATAAAAATATTTGTTGTGCAGCAATTTATATTGCTAAAAAGGAGGCCGTAAAGCGCCCAATCCCACATGGATTGGGGAGTCTCTGGTGGCGGGACTAATATAACAGTCTCCTACAGAGGGGTCTGGAGCGGAGCTGAGGAAAATTTGCATTTTACAACTTTTACATAAAAATGATATCAGTAAAAATTGTCTAAAAGTAAAAATTAACAAATTCAGACTTTTACCAATGGGCATAACTTAACCAAAAACAGAGTAGTCTGCTTTTTACAAAAACAACATTAATCCAAATTACGAATGCAATTTTTTTTAAACACAAACAATACAGTACCTAACAACACAAAATGCAATACTATGAAAAAACCTGCTTAATTTTTATTCAAAAAGGAAAAACGCTATTAAAATTCATGAAGAATGACAAATGCACCTACTAAAACCACACATGTACAGCAGAAAAATTCTGGGGGGGGCAACGTCAAATTTTTTCTAAACATAAGAAAAGCGATAAAAATGTCCCATGGGCACTAAAACATTGTTTTTAGACATTTCATGATGTTGCGCATCCACTGAAACAACTTATTCAACAAAAATTTTCCGGAAAAATTCGAAATTT
The DNA here is from genome assembly GCA_036768485.1 of Mermis nigrescens. Taxonomy (NCBI): domain Eukaryota; kingdom Metazoa; phylum Nematoda; class Enoplea; order Mermithida; family Mermithidae; genus Mermis; species Mermis nigrescens. Next base: position 4,300,197 of record JAVLUZ010000157.1, on the reverse strand, counting down.
TCCCATTTTTAGGCGAAAAGTCTCTCAAAGGTCAATTGTGTTGATCATTTATGTGATCGCTTAAGTTACTTTTCTGCAGAACTTTAAAAATGTTTCTAAAACCAAAAAATTATAAGGGGTCAGCAGAACTTTTTGGCCATTCTGAGGAGTCAGCCAGCACGGAGCTGGTGGGTCAAAACCCCTAGGAGACCCCCATCCCCATGTGCATTTAAGGCTACAACTACTTAGATCACTTAGCTACAGTAAATCGTAAAACAGAAAGAATATAATCGCGCAAAAATAATTTTCTGATCTGTTTAACCAGATATAACTTGACTAAACAGATCCAGATCCAGATAAAGATCGGGTTCTGATTTTCTGGCAGATCCAGATCCAGATCAAATAACCAGATCCGAAAATAATCAGATCCAGATCCAGATTATCTAGATCTGGATCTGAATTTGGATAAAAGATCAGATCCAGATGATCTTTTACATCACTAGAGCTGATGTGAAAAAAATATATATTTTAAAACTATTATAATGTCATTATCATGCAGCTAACAATGGTATAATAGAGACATAAAGTGTGAGTGGGTGGCCTGAGGGCTAAGAGCGACAGACAAGAATGATTTGATCAAAAACTCTTTTTGCTTCAACATAGTCTATCAGTTATCATATGTAAGCATCATTATTTGTCCGTTCTTTGTGAGGAGTTTTGCTATTTTTCATCCCCATCCCTACCCTCTAGTTGTACCTACATTTTGTCTAACTTGCGTGAAGAAATTATTATCTTTGACCATATTCAGTTTTAGAAAAGTGTTTTTTCTGAGTTTTCCGGAACTGTTAGTGAAGAACGTCTCAACAAAAAACGACCTTTTATGTATTGGATTCCAAAACTACAAAAAATTCCCTATAAATCCAGGTTTACAACTTCGGCTAAAAATTGTTCTACTACTTTCATATCGTCGCCAGTTACTGAAGGCCTCAACTTAGTCCGTCGTTTCTGGGAGAACTATTATAAAGCCATTTTTAGAAATTCTTGAATTAACAGATTTTGGTCTATCAATAATTTATTTCCTTTTGTTAAGAAATTAGAATTAATTAAAAACAATAAATCGATAAATACATTCGATTTTTTTGACGCTTTACACATCTCTTCCACAAAACGAACTTAATTCCACTTCTTTTGATTTCCTGGAGATACCCTTTATAAAGTATAAATTTTTATGTACTAACGGTTTTAAATCATACTGGAGTTCTTCTCCTTCGGATAAAAAGCCTTATTTCACTTTTGACTTTGACACTTTTACCAAAAGTCTTGAACTTTTGATCCAAAATTTATTCGATAATTTTGGAAGTAAAATTTTTCATCAAAAAATTGGCATCTGAATGGGATTTGATTATTCTCCACCTTCAATGGATCTTTTCCTTTTCTATTGTTAATGTAAATTCCTACTATCGCCTGAAAATAAAGACCTTGCTTTTTGTTTTAATAACGTAACTTGTTACATTGATGTCATCGCGGCTATAAATATTTCAAATTTTTGTGATTACTTCAAAGAGATTTACCCAAAATTATTAAATGTCACGGAAAATTGTTCTGCTCAAAAAGTAGTTATTAACACGTCGAAATAAATCTTTCCACACTGATTTCTTACACGATTTTTGACAAAAGATTACAATTTCGATTTCCTATTGTTCATTTCCCTTTTTCAGACTCTAATCTCCCTAAAGGTCTTTTGTATGCCGTCTTTGTAAGATAGCTCCATTTTTTTGCGCGTCTTTGCTCTAAAGAAGAATTTTTCAAAGCGCGCATGAATCATCTGTCACTTAAATTGCAAAAACAGGGCTATAATGTTAAAAATAATGCGCCAAAAATACTTCAAATTTTCCAACAGCGACCGTTCTGATTTTCCAGCAAAACTGTTTAAGACCGTTTTGATTTTCACATCGCTGTTAGGACGCTGCGTCCTGCATTATGCGCATGAATACGTAGCTTCACTTAATGATTGTGTGTTGTCGTGTATGCATTTGTGGTGGATATAGCATATGCCATGTTGATGTTATTATTTAGTTTTGTAACATATAAGTCTTGGTTGGTTGGATACACGGGTACCTAATTTTTTTGTTTTATCTCTCTTGTTCGCCTAGTATTTTTGTCAATGCGCAGCATTAACCCGAAAATACCAAAGTAGGGGCACATTAACTGAGTTTTTCTAACTTTTTCCGTGTTTACCTAGTTTTTGTTATGTGCAGCATGATCCTGAAAATACCAAAGTAGGGGCACTAATTTTTCACGTTCGCCTAGTTTTTTTTGGTCAAGTGCAGCATTATCCTAAAAATACCAAAGTAGGGGCACATTGACCAGATTTTCAATAAATAATTTTCGTGTTTTTGTTTGCATTTCCTTTTGGTTGTTGTTTGTTGAGTTGAGAGGCAGTCTAGCCACCTAGACTGGTGCCGCTAGGTTGCCGTGACAGTCAGAGGATTGAAGGCACGAAACTGTAGCAACCTAGGTCATCTCTGATGACCTCGCCTGTTTATATGATTTTTCACGTTTTTTTTGTGTATTTATTCTGTATATACTCCTGCTTACTTCTCTCGTTTTACTTAAACTCTTGCGCCTTGTAAAACCCGTAATTTCTCATAATATAATTTTTTGTGCTTTTTATGTACATGTGTATATACTATTTCTCACGTCCTTTTGTTTCTTTTATACTAACAGTATGCCTAATTTATTTACCCTTTTTTTATTTATTTATTTTTTCATATTGATGACTTTCTGTTATTATTATACAGGTATATGAGATGTAACAATGTGACCATGTCGTTTTCATACAATTTGAGAATTTGAGTACATCTATGAGTATAACTTTTGATCCGCTAGTATTTGTTGTAAGAATAAATACAATAAATGATCACAATTCATTCAGCCTGCTCAAAAATTAGTCCATGTTTCATGTTATAATATAATTACACTTTGACAGTCGGTCAAAGCTTGATGAACCTGCTCACCATCGAATAACTCATTTCAGTGAAGAGAGCTTTTTCGAGATGAACTCGAGAACCAAAAAACAGATTTTCATGTAATAAAGTGTTTTAGATAGACAATTGTAAAATGAAACTATTTTGCCAAAAACCAAATAGTTACTTTATGCCTACAGTATGCTAGGCTCTAAAAAGTGCTCAAACCTTGCTTGGTCATTACAGTATACAGGTTGATTTTCATATCTTGGAAAATAGCAAAATATTTAGATATTTTTGTGCTCTAAATTTCACCATTTTTGTTTTCCGTGCTTCGGAATAGTTTGTCCTGCAGTTTGAATTTATTTTTTTCCAATATGGCTGCCTCCATAAGGTATGCATTTTAATGGCGCTATTTTTCATATTTTTCGATGTTTGAGCACATTTTAGAAAGCCCAGGAAAAGTTTGTTTGAATGATATCCCATTTGTCTGATTTCCTAGAGAATTCCAGTTTTTCAATATGGCCGCCATCAGGAAAGCTGTCATACTGTAGCTTTTGATGTTTTCAGCTATTATTCTGCAAGTTTCTGACATATTTTCAATTTTTTTAGTAAATAGCTAGAAAATTTAATGTTCTTTCTATAATGAATTATGTCTCATGTTTTGAATCTTTCTAGTTCTTTCGGGGAAAGTTCAAAAACCAAAAAATTATTCATTGTATAGTGAACACGACCTGATCATGATGTAGACATGTGTCCAAAATAGAAACACAAGAATAACCAATTTGATACTATTATTAACTCTAGTATTCTGCCGTAAATATAGGGTAGCCTACTTGGGTAGAATTGCTGTAAATTAAATTTATCAGTCAGCCAATTTTCACAGAAATAGGTATTATTTGCACACATGCTTGCTACACAAGTGTCCAGGCTTTCTTGGCTATAATATTCATTATTGCAACCCTCCATACACGTAGTAAAATATTGCATTTTAATGGACCAGAGACTTAAGGATTACAATACTGTTTATTAGTCTTAAACAGTAAACTGCATACAGTAGATAAAGTCTGTAGAATTTGTAAGAGTACTTGTAAAGTTTGAGCAAAGTTTGTAAAGTTTGGAACATTTTTTGTAAAGTTTGGAACATTTTCTGTAAAGTTTGGAACATTTCTTGTAAAGTTCAGAACAAAACTTGTAAAACTCAGAAGAAAATTATATAAATCTTCAGATATCTGAATTCGATCACATTTTAAGGAATATATCTGCCCATATTGCATTCGAAAATCCTTTCTTTCATTGCCTAAGTTAATACAGCAAATAACAGAAATAAACATAATACATATACACTGTTAGGCAAGTAGTATAAGCTGGCCCCCTAGCCCGCAACACAAAGTATATACAGCTATGTCTTGTGTTATAGGCCCTGCCTGCTGGATCGTAGAGAAGCAGCCTCACCTGTGTTATTGCATAGGCGGAGAAGCACCCTGCTTGCGCCCTGGCTTTTTCTCTCAGGCCACAATGATGAGGCATGGGGGCCGAGGGAAGTGCAAGCCAAGGAATGAACATACATATTGTATGGCTAGCTGGCTGGGCCGGTTAATGCATAAGCAGTTTGTGTGTGATGCCATTGTATTATCGCGCATTGGCGAAGCAACATTGTTTAAAAATAGACTAAAACATCATGATTATAATAAGCGCATTGGCAGTGAATTTATAATGAGCACATTTACGAAGCAATTTTTGGCAGCTAGTAATATCGTGCATTGGCTCAAATATATATGTAATAAGCGCATTGGCGAAGCAATTTTTATGATTGACGCATCTTGTTGACTGGCGAAGCAACAATAGCCATAAATTGATAATGTTGAGGTGTGCACGCACCAGGATTTTACCCAATTTTTTTGAATGCAACATACATAATTATCCATTTTACGTGCAACGGTCTACTGCATCTTTTGGTTTGTCTTGAGGGGTAGCAAAATCTATAAATACTAATAATTCTTTCATCAATTAAAATCTTCAAAAATGGAGGAAAATATGGAATTAAGAAAACGTCCTTTTACATATGAGGAGAAGAAACCTTTTGGGCGGACAATATGACCGCATATTAAGTTATGTGGGAGAAATCTGGAGCGTTCCATGTACCCCCTCATGATACATTTATGTCATTTTTGTCAAAAAAAATCGTCTGAAAAAGACCTTTTTGAAACAAATTCAGGAAAATAGTATTTTAACGTTCAAATGTGCCCAAGATGTTGTGAGTATAATCGGGCATCCCAGGAGGCTGGGAACATGGTGATTAGGAAATATATTGCTCAACAGGTTGAAGAAGCGAAAAATGGCTTGTAAAGTTATAAATATGAGCGATATCTTATGAAAATTATCTACAAAATCAGTTCTCAATGTTAATTGAGTTTTAATCATTATGTGACCAAGTTGGCCTGATAAAGCCTGCCCGAGTTACAACACTTCTAACAATGTACAAAGCATTGTGTCCTGCTTTTGGAGTTTGCTTTCTGAAGAATACAAAGAGAATCACAAAAGCATCAATAATCGGAAAGCATTATGGAATTTTGTGCATTATGTGAAACGATGTCTAATAAATTGTGAAATTAAGCCTATTTTAAATTTATGGCAAGGTTTCGATCAAAATGGCAAAAATACATAGGAAAGCATATATGAAAATTGCATAAACGAGCAATTTAGTCGCGTATTATAAACAATGTATCTGAATTAAAATATGAAAAAACAAAAAAAATTAGCGCCTCACTGGGGCATCAGATGTGTTATAGCATAGGCGGCATATCCAGTGATACCTATGTACCTATTGTGTGTGTAAAAAATGGTGGTTGCCCACCACTAATAACCTGTTTGTAATGTCGCACATTGGCGATGCAATTTTTCTACAGCATTGATTATGTCAGGCCAGCCAAGCCTAGGGCTTAATGCAGCTTAGGCATTTTTGTAATTAGATCATAATGATTATTAGCAGTGTGCAAGTGAATTACTTTCTAAGCCTCAGGCCCTTGAAAGTATTAAATATTGCCATGATAAACTTTTATTTGGAAGTCTGGCACCAGACTCTTTTGAATTTTGTCTACAGCTTCAAGTCCATATTTCTCGTCATTAATGCTGAGATCAGCTTTGTGCATCAGCTTTAATGCAAGTTGCTTTTGCAGAGTATGCCTTACTTCGTCACCTTTTCTAACAGATTACCAGTTAGGGCAGTTGTCTAGCTTTGCTATACCTGTTACAAGAGCTCTGGTTAATCATAAATTATTGTTTGATGTGATTTTAATAGATGCCTCACCATTTTTGCAAAAGTCACCCACTTCAAATTTATAACCGGTACCCATTTGTGCTTTTTTCTCAACCAGAATACTTTAAAGTCAAGTCTTAACTTAAACAAAAGTCTTTTTGGGACTAAGCCACCTTTTCTATAATACTCAAAACCTTGTCACAGGCGCATAAAGGCTTGGCTGTCTAATTTTAATGTCTACCATACTGTCATAAGGACAGCCGTGCAACATAAGGTTAATAGATTTTTCAAAAATCTGTTCGAAAATCTGAAACAGATTAGGGCATTTATTAAAACGCAAGAAAAATGCCTTAGCGGTTGTCCTAAACCTATGAACAGAAATGTGTGGGAGCTCATGTACTTCAAAGTACACATCCATTTCCAAATTAAAAGTACATACATACTAATCGTTATTTATAGACAGAATGATGTAAATAAATAGATAAACTGTTATAAAATGTTTAAAAATGGAATAGTGCTAAAGCACATATATTACGACCCTAAAATGAGGTATAGTAGCGTGGAACAGCTATTTGAGCGGGATAAAAAAGTAAAGTCAAAAATAGACTGGTCCTATGTGAAACAATGATTGGAAAAGCAGCCCAACTACATGTTACACAAACCCGCCCTCAAGAGGTATTCTCGAAATTAAGTGTTAGTAAGTAGCATTGATGAGCAATGGCAATGTTATATTGTAGATCTGCAGTCCTTAACGAGTTTAACGATAATTTTAAGTAAGTATCTCTTGAATTGCATTGACATATTTTCAAAGTACGCATGGTCCATCCCTTTGAAATCTAAAAATTCAAAAAATGTCATGACCGCTTTTCAAGGCATTTTGCATTCATCAAATCGAAAACCGTACAAGCTGCAAACAGACACAGGGACCGAATTTACAAACAAAGAATTTCAAAAATTTCCTAAATCCGAATCTATCAATTTTTTCACGACTAAAAGCAAAATAAAGACTAGTGTAGTCTAACATTTAAATGCATGCTTAAAAAACATATGTGGCGGTACTTCATCAAGAGCAATTCAAATAAATTTATTGACGTATTACCCAACTTGATGAAAAACTATAATCATTACAAGTATTGTACGATGGGTACCTCGCCAGCTAATGTTACCAATAAAAATAAACGGAAATTTTAAATAAAGCTTATAGGATTGATAAATAGAATGTTATTTTTAAATTTAATATTGGCGATAAAGTCCGACTGAGTGAAGTTAAGCGCGCTTTTGGAAAAGGATTTTGGCCCAACTGAACAGAGGAGTTTTTCATAATTAAGGAGAGGTTTGCTTGCACACTGCCCGTTAACGTTATAGAAGACCAAATGGGTGAAAAAGCCAAGGGTATTTTTTACGAACCTGTACTGCAAAAAATTGATATATCCTCGGATGACTTGTTTATTGTTGAAAAGATTTTGAAAACGCGTAAGAAAGGCAATAAAACTGATTATTTAGTGCACTGGCAAGAGTACCCATAAAAATTTGATTCCTGGGTCTCAAACCTGATAAAGTTATACATGTCTAAAAAGGACGTCTAAAGGCCAGATTTTATTATGCAAATCTATCCATATCATCAGTATTGATCTAAAAAATATAGAGTTTGCAATATTTTTTGTAGAATTCAGAATATTTTTGTGAAGTTTGGGATATTTTTTGTTAAGTTTGGAATATTTTTTGTAAAGTTTGGAATATTTTTTGTAAAGTTTGGAATTAATTTTATGTGCTTAATCATAGTACTTGTGCAAAGTTTGAAATATTTTTTTTAAAATTTGGAATATTCTTCGTAAAGTTTGGGATATTTTTTTGTAAAAATTGGAATATTTTTTGAAAAGTTTGGGATATTTTTTGTAAAGTTTGGAATAATTTTTGTAAAGTTTGGAATTAATTTTACATGCTTAAGCATAGTACTTTTGCAAAGTTTGGAATATTTTTTGTAAAATTTGGAATATTTTCTGTAAAGTTTGGATTATTTTTCGTAATGTTTGGAATATTTTTTGGAAAGTTTAGAAATTTTTTTGTAAAATTTTGAATATTACATATATAAGTTGCATTTCTCAAGCATTGTTAAAACTATTATATATGCTATGTGCAACTCATGCTCTTGTGTTTTGCACCTGTGAGAATCATTTTTCCACTTGTAAAGAGTAAAAAGGTAACTTTTCTAAATTTGAATACTAATCCGGGAAATAATTATACTTCATGCATGCATTTCCTTTTCACCAGCTCATAAAACTTACAAAGATCAATGCAAAATCCCAAGTTAGCTGAGCCAACAAACAGCTCAGGCTTTATTTTCAACATTAAATTCTCCATCTTCAGTATAGCAATGAATGTCTTTATCGTTTTTTCGCCTTCTTGCATAGCTTTGGCTACAACACAAACAATTTTACCCGACTTGAAAATCAGCAATGTTGCCTGAGGTAAACAAAATATCATGCCTGGAAATTTTGAGCGATTGTATTGCGCAGTATTTGGCAATTTAGGGTAGACATCATCTAGATTCAGCAATTTTGGTAGTGCTGTAGTCAACACAATGTTCTGTATAGTAATCATTCTCTATAAATACTTCATGATAAACCTATATTTATACCTATAAACATGATGTTACAACACATTTTCACCTGCCTTTTTTCAGGACCAACCAAGTCTGGCAGAACAACATTTCTCACGCGAATAATCGAAAAAGAGGACATTTTATTGATATTAAAATCGAAAAAATTTGGTGGTGCTTTGCAGAAAATCAGCCTCTGTATAAAAAATTGAATGATGTTTTATTCATAGAAGGGCTTTCTGATTTTAATTATTTAAAACAATTTAGTCATGTGCCACAACTTTTGATTCTCGATGATCTTATGCAATAGAGCAAGGGTAATGCCCTGATTGTTCAACTTTTTACGAGGAGTTGTCATCACTGGAACATTAGCATTATATACATTGTTCAAAATGTTTTCTTTGATGGTCTAAGAACTTCACACATCAAAACTGATTATATAGTTTTATTCAAACACCCTGCTGATCAGCTACAGGCACAAGTGCTTTCCAGACAGCGCTATACTGCCAACGCTAAATATTTTCTAGAAGCTTATTCAGATGCTACTTCTCAGCCGCATGGTTACCTTTTAATTGATCTAACTCAAAATGCTAGAGATGCGCTCAGGCTTAATAAAATATTTTTAGCCCTCGTCCAACTGTTTATGTGCAGAAATCTATGAATACTAGCAGAGGTATTGCAACAAAAAATGGGTAAAGAACAATGAACACACAATATTGGTTGTTTGCATCTCCTAACTCAAGCAAAAAAAGTTCAAAGAACCGCTATTATAAATACTGCCAGCAAAGATCAATCCTTTGTCTCTGTGACTGTGCAAGCAACTTTCTGAATATTAATATTCCTTTCGATGAGAAGGATATAAATAAACTTCAAAGATATCAGAATCAAATAAGATACCTGGAAAGCTATTGTAGTTGTGCTAGTTTCCTTGGATAATGAAATGCAAAAAGTTTTGCATAGCAAAAGTGTAGCTCCTGAAATAAAACTCATATAATGCAATCAGGCGCTTAACTGATTTAAACGACTATATTGAAAAAACAGCAGCCATACAGAGCTAGTATAGTTAAAGATGCAAAAAATGCTTTGAGTGATATATATGTGCTTGCTGGTATACAAAAAATCAGATTCCAAAGGCAAAACTCCTTCTTCACTACATTCTAACAAATCCATTTATTGAAATTGAGCCTAATGGCGAGCTTGTGAAAGATAGCAATAAAATTGAAGGCTCAAACATTACAGATTTAGTTAATGATCTTGCATGTGAGCGTAAGAAAATAAGTAGGCATCTTGGCACAAAAGAATTGCTGAAAGTGTTTTATCGCTCAAATGTTCCACTGGAAAGTATAACTAATAGACAAGATAAGGAGATTTTTGCTGCAGGTAGTGAATTCGACTGGGATGAAAGTCTATAAATACTTATCATATTTATTTATTCAAATAAAATTACAAAAATGCGCGTTAAATTCAATCTCTATGATTACAACATTTGGTTGGACTACTACACAGGGCAAGCTGCCCGAACAGGCTATGGGTTGGAAGGGTATAAAGGCATCCCATACCGGCAGGACGTGGGTCTTGGCAGCTTTTTCCGTTCACTTTTCAAAATGGCAGTCCCAGTTTTGCAGTCAATTCGTAAGCAAGTTGGAAAACATGTTCTACTTGCAGGTTCAAACGTAGCGTATTGTCCTCAGCTACTCTGGTTTTAATTGATGGCATTAACCATATCATCGGGCATTATATTCAACATTTCATCTACACATTTGTTTTAATCTTATGTCATTTTTCTATAACCGCAGTCATTTTGGCACACACTCTATTGGCAGTCAACAGATACTACGCCATTGTTTTCCCATTAAAATACTAACTGAAATTCACGGAAAAATCAATGGCAAAGATGTTAATTCTTAGCTCGCTTATTGCACTGATTCTGCATGCGATTGCCTGGTTTATTGACTTTTGGCGTTCTAAGTTGGACTTGTTTTTTAAAGCATTATACATTTAGCAAAAGCGTGATCACTGTTATAATACATTTTACGATGATGGCTATTTTGTATACATTGGCTTTATGGACGATTTTTAAGCAAAGGAAACGATCTATTGTGACATCTAACCAGAAATAAGTGAAAATTTTTATACAGGCCTCGATAATCACTCTGTTAACACTATTTCTCAAGTTGTCCGAGATTGAAGATCATATATTTTGGACTAAGACGCCTCAAATAATTCTCTTACCTTTCACATCGATTTTCCTGTATACTGGCAGTGCTCCAGTGATTTATTTGACCACCAATTGCCAATCGCGTCGGCGTTCCTTTTTGTTACTGCGTAAATTATTCTGTGTCGGAAAATCAAACAAAGTAGAATCTTTTGAAATTCATGTCCTACAGACTGCAAATCGATAATATTAGCTTCTTGGCACATATCTACGTTATAGAAAGTAAACTCTAACAGATTTAGACAGTGCCATCAAATGGTAGGCCCCCTTCAGAAATTCATGACACTCTGTGCAGCTGTACCCAACATTTTTGTACCAAATCATTATGGAATTGGTCCTCTGCCTTGTTAATGCAATGCAACAGGGCTTTTGGAGGCCCCTGAGTCAAATGTGAAGAAAATGTTCGGGCATTGATTCTGTTTGCGCACCTTACGGCTCACGTAGAAAAAGAAAGCTCTGCTTTATGCATATTGATTGTATAGAATGCATTTTTTATACTTGTGATAAACTGGAAAACAGACGATTTGTAGTAATGGGAACAGAAATTAAAGAGATCACTTCTTAGCACATGCCATTGACAGAATAAATGATCTTTTCCATGTTCCCCGTCAGACTCCAAAACCGATATGCTGGATTTGTGAATTGTGCATTAGTAACCTGTATGAGACTTCATTTTCTCGTAATTTCAGCCTTTATCTTAAAAAATTTTAACAATTATTAATGCAACTTACTTTGAGTAAAGAATACAGTAGAATTCAATTTTTGATGCACAGCTTTAAAAAATAGACTGCTGTGTTTTTACCATAACTAAACTTGCTTCATTTACATATATTTTGTAACTTTAACCCTCGCATTCCCGTGTATTTTTTGAAGTCAAAGGTTCCGTGCTAGGACGCCGTCCTAGCCCGGTTAAAATGTACTTAGTCTCGCTCAAAATAGCAAATATTAGTATGATTCTATGCGGTTTTTTATGCTTTTTCCGAATATATTTGTAATTTTTCGCTTAAGTAACTTTGTCAGAAGTCATAACTAAAAAAACCGCTATCATACTTTAGCATAGGCATGAGGTGGACATGCATAAAATAAATATAAATAGTATATTTTAGTTGACTAAAATATCATTTTAGGACTGTAGTAGCTGATTAAAAAGCAGAAGCCCACCAATCTTGTACTAACCATTGGCCAAAACTTTTTTTGTAATTTAAGTTTTTATGTAATAATCATGAAAATATGCTAATTTTTTAGAATATATAATTTATTTTACTAGCTCGAATATTTCAAATGATGTAACTAGGTCTAAGATGAGGCTAGACAAAGTTTTGTAGACATAAAAAACATACAATGAAATAAATTGCAAAAAAGTGATCGGCTAGGACGCCGTCCTAGTTCATAGGAATGTGAGGGTTAATGTATTGAAATTTGAGGAGGAAATAAATTAAACATTCAAAATTCATGAAACCTCAGGAAAATTAGTGCAAATCTACACGGAACGGTGGAGGCTGGCGGCTGTAATGTGGGCGGCACAGAAATTCTGGGAGGGGGTGGAGGTTTTTTCAAAGATGAAAAAATGGCCTTAAAAATTGTGGTATGGTGAAAAACACCATTTTTCAACGTTTCTCATTGAGTACTATTTATTGATATCGAAAACTTGCAAAAAAGACAAAAAATTTAAAAATTTGATTTATGGGGGTTATCTTTTGGTTTCTGGGGGGGTGCAAACTGCAAACCTTTAGACCACCCAGCCCCCACCCTCATGCCTAGGTGTGGTGAATAAAAAATGGATAAGTAATCTGTGATGATTTTTAGCCGTCACTGCTGATATTTCTCGAATTTTCCCACACATTTATGTACTTCTTCAGCAGCCTTGAAACCATATTTTTGGTTCAAGAGACTTTAAAACAATTTCAGGAGCAGAAACAGTCATTTTAGCATGTTTTGTTATATTTTCGTGCATAACTTTCAAAAATTCATGATGCATTGCATTAAGTACTTCAAATATACAAAATCGAGCAGTAACTCAAGCTTCTAAATGTCCTTCCGCTTAAATTTAACAAGGTTTCCATCACATCGCACTGGGTTTTCAATTAAGTCAAAGAAATTTAATAGTCATTTCGCACGATCTGTATAAAATTTTTAGATCTTAAAAAAATTTTGCTGCTATACCATCTTTAAAAAGTGGTCGACAATGTAAAATGCCGAAAAACATTTAATTACTAGTGAAGGGCTAACTTTTAGACCTACATATATGTATTCGACTACTTTGAAGAAGTTTGTGTAATCCTAGATCTGCCACTGTTATCTATCAGTTTAGACGAAGCTAAGACCTCTAGCCCTGTCGATTGAAGATTGCTGTGATTAGAATGGCCACTTTTGAAATTAACTTAAAGCGTCTCATGAATTTTAGTAAAGTAAGGTGTTTTGGATATAACATTTTAGACTGAAACTATTTTGCAGACATTAATTGTGCTTGTTTCTACAATAGGCTATATGTTCTAAAAACCACCCAAACTTTGCATGGTCACTAAGGCACGTGATCTTGTTTGTTACTTTGAAAACGGAGAACTTCTGGTCATTTTTTTCTAATTTCTTATAATTTTATTTCTTATGCTGCTTGCGCCAAAATTATTGCATCAACATGTTACGATTGATAAAAATACGTATAATAGTAGAACTGTGAAAGTCGAAAATAGTGCCAAAAACTTGAAGGTCCTGGTATAAAAAAGAACATGTATACATTGTTTTTGTCGCACTAGCAATATAAAAAATTGCGAAAATGGAAACATGGGTACAAATCGAATTTTGTGGTCTACCTGATTTGGCTTCGGATTATGTGGTCTGAACCATATGTACTCGTATAGATAGCTATCAAAGTCTGTAGATGCCAGGGGTAAAAATGCAAAGTCTATTTCACATAACTCATTTTAATACATTTTAGGAATATTCATCAACAGTAAGCCCAGGGTTACGATAATTATATATTATATCAATGCTATAATGGCAATCTGTCAGCTTATTGTCGGAGATGGTTTTAAAATTTATGCACGAAGTTATGTGAAGCAGACCATACAGGTATGTACATTTTCTGCAGCTAGAACGAAATTATGCCTAAAATTCAATATATCGGACAAAATGACCCAAAAAATTATATAAGCAGAACAATATCGTCAAAACTCTATAAGTACACAATTTTTGGTCAATTTAAAGCTCTTTTTAGGAAAATTTTTAATCTCAATATATTTTTGAGTGTCACTTTGCCTCCGTTAAAAATTTTCCATTTTTCCATTTTGGGTGTATAAACTCTGCAAATTCTCACGGGTATTAGCCCTCCATGTGGATTCTAGGCCATAAATGCGCAACATGGTTGATCTGGGGAGAGTCAGCCGGTTACGGTGGAGGGGTCAAGAATTAAGCTTTTCTGGGATAAATGACCTGTGAAGACAAAGCGCTAGAAAAAGCGTAAAAATTGTGTCTTTTACACATTTTCTGATAGTCAATTCGATGCACCAAAGAAAATTTCAAATTTTAATCTCTTTTAGGTTTTCAATTTTACCTCATTTTCCCTATAAAATTTTCCATTTTTTTTAATTCTGTAGGTTTCCCCTATCCCTTCCCCACGTACATACATGTCTTGTCTAAATCCTTTATGCGGGTTTGCAGAAAAAAGTGTAAAATGGACCACCTGGATGATTTATGATGTACGTAGGCTATGGTACGTACACACTTACCTGGTACGTACAATTTAAGGTACTGCCTTACCTTCCCCCTCGTTAAACGGCGTTTTCACTCATTTTTAAAAATTTATTACATTTTGAAATGCAGCTTTACAGAGCTTTGACACGGTAAAATAAATCAGCATCTGTGAGAAAGAGAATTGAATTTCCTTTCGAATGATACATATATATTTTGTTTCACACAGTTGCTCCTAAAGTAATCTATTAATTAATTTGAAACTATGATTACTCGCTTGTCAGGTTCAATAAAGAATTTGTGGTTTTCATTTTTAGCCATATAGGTAGCCACATTGAAAAATTACTGTAGTTTCCGAAATTTTCACCCTTAATTCTTTGTGGTCCTAAGATATTATGAAAATTGCCTAGTAAATAGCTATACAAATTATATGCTCTTTTTAATGGGATATGTTTTTAGGTCTGGTTCCTTGTACTTCTACAGATTAACTCAAAAAACCAATATTGTACACTTAAAATGATGTGACGTTGATGATCATCTCATTGATATTATTCAGATAGCTGATAAGAAAATAGAAGGGCCATTTGGCATGGCTTATTTGTTCCTGGCATTACTTGACCGTTTGGCTCGTTTTTCAATTCTCAGATATTACACAAATCTTAACTCAGGCACATACATATTGTAGTGAGGCGGGACTTAAACGCTCATTGAGCTCTGAACTATCTTAAGCATTTTTTTGCGCTCAAACCCGTAGATTTGATGCTTCATCTCTAGACAAACTGCCGCAATTTGTTTCTTGTTGTGAACTGGTTTGGCTCGTGCAAGCAATCGAGCACTGGCTAGTGTCAGCATTAAGCTGCTCGGAATGACTCTACAAAATGTGATAATCAATGTTAGAATGATCGTGTATAATCGCGTGTTACTGTAGTTAGATTAGAATGTTATTATGAATTTTAGAGAGTTCAGGTCGTAGCGCTTCCGATTTTCGTTGCCTAATATCAAATTTTAAATAGTATCAAATTTTCCTTTTTTAATCCTTTTGCTATGCCTATCATTGGATTAATCGACATGCCTAGAGAATTCTATAATTTCTGAAAACAAATTGTGGGAAAATCCTTGTTGTTTGTGCTCATTCTTAACACCTTCTTGGAATTCAGAATGAAACTTAAATTTAGACAAAAATACATTTGGGAAGTACGGCTCTAGCTATGTCCCCTAGTTGTTGTTCAATTGAAGACGTTTTTATTTTTTATTCCAGAGTGCTTTAACTACACAATAATTTCTCAACAATCCCTTTTCAATTTTCGGAACCAAATCACTACTTCCTTTTGGAACTCAATAAATCAAAAATCATCCAAATTTAATTCACTCTCCAAGCTGGATAGCTAAAGCAATGGAAAGGCTTTTGTATGAAGTAGGTACTGAAAAAATACTCCATAGCTGGCCAAGAGGCTGGATGACTGGCTTGTTCTATGTAAATACTTAACGCCTGAAATCCTTGGAGGGCTTATGCCAAAATATTCATTATGTCCGGCGCGAATACCTGCCAGGGTTATTAGCGCAGCAGAGCCTTCCTTACCCTGCAGCCCTTAAACCTCAAGGCTGCCTGCCTGTTACTTTAAACGTTTAGTGCCGCTCAAAAGTTTAAGCACCTCTTCGCAAAATCGCAATTTAGCATTTATTGACTATTTTTCTGCACTACTGGGAATAAAACGAACTTTACACACTTGGATTGACTTTTATTTAAATTCTGGACATAATTTAATGCATTTACATAATTTAAAGAACTAGTAGGATCCCCTTCTGTATCACAGCAGCCTGGAAAAGCAAACGCAGAAAATACGCTATGTATTTCTTCAAGTTATTCACGTTCAATGGACTTCGAATTTTCATTAGCTTTTTTCATTTATTCTTTTTGATTTTGGATGAGAGTTCTATTCAATTAGTATCTATTTTATAACACACCATAAAATTTCAGTCAGATTTTAGACATATGATAGGAATCACGTTTCAACTAATGATTTCATTTGAAAGTAAAAGTTTTCATTGACACCATGCACTGCTTCATGTTTCAAATTGTTTTCTCATAGCGAAATCTATTTTTTTATTGACTCCCGCTGAGTGCTCTAGACATAATACCACATTAAATGTTCTTCTAGGAAATTAAAGTAACTTAGTTGCATTAAATTTGAGATACTTTAGGACGGAAACCAAACGTTTCATATCATCAGCGCTTTGAAAATACCCCGTATTAAAATGGGTCAGCCTCCTCCATACTTAGACATCATTATTTGTATCTTTGCCGGGTCGCTAAGGAACAGTAATTATTGACTTTGTTCCGAACTAATTAATTTTGATTTATCCATAATTTCTCATAAGCCGATTAAATTGACATAACATGATTAAAAATATAGCAATTTTTGTCATGAATATGTGTTTTTTTGCTCTTTTATGCACAAAGAATTTATTGGAACGCAAAATAAATATGATAATTCGATTATTCACCTAAGAAAATATCATGAAGCTAATCGCGCACGTCGACATCGGAATAAGAGTGTACTACATCTTTGAAACAATAAACCTTACGTAAAATCAGGAGCGGATTCAGGTGGGGGAAGCATTGGCCCAAAATAGTGCGCAAAATTAAGGATTTTTGAGCGATTTCTAGCAATTTGCGGCTTAAAACGGCTAATTTTTACGCCCAAGTCAGGGTTCCACCCCCCCATAGGGGCACCGCCCCCCTCGCCTTAGGAAAATCCTGGATCCGCCACTGCGTAGAATGTAGGAGTGCTTGGACTTTTGAGCGGCACTGTAGGTATGCACGCATTGTAAACGTATACAAGCTACATGCATATATAAGTGAAGCGTACTGATGTTTACTCAGAAAGGAACGAGTTTAATTAGTTACACGAATATACAAATATAGGTGAATTAATTTTATTAATGTGCTTTTATCTTGAATTTCCAGTACCATTTATATTGCAGGCACGTATAGCTCTGGGGGAAGGGGGTGGAGTGTCCGACACCCAGAATTCAGAAATAATCGGTAAAATAAGACTTTTTAAACATTATTTTAGGCTATTTTAGGCCTTTTCTGACCCCGGACTCCCCAAAATTGGTGTAGGTCCGCTCCCCCATATAGGACGGCCAGCTAAGTGCCTGTATATATGAAGTGTAGGGCATTGTCCTTGTTCTATTAAACCATATTTCCATTCATATTTGATAAACTCGAATATTGTTGCACATACAAACAAATTAATGTTTTCAACGAAAGTGGGGCAACTCCAACTAGAACTCCATTTTTATATCCTGAACTCTCCTAAAGCCAGTCATAGTCACTGACGACGAGACTTTGATTTAAAAGAAATGATTCGACATTTTGAGTCTTTTTGATCCCACGTATTTTTTGTCATCTATTCCATCCTCATGAGTGAAACGTTTCATGAGCATTAAAAAATATCACACATAGCTGCATAGAATAGCGGTTCAGAGAGTGGTAAGCATAGGTGGGCAGCACCAAAAAAACTGAGGTTGGAGGGTTAAAATTTTTTAAAGGTAAAAAATGAAGTGGTCGTACGGCGAAGAAAACACAATTTTTCGATGTTTCTCATGGAGCACAATACAATGGCACCAAAAAATTGCTAAATAGCAAAAAATTCTCAAAAATAGAATTCTAGGAGGGAGTGGGGTATTTTGATTTCTGAGGGAGGTATTTCACCTTCTGGGGGTGCATATCTCCAAACCCCCCACGCCCACGTGTGGTGGTCAGCAAGTCAGCTTTTTGTGCCAAAATGATTCCTGAAACGCTGTTTAATTGCTAGCCCAAAAATATTGTTTCTCCACACTTTTTGGTAAAATTCGAGCATTCTTGAAAAATATTTTCGACTGTCTTCGTTTCAATAGAAACTTTTCATTTTTTCCTGTCATAGGTTTTAGCCTAAACCCCATGTGCCTTTCTGATTCCATGTAGACCACCTATGGGATTGGGGTACAACTCCCGGAGAGTCTGGTAGGCAACCAAAACTGAAATTTCTGGCATTTTGCAGGTTTTATACACATCTGGGCGTGGGGTGGGGGTTTGGGGGTATACACCGTAGAGAAACCTAATTACCACCCCTCTCAAAAATCAATTTTTGGAATTTTTTGATTTTTTTGCAATTTTTTGAGACCAATAAATAGTACTCGATGAGAAACGTTGGAAAATGATGTTTTTTTGCCATACCTCCGTTTTAAGGCCATTTTTTAACTTTTAAAACTCTTGCACCCCCGTAGTTAAGGTGCTGCCCACGCATAATTTTACACCAACCGGACCGAGAGTTGGCTGCTGACCATTTACGGTCTAGACCCCTGCCCTCAGTATAAATTATTCACAGTTTATCTTGTATTGATGCCTATGAATTTTCTTATTTTTAGTTCCAACCTCACTCGAGCTGAAAATCATTATTAACTTATGTTATCAGTTGTCCGTTCCGATGCTAATCTCAGTGACTTTCCGTAAGGCATTCAAAAATTTGAAACAACTTACCTAATCATGTCGTCACTTCTCCGAAACGTTGGTTTGTTCAAAAAAGCTGCTAAACATTGATTTAACACTTTTATTGTTGGGGCATACCTACATGGCTGTATCGCACTCCGTGCTCTGTATGTCCGTTTGTTGTCTTGTCTTGGAGAAGACGAGTGATTTGCAAGTCAAATTTTTTCTTGCAAAAAATTTAACACAGATCAGAAAGTGTGTATTTACGTTTTTACAATTATTTAAGCATTATGTATGAATTTTGGAGGCCATTTCTCCAAAAACCCCTCCAGCTGACCCTTAGAAAAGTCAATATGCGCTTCTATGAATTTGACAAGCACGGTTGTCATTCAAGATTAATTTATTTTATTCATAACGAAAAAAATGAATGATTTTGAATATGCTCAATTTTTCCATTATTCATGCAGAGTAATAAGCTTTTCATGCGTAAGTTTTGTATATTATTATATACAGGGTGTCTGAAAAAAGGAATGGCATATTCTTCCCTACTAGCAAAGAAAGATTTTCCAATGGAATCAAACAGACGAATATACTTGGAATTGTGAATTATTAAGGATGTGCAACATAAACGGTGGGGACAATGAAAAAGCTAATGTATGAACCTAATCGCCTAATCTGCTGCTAAAAATCAGACTCTCCAAGCAATGCAAAGAATCGATGTACAATCTGTGGCCTGCAGATTTAAATAAAGTATTCAACCAAAAAAAGCGATTGATAAAGCAGCAAGTCATAGTCTGTTTCATTTTGCTTTGAGGTTTTTGAAAAATTTTAAAGTGACTACAAAAGTGTTGTAAACTAGTGTAGAGATGCCTCTACACGCTGTTGCGTCTTGTTAGATCAACGTTAATATCGTTTTGTTCTGCGTTACAACATTCCTGCGCATCAAGGACTGATTGCCCCAGATGTACATATTTGTGCTCAATTTCCATACACACGTATGCGACTGTTAGGCGCCTCGCCTAAGCGGCTTGCCCGGGACCATCTTCCTCCAAAAATTATCATATTTTCATTCCTTTCCCACACATATTTTGTGTACTTAGTTTTGCCGTAAGCTTTTACCCATATGCCTATTGTCATATCCGCATACATAAGTTAGTTTTCTTTGTTCGTTTTGATACGCCTCTTTTTGCACGCATTAAAACTGCTTGTGAGCACAGTTTTGCGGCATTATTGGCATTTTGGCACTTATTACAATTTTAAGAATTCTCTTTTGAGTCAGCTTTTTTGCCCACCCATCTGTGCTGTGCCGTTTTTATTTTATGCCTCGAGTTGAGTGAGTCTCCGTAAGTGCCGTCTTTTTGCTTGGCTGCAAATGTATCATTTTTCTTGTACATAGTGGGTATGCGTATTTTCACACCTATGTTTTTGTTTTATCATTCACTTTTGTATGCCAACCAGCGTACCAATTGTATGTCCTTTGACGAGGCTTTGCGCCTCTGTTAAATACATTGTTAGATTTTACATATTAGTGTAACACGACAAACGACAGCATGAATTCTCCATTCTGTCGCTTTTTCATTGTCTCATAATTTTACTGTCAAAGATATTGTAAAAATTATTAATTTATTGAATGATGATTGGACTCGCTTAAAATTTCCGTGCTGTCGAATTCTGTCCTTGTGCAACACTACATTAGGAACCCTCAATATTTTCAAGTACCGGAATTTGGTCCAAAAACAACTTAAACAATATTCTTTTTAGCCCTGTTCAAGTTTCTTTGGAACTTACTTCAATTATGTACTTATTCTCAAGGGGTTAAGTAAGTAAGTTTTACTAGGTGCTTGCTTAGAGAGCCGGGCTACCTGAACAGGCCGGGCCACTTATCCCTAAGTCACCAGCTGGTGATCAACTTCCTAATAAGGGCGAGAATCTTTGTGCAAGTGCATAAGCTAAGCACTTGGGATTAAGTAAGCGCGTAAACGTATCTCAAACACTCCTTTTTCACTAGTGCAATAAATATGATATTCAACAGTATGTCGAGTCATATGGAGATGTATGTCATTGTAAATCCGCATTACTGCGTCAAAATTTTGAATCACTTCTGTAGCCTGATTCTTGCAGAAAAATTTGAAAGATAACCGCAAAGTTAAAGGAAACAGATTATAGCTATGCAGTAGCTAGTGGAAATTGAGTGGAGTATAGTCTGTTTTATTTGCCCGAGAGCTTTTTCAGCAAATCTTTTCCGAAGCTACAGTAACTCTATCCTCCCTACTCACTTGAGGTTATTCAATTAGAGATCACTGTAACTACATATGTAACTACATAAGGAAGGGGTTTTCAATAAAATTTTGTACGGCATAATTTATTCTGGTCTTCCAGCAGATCACGCAACATGCAGATGGAATTCGCGCATTTAGCTTGTTGTAAATCGACTGTTAAACACAATACACTATAGTCGTCTCATTTACCTGTGAGGTTTTTGGAAAAATTTAAAGCGCCTACAAATGTGATTTAAACTAACAGTATTTTTATGATATTGATATTCTACAGTATATTGAGGTATGGTGAGACGCCTGCTCTTGCCAAAGGGCATTCCTGCATCAAAAGTTTAAACAAATTTTGTAGCCAGATTCAAGCGGATTAAAGTCAAAAGAAAGCTTCAAAGTTAAATGAAACAGACTATAGCATTTTGAACATCGCCAAAAACTTCTGCTTATCGTAGTAGCAGAATGTAATGTCTGTTTGGCATCAAAGCAACATGGGTTCGATTCCTGCTGCAAGATTTTTTTAACCCACTTACTCGCAGCACTGTTTGTAGTCTGTTTGATATAATCGAGAGCTTTTTTGAAAATCTTTTTAAGGGCTACAATAAGCAAAACAAACGATTTACTGTAATTTTGCAGCTCAGCTCAGTGAGGTCAAGTGACTGGAATTCTTCCAGTTTTAATGCTCTAATCTGTCAAAATAAATTTGATTTAGGCATTTAATCAGTGCTGGGACATACTACAGTATGTGCGCTAAATAAAAAGCTATCGACTTGAATCAAACCCTGGTCGCAAAAATGACAAGCGGACGTTTTACTACTATGCTATGCAGGAGTTCGCGGTTCTTCTTAAAATCTTAGTCTATAGTCTTTAAAGTGTCAATTTAGGATAAGCTCAATGCACGATTTTTTTCTGTTACTTAATTGTTCTGCTGGAAGACAAGAATAACTTATGACGCGATATTGAAAAACTCTTCTTTGCTAAGTAGCTACACTTAGATCTAGCAAATTACAGTAAATAAGAAATAAGGGGCTTAACCCTCGATTTACCGTGTCTTATGCCGGAGGCATAATGAAACACTTTCATGGCATTTGTTTCTATCCATGTATCCAAAACTTTGTCTAGCCTCGTTTTGGCTTCAGTTATATCGTTTTGAATGGTTTAGCTTGGCGAGGACTTAATTATTATAAGCAATATTCTTGTCAAATTGTGAAAATTTTTTTTTCAAGTTGTGAAAATTTTTTGTCGAATTGTGAAATTTTTTTGTCAAGTTGTGAAATTTTTTTGTCACATTATTAGATAGTTATACATGCTTAAGCATAGTACTATTGTCAAGTGGTGAAAATTTTTTGCAAAGTTGTGAAAATTTTTTTGTCAAGTTATGAAAATTTTTTGTCAAGTTGTAGAATATTTTTGTCACATTGTGAAAAATTTTTGTCAAGTTGTGGAAATTTTTTGTCAAGTTGTGAAAATTTTCTGTCAAATTGTGAAAATTTTTTGTCAACTTGTGAAACTTTTGTCAAGTTGTGAAATTTTTTAGTCAAGTTTTTGAAAAATTTTATCACGTTTTTAAATATTTTTACATACTCAAGCATAGTACTTTTGTCAAGTGGTGAAAATTTTTTGTCGAATTGTGAAAATTTTTTGTCAAGTCATGAAATTTTTTTGTCAAGTTGTGAAATATTTTTGTTACATTGTGAAAAATTTTTGTCAAGTTGTGGAAATTTTTTGTCAAGTTGTGAAAATTTTTTGTCGAATTATAAAAATTCTTTGCCAAATTGTTAAAAATTTTTTGTCAACCTGTGAAAATTTTTTGTCAAGTTGTGAAATTTTGTAGTCAAGTTTTTAAAAATTTCTTATCACGTTCTTAAATATTTTTACATGCTATAAAAGCATAGTACTTTTGTCAAGTGGTGAAAATTTTTTGTCAAGTTGTGAAAATTTTTTGTCATGTTTTGAAAATTTTTTGTTAAACTGTGAAAATTTTTTGTCAACTTGTGAAATTTTTTGTCAAGTTGTGAAATTTTTTAGTCAAGTTTTTGAAAATTTTTTATCACGTTATTAAATATTTTTACATGCTCAAGCATAGTTAGTACTTTTGTCAAGTGGTGAAAATTTTTTGTCAAGTTGTTAAAATTTTTTGTCAAGTTATGAAAATTTTTTGTCAAGTTGTGAAATATTTTGGTCACATTGTGAAAAATTTTTGTCGAGTTGCGGAAATTTTTTGTCAAGTTGTGAAAATTTTTTGTCGAATTTTGAAAATTTTTTGTCAAATTGTAAAATTTTTGGTCAACTTGTGAAGATTTTTTGTCAAGTTGTGAAATTTTGTAGTCAAGTCTTTGAAAATTTT
This sequence comes from Mermis nigrescens, assembly GCA_036768485.1. Classification (NCBI taxonomy): domain Eukaryota; kingdom Metazoa; phylum Nematoda; class Enoplea; order Mermithida; family Mermithidae; genus Mermis; species Mermis nigrescens. The sequence goes on along the minus strand of JAVLUZ010000157.1, from coordinate 4,276,404 downwards.
TTATCACGTTCTTAAATATTTTTACATGCTCAAGCATAGTACTTTTGTCAAGTGATGAAAATTTTTTGTCAAGTTGTGAAAATTTTTTGTCACATCGTGAAAATTATATGTCAATTCGTGGAAATTTTATGTAAAATTGTGAAAATTTTTTGTCAAGTTGAGAATATTTTTTGTCAAGTTGTGAAAATTTTTTGTCATGTTGTGAAATATTTTTACATGCTTGAGCATAGTACTTTTGTCAAGTGGTGAAAATTTTTTGTCAAGTTGTTAAAATTTTCTGTCAAGTTGAGAAAATTTGTTGTCAAGGTGTAATGAGTCATCTTATTTGCAATACATAAGACTTTTGCAAGTAAAAAATAGTACATTATTTGAGAAATGGCGTCTACCTTTGAGACGAGTATTTCTTTTTCAGAGCAGTTCTCTGTTGACAATATTAGAATCAAAGTTACTCACCGCTTTTTGTGTATTTAAGCAAGTCAAATGGCAGAAGTCAAGGGTTTGAATTCCACAAAACAGCTCTAAGCAAGCCAGAGCCGCTTCCTGCTGCCAAACAAATTCAAGAGGCAGCACCAAACGTCAAGAACTTTATTAAGAAACTTCAAATGATGGAAGTAAGAATTCCCTAGGGATGTGAATGATATCATAATTGATGTTTATCAAGCATAGTCGAAATAAAATTGTATGCTATATGCAGCTCATACTGGTGTTCTGCTCCAGTGAGAATAAGTTTTCCGCTTTTAAATAATAAAGATGTTACATTCCTTACTTTATATATTAGCCCATGGAACAATCCTACCCCATACATAAACTTTCTTTCTACAAGCTCATCAAATTTGCTAAGATTAATCTGATAGCCTAAATTGGCAGATCCTACAAAGAGTAGTTAAGGCTGCACCTTTAAAGCATCGGTTTTTAAATTTATAGCTTGAATACCTGTCTTTTTTGCAGCTTCACCATTTTTTATTGTTTTAGCTCCTACACACACAATTTTACCAGAATTAAAAATCAATAGTGTTTCCTGAGGTAGTCATAGTACGATGCCTGGAGATTTATTGGGTCTGTACTGAGTAATATTTGATAATCGTTAGTGAATTTCCTCCAAATTGATGGAGTTGACGGCTGTTGTTAGAACAATATTCTGTATTGTAGGCATTTTCTATAAGTGGTTTGCAACAGCAAGGTGTTGGTCTGGAAAGGTTTTTAAGTCTCATTGTATAATGGCAGTCCCTGTTTTAAGATCTATAGGTAAAAGCGTTGGTAAACATGCCCTAGTGGCAGGAGAAAATATTGCTTCAGATGATGCCTAAGGAAGACCGCTTTTGAGGCAAGTAAGGAGGATTCAGAAAACGAAGCAGTACAGCTTTTTGAAAAAGCCTCTAGAGCCCTTCAACAGCAGGGTGAGGGTCTTGATACCCGACCAAAGTCTATAAATACTCCAACAAATGACGTTTTTTTCAAATTCATCAACCTTGATGGCACTAATAGACACAAAATCACTACCAAGCACAAAAAGTGAACTTGATTTGTTCACAGTTCCCATAACACAGGTAGCTATAAAAAATGAGTTTTGCTATGAAATTCAACCCATGCATCCAATAACCAATGATGGACCCTATGAGTTTAGAATACCACCTGATCCGCATTACTTACAATTGAGCAAAAATTACATTTATATGATATTGAAAATTAAAAAACCGGCAATTGCAGAAGGAAAAGCAGTATCCGACTATGCACCAATCAATCTTATTTGAAAGACATTCTCTAAGCAAGTAGAATGCTTTCTTGGTGGGCAGCTTGTTTTTGATAGTTCAGACAAATATGCATATAGATCATATTTTAAAACAGAGCTAAATTGCGGATATGATGCAAAAAATACACATCTCCAATCAGCTCTTTATTTCCATGAAGGGGGTCCCAATGTTGACAGTTAAGATCATGAAGCCTTTAAGAAGCCTGCAGCAATGTTTAAGGATGAAAATATTGTTGAGATATCAGCACCATTGCATATTGACATGTTTTTACAAGACAGATATCTGCTCTTTTTCACAGACTTCCCCCGAGAACTACATGGAAACAGAAATGCATTTATTTTGCAGTGTTTTGATGATATAAAATTGACCTACAGGTTGTCGAGATGAAGTTCTTTATTTTAAAAGTAGAAGTCTTAGACAGCATCAATTTAGCTCTAGAAGAAACAATGTTGCAATATACAGCAAAATAACCAATCAGACGAGATGCAATGACCAACTTACATATTGGGAATCCTGCAAGAGAAACACCTAATTTTAGGTTATTTACTGGGCAATTACCTAGACCCATGGTTTTTGCATGTGCTGATGGAAGCGCCTACAGAGGTTGCCTTTCAAAATCACCATTCAATTTCGAACCATTCAGCATACATGAGGTGGTAACATGTGATGCTCACACTTTTCCCGCACATCCACTGGATATTTCATTCAAACAGGATGGGTACTTGCAAGCTTATAATCAGATGTTTGAGGCATTTGATATTGGACGTGAAGGTAATTTTATCAGCAGAGAAGAGTTCAAAACCAGTCATTGTTTATTTGTTTTTGACTCAACGCCTGATGAGGATGATGGCGGACATTGGGACTTAATAAGAGAAGGAACCACTAGTGTACACATAAAGTTCATATAAAAATTACCTGATTCAGGAGTTGAAATCATTATATATGCAGAATTTGATAATTTAATAATGATTGATAAAAATAGTAATACCTCTCATGATTACAACATTGAAATATTAAAAATTCTTAAAGTCAATATAAAAAATGATACATTTTTGGGAGTTTTCCCACTAGGTCTTTTATCGCCAATAAAAAATTGCCCTGCCGCTATTGTAGTAAATTTAGACTCTAGCCATGAACCTGGCTCACACTGGTTGCATTATATTTCGACAATATGAGACATTGCGAATATTTTGACAGTTATGGGCGAAAAACCCCTAAGCATGTCAGATACTATATTAGTGTAAATGCATTTGCTTATACATACTATGACATGCAAATACAGGGATTCAACAAAATGTGCGCATATGTGTATTTACTATCTATTTTGGCGCTGTCAAGGCGTTTCTTTCAAAAATGTTATATTGTCTTAGCAGAATGAAAAAATCTAAAAATTCTTTGATCAATTTAACTTATAAACATGGATTCTAAACAATTCTACCTCATACTACCAAGTAATTCCGACTTGTCCAACACTGCCTCCAGCTTTATAACTTGGCTGCACAGACAAATTAGGCTAAATGGTGAATGGGAAGTTAGACTGGCTAAAATTATTTATGCCAATACATAGCAAAATGTTAATAACAGACAAAATATGTTACAATTTTTTTATGTTAAAAACAAGCTGAGAGTTAAGATGCTTATTTCTCCAGCCAGGTATCAGTACATTTCCGATCTTGTAGATACAATAAATAATGCTATAAAAACTGCAGGTTTGAAAGGACACTATGACTATACTCCACACATTAGCTCTAACTATGAGGAAAATAGGAAATTTTGTAATCTTACACTAAATACAGAGCATCTTCAGAACATAAAGCTAGCAAAGCCTTTGACTTTTATGCTAGGTGTTTCAGAAAGGCAACTTATTACTTTCAATCACATACATAAAAATAACAATGTATCTATAACTGCCCGACATTCTCCCAATATGCTAGATGGAATGCATAATTTTTTCATATAGTGCGATATAGTCGCTACTCAAATTGTAGGTTACATGTTTGCACCTTTATTGCAGGTTGTTAACAAGGAAATTATAGAGATATTGTAAATCACTCATACATTAGCCCCCATTATAAGCCGGTTCTAAAATAAGACTTTAATACAATCAAAATTAATGTTAAAAGCGATCAAGATGAACTCGTTCCATTTGAGTATGGAAAAACTATTATAAAACTACATTTCAGGCACCTATAAATACTACTAAAACACATGTATCCTCATAATTAAAAATGCTTCTACTAGTTTATTGTTCATTACACACAATAAGTGCAGAGGACTGTATATACCAGAAGCAGTCCAAAGCATTCTATGAAGGACTGAAACGTTTGAAAATGTTTCAAGAAACGTGTGATCAGTTTTTTCTCAAAGATAGTTGCGATTTTCGAGTATCTAATTGGAAAAATTTAATGCAAGAGTTTTCAAATTCAGAATTGATAAACCTTAACCCTTTTTGTAAAAACTGTTAAAAAATTTACGAAAATTTCAATGGCATGAAAGTAGAAGGGAGGTGCCTAGGAAAAGATAAGCATAAAGAAGATTTGAGTCCTATATCTAACTAGATTTTAAGCTGTTTGGCTCTATTAATAACGCTAACAATGTTATATGCTGTTCAGTTTATAAAAAAAGAAATTGTGCACTGGCGGACTTGAACCACCCTTTATTCAATCATTAGTCAACGCCCGCTTCACTCGCTTTATTCAGCACACGCGCATATGTGCGTTGCTGCCTGCTGTCTGCACTCATGCACCGTATATACTTAATGTTGCTCCCTCGGCATACCTCAGGGAGAAGATTTTAGGTGTGCGATTCCCTAATACAGCAACAAATTTAGGAATGTTTATGCAAATTTATTATGATTTAAGCTTTTATAATCAGAAATGTGTTTGGCAAGAAATTTTTCCCAAATCTTTCAAATGCTCTTGTTTCTAGAGATATTTTACTCATACCACCTAGCACCAATAAAATATAATATGATATTCAATGCCGGACTGGGAGGGAGTGGCAGGGACAGGCACCGCCTACCCATCTTCCTTCCCTCACGCTGCCAAAAAATAATGGGTGCAATAAGGAATTTTTGTGTATTTTAATGATTTAACAACTTTAATCGAGAGCATCAATTTTGTGGTTATGATTTTGTTCGAGTTTGGACATATGTAGTAATTTTAGAAACTTTATTTTCCTCCTTACAGAACTTCAAAGCGTTTTTGCATTTAGCATCAATATTAATACATCTTATTCATTTCTGAGCACCAGAAAATGGGAAGGAGACTTGCTCTGTTTTAGTGATGTTTTTCGTCTTTTAGTTTTGAGCCGAGTTTTGGACAAATTTATGATTTTCTTTTACAAAACTTCCAAAATCTTATTAATTATTTTATTTGAAATGATTCTGCCTATCACTTGATAGCAAAACTCAATAATTTACGCATAATGGACGGATTTTTCGAATTATCTTTGTTACCAATATGAAAATAAGGGGTTCTGTTCCGCCCCTTTCAGGAAATCCCACTGTACATTTCTAATCTTTGTGACAGCTATGCAGCTGGAGCTACCTGCCCTACCTGCACTTGTGATTAATTTACGCCATCAATTTTGATGATTTTTCAAAATTGATTGTGTGATGTTATAGCATGACATCAAAACAAGAATGCGCATTTCGAAACGATGTATGTAAACAAAGATAAGTTACAAATAAAATAGCCAATCTGTCATACGTATGCAGCAAATTTTTTAATTTCTGCATATCATTGCTGATCAATCATCATGACGTCAAGCAAAGGTATTGCAAATGATGAAACAGGCTGGAGGCAAGCTAACATTAAGCACAATTTCACTATGCGTTGAAGAAAATGCACATTAAACCACATCAGTATTCATAATTAGGAGATTTTGTTATGTCACTTCAATTCCAAATTTCCAAAAAATACTTTCAAACAAATCGTCTGCATTGGTGAAATCACCTCCACAATCATGTTTGAGTGATTAATGTGTAATTATTTTGCGATATGTATTCCATCTGCAAAGCTTACAGATTCAGTTTTGCATAATGCAGACATGGCAGTATCTGCAGCTCACTTCCTATTGTGTCCAACACTAAATAGTCGATGTTTGACGTTTTTAAATAGCCACATCAAAGCTCTTGTTCTTCTAAGTAAAGAGTGGTGTGATCCTGAAATTACATAGATAGCAAAAATTACAACAAAGATTATTTTATTTGGAAAATGATATAGATGGAGTTTCACATAAAATCGAAAGTGCAACAAAGCCTGATCAATTCTTATGCTTAGGCCAATTTTAATAACAAATTATAATTTAAAAAACTTTGATTTTTTAGAAATTTTTTATTATTCTTTTTTACACATTTTGGCACCAATGCTGACGATTTTCATTTACACTTCATTAAGATATATGAAATACAAACAGTATAATAATGAAAAAAAGACTATTTTTAGTTGCTTCGTCTTCGGAGTTAGGGCACAGCCTGTTTGGTGCGGTTACTTTGACGTGACCATCATGGCGCAGCCGTTTTGGTGCAAAGACATTCTGGCGCAATAAGATTAAGGCGCAGTCATTTTAGTGCAACGGTATTCTTCTCATGCAGGGATGTTTTGGCGCGTCCACTTTGGCGCCAGAGAAATGGGCGCTTACGTGTATGTTCTGTATATGAGTAAATGTAAATATGAATGTACATGTATGACTATAAAGTAGATGAGTAAGTACTGCCTATCATGCATATGAATATGTGATAAGAAATTTGATGATGGCGTAAAATTGGGCTATAATATTCCTCAGCTGCCACTAAAATATGTACAATAAGAATACAACATCCATCTGTAGATGCTGTCGATTTGAGAGTATCTGCACTGACGCTACTTTTCATAAAGCAACTTGACTGAAGAAGCAAACAAAATGAGAGCTCTTTCAGGATCTTCAGAGAATAGAATTTGATATCTCAAGATTTTGTTCGTAGCAAAATTTAAGAGTAGACAATTAAAAAATAAACTATGATCAATTTATCCCATAACAGCATAGATTTTGCGCATCTTATTAAGGATGAATTGCAATCAAAACTCCAAAAAGTCTTTACATTCCGAAAATAAAATCAGAAATATACTCAAATATGTATAAGTATTGCATGTTTTATGAGTACTCACGTAGGCATGATTGAGAGCATGCAAATCACTCATGAGCATAAAAATTCAGAGTTTTGGACCTGTGTACTTTAGCAATTAACATAAGGTTCTGCAGACCCCAGAATTCAATTTTTTCCTGGATGCTAAATTGATAACATAATTACAGAAATTATAGGTCATGTCATCAATTTTGTAGATATACACAGATATTATTTAAATCTAAATTCCTGTCATTTCAATTTATTGTCTTTTCCTTCTTCTCATGCCAACAAGCAGCACAAAAAAGATCAGGAAATTGTGCTTTTGACTTGACTATAAATCTTTTGCTTTTTTATCATAGAAAATTTCTGATGCCCGAGAACCCCAGAATTTCGGTCATGCCACATATTTAGTGATTTTAATAAATTTTTCAGCAAAAATTTTTGACTGCACAATGTTTCTGTCTAAATTTGACATTTATGTTCATTTTGTGATTAAAGAAATCAAAACAGTTGCGCCGAAATATCTGCGGCAAAATGGTTGCACCAGAACAGCCGCACCAAAACATCCTTTGCCAAACCGTTGATGTGCCAAAATAGCTGCGCCAAAATAGCTGCCCTAAAATGGCCATACCAATGCGGTCATGCCCAAAGTCATAGACAGCTTCAGACAACACGTTTTACAGAAAGTATTCATAACTCTCGATTCTCAAGCTACTAACTTTGATAGGAAAATTATTACAGTAATACCTGAGGAGTGCCTAAATTCAAGGGGCTTGGTACTATGAAAACATCAATTTTCAGATGGTCAAAAAAGAGCGACAAATTGTAGATCTGGATAGAAAAGCATCACTTGACGTTTCTTATCAATCTCTATCTATCTATTGGCATAAAAAAATTTTTTTGAACTTTAATCCTGAGAGCCATAAAATTTTGCGTGTCATTTAGATTCTGATGTTGGACCGGACCTCTATCTTAACCTAATTTGAACAACAGTCTCTGCTTACTGATATTTGGCGCCAAAAACATGAGTAGTTAAAGCTGCGTCCCTAGCCCGCAACACAAAGTATATACAGCAATGATTTGTGTTATAGGCCCCGCCCACCCACCTACTCGATATGATGAGCCAGCCCGACCGATTGATATGACGTCAAACCCGCTCCGTAAAAACAACACTAATCCAAATTTTCTAAAATAGCGTAAAAACGACGCTAATCCAAATTTTCTGTCTATTTTGAAGCAGATTAGCTTGAGAAGTTTTGGTTTTCATTTAAGACTTATTGTTCCTTTTTTCACTATAAAAAAGGAACGGAGCGGTTTTGGCCCTTAAAAGGGCCGTTGGGTTTAGGTAAAATGGGCGCATGCTAATTAGGTAGAAAATGGCTTAGACGTGTTGTGTAATGAACCACATGGCCAAGTGTAGCTCGAAGTAGCTCTTGAATGAATAAAGTAAAATCTCAGTATCCAATTTTTGCATGACATGTTTTTGGCTAAAATATCAGTGTAGCCTAAGAGCGTGTATAAGCGTTGCTTTGTTATGCCTGATCGCTTGACGTCATTGGCAAATTTTGCATAATTGGCCATTGTAGCTGTCTCAACGTCCATATCAAAGGGTTGATTTTTCAACTCCTTTTCGACCTCTTGCACGTCTTCTGTGATTTCTCGATACAATGAATCATCGAATCGTGCGCCCATAATGTAAAGACAAAGAAATTGCAGCATATAGTTTGTAGCAATTTTGGCCATCTAAAACTTTTTTCTTTTATTCTAAAATACAATGCACAATAGCAAATGCACGAGACACTTCATATTTGTGTTTAGCACCAGTAACAAAAAATTTGCCTGGATGAAAAATAACAGTAGTAATGGCGGGTTTAAACAGTGTCAGAGTGAGCCCTGGAAAAATTTCTGGCTCGTAAAAACAGTGGGTAGAGGATTTCTTGTACAGTTTAGGCAAATTGACGGGTTTATCGGCTTTGCAAGAACCAACAAAATTGTGCACTTTGAAGTGCAGAACGCGAATGTAAGGTATCTTCAAGGTTTCGATGGCTTTAAGCAAGGCTTGGCTTCCTTCTTCTGAGCTTTTTGTCCCCGTTGAGACAATCTTGCCCGACATGAAAAGCAGAACCGTTGCTTTTGGGTCAATCAGCTTTAGACTCAACCCTGGGAACCGCTTATGAATGCATAAATTATGCACTTTCGCAATTTCTCCTAAGTCCAGAGGAGTCTTCAGATCACCACTGCAGACAACGTTGCACAGAGACATTATGGCAAAAACTTTTGAATTTTTTCAATTTATACCTAAACTTGCAGCTACAAGTTTTGTAGCTACAAAGCAGACTAGAAAAGGCCATGTTTTCATCATTTTTACGTATTTCTCAAAAATGGAAAACTTGTCCTATCATGTTCTCTTGCTTATTTTCTTGTACTTGGGAATCAATGAACGAGTCACTTGCAAATCTGTGTGCAAGCATTGGCTGTATGTTTTGCATAATTTTATTGGCTTAATCCAACAGAAGCTGACTTTGCATCCCAAGGTCGAGTTGATGGTCATACGTCATGAAGAAAATCGCGCCCTAAAGGGAAAACACCATCGCTACGTCACCGATGCCCTGGAAAGATCCAACCACTAAGTTTTGTCATTGTTAAACATTGATATTAATGCCTATTAGGGAAGCCGCGTTTTAAATCGATTTTTGCAGTCGAATTCGCACAAACGCTCGCTAATTTTACATGACGCCCGCCTAAAGCTAGAATTTTGGCCCATGGCTGCCTCCAAACCCATCAAGATGCTCGTCATGACCTACTTTCACCTCAACTCTCATTTTCCAGAATTTGTTTGCCGCCTCAACCCAGAAAAAATAGTGCTTATCACTGTCATTGTGCCTATGGACTACAATGCTATACTCTATGCCTCCATTATTCAAGCCAATCGCCTTACTTTTCTGTCTCTTGATTTTGCCAACGAACGAATTTCCGAAAATCCCCATCAAAAAGCCTCAGTACGCAATTGTTTCGAAAATATTGTTCAATTTTTGTATTTTGATAATTGCGATACTTTGATCACTCTTTGTTTTAATTTATTGCATATTTACGAAAATAATAGAGAATTTAACGACTTTATTGTTCAGTATTTTGATTGTGTTAATTTGTACATACTGGACGCTAAATGTCATGCTTCCGATCTCAATTGGATTGCTGTAAATTATAAATGTTCAAACAAAATTATTGTGCGCAATCGTAATAATTACTTTGTGTCTTCTTACTAATAAAACCAAAAAAACAAATAAGACCGGAATTTTCCGGGTTATGTGCTTACGCGTCATATAATCATAAGTTTTTTTAGAAGAAAAAATATTAGTACGCATTTTGTCTCTAAAATTATCACAAAAAACATCTACCAAAATATAGTTGTACGGCTCATCAGACATTGTTTTAAGGTATGCAGTCCTCAAAGGTCCATTGCCGCCATATAGTTGCCTGTTTAATGTATCCACTGCATTATGATGAGGTGTTTTTGTGAGAACATAATAATGCGTGTTTCTATTTATTGTGGTTGAATTAGGACCCTTCAAAAAAAGTTTTTGCGATATAAAAACGTTGAGAAGGATTGTGCCCATAGACTGTGAAAAGGTGGGCAAAGTCTTCACTTTTACATGTGGCTCATTACACAATATGTCTAAGCCGTTTTCTATCTAATTAGCATGCGCCCATTTTACCTAAACCCAACGGCCCTTTTAAGGGCCAAATTAGCGGTGGGAAACCACCATTTTTTTCTATGTATTTCATTTCTTGGCTTGCTCAATGTGTTGATGCGGAGCGGGTTTGACGTAATATCGATCGGTTGGGCTGGTCGTCATATTGAGTAGGCGGGTGGGCATAGTCTATAACACAAAACATAGCTGTATTTACTTTGTGTTGCGGGCTAAAGACGCAGCTTGAACTACTAACATGCAATTCTACTATAAATGAACTAAATTATTGATTCTTAAGACCATGCATTAATCTCACAAATCTCTCAATGCATGGAACAATATTCCGATAGTATATGGCAAGTAAGTTGGATCAGAAAGGTATATTTGATAACAGACAACTGTTCAATTTAAACCGCTGAAATGAAAGGCGCAATTTTAAGTGGTCCAAATAACATCTGATGGCTAGGACCGATTTTCATTAAAAGTTGTCAGCCATACAGCTTGATAGATGCATAGATTAATTATTAAGTCTGGTAAATTGCAAAGGAACTACAAGAACAAATTGTTGTCTTACACAAGAAGACTCAAAATTGATTGAAAGGAACAGAATCTGGTTCGGAGCAATAGTGTAGTCTTCATAGTGCCAGTGGCGTAGCTGTAGTAAATGGGAACCGTAGTTTTACAGAATACATACAATATATATACCATATTGTGGTAAGAAAAGTAGTATATTAGTAAGACAAAGGGTCAAATAAAAGCAATAAAGTAGTAAAATAAATAAGAGACCGCTCAGCAATGGTAGTTTAGTTCAAAAATGCATGGAAATATAAGCATGTATGTATATGGACAAGGGATCCAATTAAAGCAATAAAGTGATAAAATGAATAAAAGGTCACTCATCAATGGTATATCAGTTCAAAATGCATCAAAAAATACATATATCGCATTCTTTGTACATATATGCTGCACACGCGATTTTACCCTAATAAAGGAGTTGTCAAAAATTAATGGATACATTTAATGCTATTCTGATTGCTGCACTAAGGAGTCGGCTTACACTGACAGTTAGTTTGCCAATTCCCATCTTTTTTTGTTTTCGACCAAAATAGGCCAATTATGCTTCTGTTGAGAAACAAAAAGTCCGCTAAACACAACTTACCAGCATTTTGGCATTAAGAGTCAGTCATACTGGAGTTGACTGGTATCAGTATGTGCGCAATATCTGCTCTTGGAAGTTCTTACATCAACCAATCAGACTAGGGTGTCCAGGAGTTGTAGTACAGATCGATGAGTTCCTCATGGTCAAGGCAAAGTATGATTGTGGCAGAAATATGCACTTACCTCAATGCTGGGTCTTTGGCTTATAGAATACCGCTTCTTAGCTGGGCTACATTCAATATGTGGATCGCATGATGTCTTACCCTTTTGCCTATCATTGAGGATACCATGCTTCCAGGATCTCTCATTTGCAGCCATTTGTGGGCTACTTATAAAGGTGTAAACCAGATTTGTAATCATAACTAGGTCCATCAGACTGTAACCCACAATATAAACTTTATTGACCTACTTACCCGCACACACAGCAATTTTGTCAAAAATAATTGGAAACGGACAAAATTCATGTTTAAATGAATGACTGATTGCGAGATCTTTTCATCCAAAGCTAAATGTATGAATTTATGTGGCAAGAAAGATTTGGCAGCACTTTCAATTTGGCTAACGAAAATGCTGCACATGTGCAAAAAACCTATGTTAAAAACATTTACTGCATATGTGTGCAATTTTTGCATTGTAATACTGCATTGATACGTTTTTGTAATATAATTTATGACATCTCTGAAGGAACCTGGTGCATTAATTGTCTTACCATAAAATAGCTACATACAGTGCATATGTACACTAAAAGCATGGGTCCCTGGTACTATAATTATGCCATGCCAGACCTGATTAAGTAAATAATACTTCTATCAAATGGGAAAAATAAATATGCTAACGCACTGGTAAATGTTTGTGCATTCCTGTGTAGAAATGAAAAAATGTAGCCCATAGTGAAGGCTGAAACGCGAATGTCAAGCTTGCACAATATAATTGCAACATTTTAGTATACTTACTCACGCATAGCAATAGACCAACATGAGAGAGAGATCAATATGATTTGCAAAGCAAGCTTAGTGGATTCATATTATCATTACCCCAAGTAAGGCGACCCCTCCGCAAGCGTTATTTGGGGGCGCCACACGTTATAACATAGGACGATTCTCCTATCTTTTCTACACGGGGGCGCCATGCGGGTGACCGCCTTTGGCTACCCCCGCTTTTCCCTCTAGGAAATTTCTCCGGGGGAATAGGTGGGAATAGTCACCCAGGCTGGGGAGGGGGCGCCCGCCCAGGGCCAGGGAGAGGAAAGTGCGGGTGACCGCCTTCGGCTACCCCCGCTTATATTTTATAGAATTGGAAAAAGTCGCCCGAGCTGGGGATCGAACCACCGACCTGCGAGTTTAAAGATTAACCGCTTAACCACTGAGCAACTTGGCTTGTTTGAGTAAATGTGAGTATTATTTATAGGGCGATCTGGCAATGTTGGCAAACGTGTCTGAACATGTCTGGGCGTGCCTGGGCCTGCCCGGACCCCTGAAGTCTATAAATATGAAAAATTTTCCTTAAAATCGTCAGCCGACTAGAAGAAATCAAAGTCTATAAATAATAAGAATTTTCTGTTAAAAATTGTCATCCGACTAGAAATCGAAATCTATAAATATTAAGAATTTCAACGCTCTTTCAAAAATTAGAATTATTTCAAATTAAAAAAATATAAGTTTAGGAATAATTTTCTGGAAATCATGACTACAAACGTCAGAATTCCAGGGTTACTGGTCTCAGAGGGGCTAACAAATAGCCTCCACCGGCCGACGCCAGTAACTTTTTTAGGGGCCGGTTCAAACCGATCGCAGCTTCCGAAGCGTAAGCTGCACACATGCATAACATGCAACAAAACATTCACACGATCTAACAAGTTAAAGGAGCATGAGGAATCTGTGCACATAGGTGCAAGGTATCGCTGCCCTTCATGTGCATCACTTTTTAGGCTTCCTAGGAAACTTTGTACGCATTTTGAGACTAAGCATGTAGAAAAAAAGTGCATCTATTGTAACTCATCAGATCTTTTCTCAGATACTCATATGAAATCATGCTTACTAGTAAAAGCTAATCCAGGACCCGAATTAGAAAAGGCTGAGCCTGTTCAAACTACCATAATACCTGAGGACAGTCTTCTTCCAGAAGATTTGTCCGACTACCCTGACAATGTTCGGGAGGAAGTCAGGAAGTACTGGAATTTGATACGCACAACCAAAAGCATAAATGATGTGCTAGATCACTCTTATAATTATCGCTGGGGAACTGGCGATTATTTAAATATGCTTAGTGATATTTTCAATAATGAAAAAGAGGCATTCCGTGTGGATGCAGCATTAGGTTGTATTCTGAAAAATCGCGAAACTGGTTTAAGCAATTATTGGTATGCTTGCCAAAATAATTTCACTCTTCTTGGAAAGCCAGTTCTAATCAGAAACAGTGATGATGTAAAAAATTTAGCAGAAAAGCTTCAAGAAATTGATATTGAAGAAAAATACAGCCGCCCAGATACTAAATGGGGACTTCAGGCTATAACAAATGTAGAATTTTTTGTAACTCCTCAGAAAAATTTTGTTGCTGGATGTACAGATATTGAACTTCCTGAAACTAATGCATATCAGCGACACACTTTACACATGACACAGGATAAGCATAGAAACAAGTTTAAAGATAATCTCTGCTTTTTCCGGTGCTTAGCACAATGTCTCGTAGGAAATTTCGAATCAGATGCAGTTTATAGACTTTTTGTACAGTATTGTCAAAAGAAAAATATTCAAGCAAACACTGAAAATTTTGAAGGAGTTCCATACACTGATTTGGAAAAAGTAGAAAAATGGTTTGAAGTAGATATTCAGTGTTTTCATATTGATGCTGATAAGCAGACAGCCATTTGTTGGAAAAAACGATTAGGAAATATGACAAGCTATTAAATTTAGACATTTCAATTACTGCCTCTGATAAGGCACACTATAGCTATATAATGAATCTAGATCAATATGCGACAAGATACGTCTGTATCAATTGCAGCAGACTATTTAAAAAATCAGAATACTTACATGATCATGCGAAAAATCACTGCAATAAAGGGGAGACAAAGCATAAATTTCCAGGCGGAGTCTTTCAATTAAAGAAAACTATTTTTGAAGAACTGGCCGACCTTGACATTCCCATAGGAAATCAATTTTGTTCTTACTTAGCCGTATACGATTTTGAGGCACTTCTATTAAGAAAAGAAAAATAAGTTCAACTAAATTACAATTTATCACTCAGCATCAACCGATTTCATGCGCAGTACATACAAATGTACCAGGATTTGCGCCAACATGTTTTATTAATGAGGATCCTGATCAGCTAATCATACAATTACTGCAGCATCTCGAAAAAATTCAACAGGCGCAAAGCGCCCTACTTTTACCATACTTTCAAGATATCTTTATAGCTCTTGATCAAAAGATTCAAAATCAGATAGCCTACATCAAGGAACATGAGAATAGAGATGTAAGGCGCGAAAAAGGTTTCTTGAATCAGCTTAATAAACTTAGGACCAAATTACATAGGTACTCTTCTCAGTTAACTTGCCTTGGTTTCAACTCAGGCAAATATGACCTAAATTTGATTAAACGCAACTTGTTTCCAGCACTCATACAGCAAGTTCGCAAGGATCCACAAAATAATAAATGGCCAAAAGCTATTTTGAGAAATGGCACCACACTTTGCCTATCAACAAATCTTTTCAAATTTCTAGACATCAGCACCTATGTAGCTCCAGGTTTCAGCTTAGATGCGTTTATGAAAGCATATAAATCAAGCTTAGTAAAAGCTAAATTTCCTTATGAATATTTAGACTCCTTTGATAAATTATCTGAACAAAAGCTGCCTCCCCTGAAGCTTTTTATAGCACCCTGAAAGAAGAATGTATAAGCGATGAAGATTATGAACAATGCATAAATTATTGGAAAAAATATAACATGAAGACTCTAAGAGACTATCTCATATTTTACAACATTCGAGACGTTGTACCATTCTTAGAAGCTTGTTTGACCATGGCCCGACTTTATTGGGACAGATTCAGAATAGATATTTTCAGGGAGGCCATGTCCCTACCAGGTATCACTGAGCGCTACCTA
This sequence comes from Mermis nigrescens, assembly GCA_036768485.1. NCBI lineage: Eukaryota > Metazoa > Nematoda > Enoplea > Mermithida > Mermithidae > Mermis > Mermis nigrescens. The sequence continues at coordinate 4,260,590 of JAVLUZ010000157.1, read as the reverse complement.
TTTCGAAGCATTCCAGAAACCCAATTCGCTCTCTTTGCATCTTATTCTAAGGATTTGTACTATACACTAAAATCAAGTATGAGAGGCGGACTTTCTATGGTCATGACACGACTTGCAATAAAAGATGAGACGTATATCCGCAACAATCCGAGCAAACCCGTCAAAGCAATAATAGGTTTAGATTTTAATGCACTATATTTATGGGCGCAAGCCATGGATATGCCAACAGGCTACTTTGATCACTGGATTCCTGAGAAAAACGATAAATTTCATAAAATCTCTTCCGCTAAGCCAATTTCAATCGAGTATCTTGAATATGAAAGTCAAAAAATAAGCCAGCCAATACAGCATTCAGGAAATGGTAAAGAAAAAACTGTAGGACCCAGATGCTTACCTGTTGATGGCTTTTGCGCTAAAACAAATACTGTATACGAATTTTATGGCTGTTACTGGCATGGTCATGACTGCCTAGCAGGCGCACGCAATAAGGAAATCGACCCAGAGGAAGCACAAAACTGGATTAAGGAGAAGGAAACGTACATTAAGTCATTAGGATACAATCTCATCACTATATGGGAATGCCAATGGCATGAAATACGCATGGAATACTTGAAAACGCAAAAGCTTAGGCACTTCTACTCAAAAAATTGGATTAGTACTAAGGAAATGACACAAGCAATACTTGATGGATCCGTCTTTGGCTTTGCCAAGGTAGACATTTCAACTCCTAATAGTTTAAAAGACCTATATGCCGACTTTCCACCAATTATAAAGCATGCTGAAATCAGTCAAGAGGACGTCGGCCCTCTAATGAAAGAATATGCTGAAAAAATGGGTTTATTAAAAAAGCCACGGCAAAATCTAATAAGCAGTTATTTTGGGAAAAATATCATGCTATCTACAGAAATGATAAGATTTCTTGTTAATCATGGCCTTACATTAGATAAAGTTCACGAGGTAATACAGTATGATAGAACAAGGCCATTTGAAAAATTTCGAGATATAGTAACAAAGCATAGACAAGAAGGTGATGAAGACCCAGAACTTGCTATGCTGGCCGATACATTCAAACTTCTTGGAAACACAGGTTATGGAAAGACACTCACTAACAAGGAACAACACATAGATGTCTCATATGCCGACTATGAAAGAGCAGCTGAATGCAGCTTAAGTCCTTTCATTAAAAAAATTAAGCATATTACTAACAACTGTTATGAAATACATATGCGTAAAAAGCAAATAACCTTAGATTTACCGATTGTAGTAGGCCTTTCGGTATATAACTGGGCGAAAATTCGCATGCTAGAATTTTTCTACGATGTATTATTAAAATTCTTTGACAAGTCAGATTATCAGTGTATGCAGACCGACACAGATAGCATTTATTTAGCTTTGTCTGCTGAAAATTTGTTAGATATAGTAAAGCCGGAAAAAAGGCAAGAGTTTGAGCAAGTTTACTCACATTGGTTTGTAACATCTAAAGCAACCAAAAGAACACCCGGTTTACTAAAAGAGGAATTCAGAGGAACAGCCATGTGCTGTTTAGCCGCTAAAACGTACATTGCTGTAGATGAGACAACAAATAAAATCAAGTCTAGCAGTAAAGGCTTAATGAAAAAGGTAAATAAGCTGAGCTTCGAGCAGTACAGCAATGTCCTGCAAAATCAGGAAGCACAAGGCGGAAAAAACATTGGTTTCCGCATGCAACCAGATAATCAAATATGGACATACATACAAGAAAAGCAGGGACTACCATATTTGTATGTTAAAAGAAAAGTTTTATCCGATGGAATAACAACAGTCCCATTAGATATATAAAAAATTTCAACTTAACAAAATTTCTGAACACGGTAAATTTTCTATGCCTTAACATGTATAATTTATTTCAAACATTGCAAACTATTCTGTAAGTTTCACTCCAAATGCACATGAATTTGTGCCCATTTGACTCATATTACAGGAACATTGACACAATACTGAGTTAATTTTAGTGTAAAAAAAATTTAAAAACTTTTTTCAGCACATTATACAAGAAAGGAGTAGCCTGTTGAAACAGGATGTTTTCCATGTACATGTCGTGCCTTGTGAGGAGCAAGTGCCGGCGATGTGTATGTGGTTCTGTGTTACATTCTCAGCTGTACCCCGCGATCCGGGTTAGTGGCAGTTGGGGTGTATACCTGTATGAATGTTGTAGTATGCGAGCGCTACCTCCCCGAAAGGAGTTCGTGGGCGAGCGTATACTTGTTTGAATGATCTTTCTTGTACATTATGTTAAGAAAAAGTTTTAAATATTTTCAAGCTAAAATGCCTCAGTATTGTGACAATATTCCTGTGTTATGAGTCAAATGAGCACACGTTCATGCGCATTTGGAGTGAAACTTACAGAATAGTTTGCAATGTTTGAAATAAATTATACATGTTAAGGCAAGAAAATTTACAGTATTCAGAAATTTATGTATAAATGGTCAAAAAATAAAATTTTCAGCTTTTCAGCTGGAAATGATCCACCATTGTGCCAACCTCCTCGTGGTGTGGATCGGACATCGACAAATGGGCACAAAAGCTTGTAAAATTTGAAATATTTTTTGTAAAGTTTCAAAATTTTCTTGTAAAGTTTGGAATATTTTTTGTAAAGTTTGGAATTAATTTTACATGCTTAAGCATAGTACTTTTGTAAAGTTTGGAATATTTTTTGTAAACTTTGCAAAAAAATTTCCAAACTTTACAAAAAGTACTATGCTTAAGCATGTAAAATTAATTCCAAACTTTACAAAAAATATTCCAAACTTTACAAGAAAATTTTGAAACTTTACAAAAAATATTTCAAATTTTACAAGCTTTTGTGCCCATTTGTCGATGTCCGATCCACACCACGAGGAGGTTGGCACAATGGTGGATCATTTCCAGCTGAAAAGCTGAAAATTTTATTTTTTGACCATTTATACATAAATTTCTGAATACTGTAAATTTTCTTGCCTTAACATGTATAATTTATTTCAAACATTGCAAACTATTCTGTAAGTTTCACTCCAAATGCGCATGAACGTGTGCTCATTTGACTCATAACACAGGAATATTGTCACAATACTGAGGCATTTTAGCTTGAAAATATTTAAAACTTTTTCTTAACATAATGTACAAGAAAGATCATTCAAACAAGTATACGCTCGCCCACGAACTCCTTTCGGGGAGGTAGCGCTCGCATACTACAACATTCATACAGGTATACACCCCAACTGCCACTAACCCGGATCGCGGGGTACAGCTGAGAATGTAACACAGAACCACATACACATCGCCGGCACTTGCTCCTCACAAGGCACGACATGTACATGGAAAACATCCTGTTTCAACAGGCTACTCCTTTCTTGTATAATGTGCTGAAAAAAGTTTTTAAATTTTTTTTACACCAAAATTAACTCAGTATTGTGTCAATGTTCCTGTAATATGAGTCAAATGGGCACAAATTCATGTGCATTTGGAGTGAAACTTACAGAATAGTTTGCAATGTTTGAAATAAATTATACATGTTAAGGCATAGAAAATTTACCGTGTTCAGAAATTTTGTTAAGTTGAAATTTTTTATATATCTAATGGGACTGTTGTTATTCCATCGGATAAAACTTTTCTTTTAACATACAAATATGGTAGTCCCTGCTTTTCTTGTATGTATGTCCATATTTGATTATCTGGTTGCATGCGGAAACCAATGTTTTTTCCGCCTTGTGCTTCCTGATTTTGCAGGACATTGCTGTACTGCTCGAAGCTCAGCTTATTTACCTTTTTCATTAAGCCTTTACTGCTAGACTTGATTTTATTTGTTGTCTCATCTACAGCAATGTACGTTTTAGCGGCTAAACAGCACATGGCTGTTCCTCTGAATTCCTCTTTTAGTAAACCGGGTGTTCTTTTGGTTGCTTTAGATGTTACAAACCAATGTGAGTAAACTTGCTCAAACTCTTGCCTTTTTTCCGGCTTTACTATATCTAACAAATTTTCAGCAGACAAAGCTAAATAAATGCTATCTGTGTCGGTCTGCATACACTGATAATCTGACTTGTCAAAGAATTTTAATAATACATCGTAGAAAAATTCTAGCATGCGAATTTTCGCCCAGTTATATACCGAAAGGCCTACTACAATCGGTAAATCTAAGGTTATTTGCTTTTTACGCATATGTATTTCATAACAGTTGTTAGTAATATGCTTAATTTTTTTAATGAAAGGACTTAAGCTGCATTCAGCTGCTCTTTCATAGTCGGCATATGAGACATCTATGTGTTGTTCCTTGTTAGTGAGTGTCTTTCCATAACCTGTGTTTCCAAGAAGTTTGAATGTATCGGCCAGCATAGCAAGTTCTGGGTCTTCATCACCTTCTTGTCTATGCTTTGTTACTATATCTCGAAATTTTTCAAATGGCCTTGTTCTATCATACTGTATTACCTCGTGAACTTTATCTAATGTAAGGCCATGATTAACAAGAAATCTTATCATTTCTGTAGATAGCATGATATTTTTCCCAAAATAACTGCTTATTAGATTTTGCCGTGGCTTTTTTAATAAACCCATTTTTTCAGCATATTCTTTCATTAGAGGGCCGACGTCCTCTTGACTGATTTCAGCATGCTTTATAATTGGTGGAAAGTCGGCATATAGGTCTTTTAAACTATTGGGAGTTGAAATGTCTACCTTGGCAAAGCCAAAGACGGATCCATCAAGTATTGCTTGTGTCATTTCCTTAGTACTAATCCAATTTTTTGAGTAGAAGTGCCTAAGCTTTTGCGTTTTCAAGTATTCCATGCGTATTTCATGCCATTGGCATTCCCATATAGTGATGAGATTGTATCCTAATGACTTAATGTACGTTTCCTTCTCCTTAATCCAGTTTTGTGCTTCCTCTGGGTCGATTTCCTTATTGCGTGCGCCTGCTAGGCAGTCATGACCATGCCAGTAACAGCCATAAAATTCGTATACAGTATTTGTTTTAGCGCAAAAGCCATCAACAGGTAAGCATCTGGGTCCTACAGTTTTTTCTTTACCATTTCCTGAATGCTGTATTGGCTGGCTTATTTTTTGACTTTCATATTCAAGATACTCGATTGAAATTGGCTTAGCGGAAGAGATTTTATGAAATTTATCGTTTTTCTCAGGAATCCAGTGATCAAAGTAGCCTGTTGGCATATCCATGGCTTGCGCCCATAAATATAGTGCATTAAAATCTAAACCTATTATTGCTTTGACGGGTTTGCTCGGATTGTTGCGGATATACGTCTCATCTTTTATTGCAAGTCGTGTCATGACCATAGAAAGTCCGCCTCTCATACTTGATTTTAGTGTATAGTACAAATCCTTAGAATAAGATGCAAAGAGAGCGAATTGGGTTTCTGGAATGCTTCGAAATAGGTAGCGCTCAGTGATACCTGGTAGGGACATGGCCTCCCTGAAAATATCTATTCTGAATCTGTCCCAATAAAGTCGGGCCATGGTCAAACAAGCTTCTAAGAATGGTACAACGTCTCGAATGTTGTAAAATATGAGATAGTCTCTTAGAGTCTTCATGTTATATTTTTTCCAATAATTTATGCATTGTTCATAATCTTCATCGCTTATACATTCTTCTTTCAGGGTGCTATAAAAAGCTTCAGGGGAGGCAGCTTTTGTTCAGATAATTTATCAAAGGAGTCTAAATATTCATAAGGAAATTTAGCTTTTACTAAGCTTGATTTATATGCTTTCATAAACGCATCTAAGCTGAAACCTGGAGCTACATAGGTGCTGATGTCTAGAAATTTGAAAAGATTTGTTGATAGGCAAAGTGTGGTGCCATTTCTCAAAATAGCTTTTGGCCATTTATTATTTTGTGGATCCTTGCGAACTTGCTGTATGAGTGCTGGAAACAAGTTGCGTTTAATCAAATTTAGGTCATATTTGCCTGAGTTGAAACCAAGGCAAGTTAACTGAGAAGAGTACCTATGTAATTTGGTCCTAAGTTTATTAAGCTGATTCAAGAAACCTTTTTCGCGCCTTACATCTCTATTCTCATGTTCCTTGATGTAGGCTATCTGATTTTGAATCTTTTGATCAAGAGCTATAAAGATATCTTGAAAGTATGGTAAAAGTAGGGCGCTTTGCGCCTGTTGAATTTTTTCGAGATGCTGCAGTAATTGTATGATTAGCTGATCAGGATCCTCATTAATAAAACATGTTGGCGCAAATCCTGGTACATTTGTATGTACTGCGCATGAAATCGGTTGATGCTGAGTGATAAATTGTAATTTAGTTGAACTTATTTTTTCTTTTCTTAATAGAAGTGCCTCAAAATCGTATACGGCTAAGTAAGAACAAAATTGATTTCCTATGGGAATGTCAAGGTCGGCCAGTTCTTCAAAAATAGTTTTCTTTAATTGAAAGACTCCGCCTGGAAATTTATGCTTTGTCTCCCCTTTATTGCAGTGATTTTTCGCATGATCATGTAAGTATTCTGATTTTTTAAATAGTCTGCTGCAATTGATACAGACGTATCTTGTCGCATATTGATCTAGATTCATTATATAGCTATAGTGTGCCTTATCAGAGGCAGTAATTGAAATGTCTAAATTTAATAGCTTGTCATATTTCCTAATCGTTTTTTTCCAACAAATGGCTGTCTGCTTATCAGCATCAATATGAAAACACTGAATATCTACTTCAAACCATTTTTCTACTTTTTCCAAATCAGTGTATGGAACTCCTTCAAAATTTTCAGTGTTTGCTTGAATATTTTTCTTTTGACAATACTGTACAAAAAGTCTATAAACTGCATCTGATTCGAAATTTCCTACGAGACATTGTGCTAAGCACCGGAAAAAGCAGAGATTATCTTTAAACTTGTTTCTATGCTTATCCTGTGTCATGTGTAAAGTGTGTCGCTGATATGCATTAGTTTCAGGAAGTTCAATATCTGTACATCCAGCAACAAAATTTTTCTGAGGAGTTACAAAAAATTCTACATTTGTTATAGCCTGAAGTCCCCATTTAGTATCTGGGCGGCTGTATTTTTCTTCAATATCAATTTCTTGAAGCTTTTCTGCTAAATTTTTTACATCATCACTGTTTCTGATTAGAACTGGCTTTCCAAGAAGAGTGAAATTATTTTGGCAAGCATACCAATAATTGCTTAAACCAGTTTCGCGATTTTTCAGAATACAACCTAATGCTGCATCCACACGGAATGCCTCTTTTTCATTATTGAAAATATCACTAAGCATATTTAAATAATCGCCAGTTCCCCAGCGATAATTATAAGAGTGATCTAGCACATCATTTATGCTTTTGGTTGTGCGTATCAAATTCCAGTACTTCCTGACTTCCTCCCGAACATTGTCAGGGTAGTCGGACAAATCTTCTGGAAGAAGACTGTCCTCAGGTATTATGGTAGTTTGAACAGGCTCAGCCTTTTCTAATTCGGGTCCTGGATTAGCTTTTACTAGTAAGCATGATTTCATATGAGTATCTGAGAAAAGATCTGATGAGTTACAATAGATGCACTTTTTTTCTACATGCTTAGTCTCAAAATGCGTACAAAGTTTCCTAGGAAGCCTAAAAAGTGATGCACATGAAGGGCAGCGATACCTTGCACCTATGTGCACAGATTCCTCATGCTCCTTTAACTTGTTAGATCGTGTGAATGTTTTGTTGCATGTTATGCATGTGTGCAGCTTACGCTTCGGAAGCTGCGATCGGTTTGAACCGGCCCCTAAAAAAGTTACTGGCGTCGGCCGGTGGAGGCTATTTGTTAGCCCCTCTGAGACCAGTAACCCTGGAATTCTGACGTTTGTAGTCATGATTTCCAGAAAATTATTCCTAAACTTATATTTTTTTAATTTGAAATAATTCTAATTTTTGAAAGAGCGTTGAAATTCTTTAATATTTATAGATTTCGATTTCTAGTCGGATGACAATTTTTAACAGAAAATTCTTATTATTTATAGACTTTGATTTCTTCTAGTCGGCTGACGATTTTAAGGAAAATTTTTCATATTTATAGACTTCAGGGGTCCGGGCAGGCCCAGGCACGCCCAGACATGTTCAGACACGTTTGCCAACATTGCCAGATCGCCCTATAAATAATACTCACATTTACTCAAACAAGCCAAATCGCTCAGTGGTTAAGCGGTTAATCTTTAAACGCGCAGGTCGGTGGTTCGATCCCCAGCTCGGGCGACTTTTTCCAATTCTATAAAATATAAGCGGGGGTAGCCGAAGGCGGTCACCCGCACTTTCCTCTCCCTGGCCCTGGGCCCCTGGCCCTGGGCGGGCGCCCCTCCCTCAGCCTGGGTGACTAGTCCCACCTATTCCCCCGGAGAAATTTCCTAGAGGGAAAAGCGGGGGTAGCCGAAGGCGGTCACCCGCATGGCGCCCCCGTGTAGAAAAGATAGGAGAATCGTCCTATGTTATAACGTGTGGCGCCCCCAAATTACGCTTGCGGGGGGTCTCCTAACTACTACAGAAAAACTAGTACTACATAAAAAAGAAGTAAATACATATGCAAAGATTAAATTAGTATGCAAGAGCTATAATAAAACTATTTTCAAACATAAATGCATGCGCATTATGGCCAATCTGAAGGTGCGCCACTCTCAAAGGTCAATTAAGTAGCATTTTTAGGCAAGAATGATTTTATAAACTAGTATAAAGGTTAAAGTAGCAGCTGAATTATTCTACAGTTTCTGGTCGATTGAAGCAATTTTGAAGAGTACGATTTTCATTCGTTTTTGCCTTTAGTTTGCCTAATTTATCCCAAAATATTCACATTTTTCCATTCTGGGTCCAGCAATGCAAATCAGCATTTTGAGTTAATTCTGTTTACTAACTAAGTGGAATCAGCGGGGAAAAACTGGACGCTTAGAATTCAGAATATATCCCTAATACAGGATTTTTGACGTTTCACTGGCGATTTCCGACTTTACACAACTATACATGCATGTATAGTAGAGGAATCGGGAATGGGGGTCAACCCACAAAAATTCGTAAAATGTGTTTTTTCAGAGCATTACACTTCAAAACCTTGTTTTTTTGTTGTTTCAGACGGTACATGTTTTTTCTGTTAGATGAAAACGTTGAAAAGGTAAAAAAATTTATAAATATTAGTAAAAAATTAGTATAAATTAGCCCAAAAATAAGTGCCTCGCGCAAAGCGCCGAAGGTTCAATATTTTAGAGTCAAAAGCTGGCTTAAAGTCTTAAAAAACACATTTCTACTATTTTCGTGAAATCGGCAGTTCTAGGAAGTTTACGCGTTCTTAGGGTCGCGAAGAATAGTTTCACCCGGCATAATATCTTGTGCTAAACTCTTAGATTCGTGCATGCACTGTTAAAATTAGTATTCTTTTTTAAGAAGAGAATGCTTACATCTGTAACTCTTTCATTCAGTCCTGGGTTTTTTGCTATTCTTTCTACAAAATTCTTGTGTTTTACCGCCAACTTTTTTAGCTTAATCAACCTAATTATTCACACTTTTGTAGGCCTAAGCTGTCATCCCACATGGGCGTAGTGAGGTATGTCTACGACCCATTCCGAAATTCCGTAACCTTTGATGTGGACTCCTGATTTTAATTTGTGGCACTTTCTGCATTTTATGAGACCATGAGAATTAGGGGTTGCTGCCCGAGTATGTTTGTCATCAAACATGTAATACATAGCTTTTTTGGCCATTTTCATGTTTTTTTTATTTTTGTCCAAAAAAAGTTTATAATTCACTTCGAACCCCGGAAAATAGCCGGGACATATACCCAAAATTCGGAGCTGTTACATGTATGTTTGTCATCTTAATCGGAATTTCCAAAAAACGATTTAGTAAAAAGTTGACCAAAGTACATATGTACCTAATTTAATATTACGAATGATTCAACTATTAGGAAAATTATTGATAATTTACCATTTAATATTTATTAAATTTAGTATTTACAATTACAAAAATAACATTTATCTTATTTAATATTAATTAATCCATTGATTTATTAGGTAATTTCGAAGCCAAAGGATTCTGCAAAAACGATTATGAATGCACGTCTTATTTTCGTATATAATGGAACATATGTAATCCTGAATGTTTCGGGTTAGAGTTGGCACTGCGGGTTATTGCAAAACCGACGTGCAATGTTCATCGGGAGTATGCCTAAGCAATCATTGATTTAAGGAGAATCATTATTGGACAAGCCCGGCTTGAGTGGTTATAAAAGAGAAAATTGGCATTGCTTGTCCAATCTGTGCTTCTGTAATATCTTTTATATAAGTATTTTTTCTGCCTGTACACTGTAAGAAATAATCCGTTGTATCTAAGCAAACAATTAGCGTGTTATTGGCTGCCACTATGAGTTAGTGTTACGATAGCACAAAAATTTTGCCTCGATCGAGAATGAAAATTAATTTTATATGACAGTTAAATTTAGTTTTGATCAAACATGAAAATTTTTGCGCTGTCAGTCGCTTCTAGTATACCTACTAAAATTTAGTTTTGATCGAGCATGAAAATTTTTTCATTGTTGATGACAAAAAATAATCCAAAAATAGGTATCATTGACACATGCAGATATGAGTATAATGAAGGCGAAATACATTCATTGATTTCTTGAGAACATAATATGACACAGACTGCAACGTCTAATAAAAGGAATTTCAAAACAAAACATTACCAATTACAAAACAGTTGACTAGCAAGAAAAAGCTTACAACAATATTTACGGGAAATTGGCAAAACGAAATTTGTATTCACGTATTTAAGCTATTGAACCACAGGTACGGATTTAGGCGTATTGTATTAATTCATGGTTCAGTGAAGAACTTTAAAGAAGTTCTATACAAGGTCGATAAAGAACTTTACAGAAGTTCTATAGAACTTCGATAAATAACTTTGATCGAAGTTCTATAGAAGGCTGTCGAACTGTGGAGAAGTTCTATAGAAGTTCGATACAGAGCTTCGAAGAAATTATATACAAGTGCGATAAATAACTTTGATCAAAGTTCTATGGAAGACTGTCGAACTTCGATAAGACGCTAATCGAAGTTCGATAAATTTTTAATAGAACTTCGATAGAATGCACATCGAAGTTCGTCGAACTTCGAGAAGAAGTGCGACAAATTTTTAATAGAACATTGATGTTGCCCAAATCGATGTTCTGCCTAAGTTCGACAAACCTTTTATAGAACTTCGATAGTGAGCAAATCGAAGTTCAGCAGATCTTTTATAGAACTTGAACAAACGTACAAATCAAAGTTCTAAGAGACCAAGAAATGAGGTCATAGAACTTTGAGTGAGAAAACAGCATGAATCAATTAAATTTTAATTGATAGGCATGCTTGTTCATAGGTACATAAACAAGAGAATGTCAGCCTCGCGGTTTTATTTAAAGAATTTTGGCTGACTTGCGGCTTCAGCGTAATAATTTATATAAAGGATTTCCGAAAGATACCTACATTTATTTCGTTTAGAAGTGTTGATGTTTTTGGCGACCAAATCCTGGGGATTACGTGTGCAAGCTGCTTGATTAACAATTCTAAACTAGTACATAGGTAATGCATCTGTCCTAAATATTTTCGAATTGTGTCACAACAGCCCCACTAGTCCCAACAGCCCCACCGTCCCAACAGCTCCACCTTCCCAAAAGCCCCACTAAAAATCCTAAACGCCCCACTCGTCCCGAAAGCCCCACCAGTCCCAACAGCCCCACCGTCCACACAGCCCCACCGTCCCAACAGCTCCACCAATAATCCTAACAGCCCCAAAAATTCCAATTGCCCCACTAATCCCAGCAGCCCCACCGTCCCAACAACCTCACTATCCCAACAGACCCACCATCAAGAGCGCTACCAATAATTTCAACAGACCCACCAGTCCTAAGAGCCCCACCAATCTCAACAGATTCATCGTTCCAACGATCCAACCGTTCCAACAGTCGCACCGTCCGAACCACGCATAAGCGTGGGGGAAGATGTTAAGAGTTTAACCCCTAAATCCTAAATTCTGGAAATCCCCCAAATTATGGTAGATCCCCAGAATTCTATTTTAAGCAAATTTCTCGGTCAAGTTACCCCACCTAACCCACAGAACTTGTTCGCTGCCAATCTTGGTTTCAACTGCCCCACTGTTATAATCATAGATGCACAGCACGACCGGTCTCGAGAAGGAGTTTTGAGCCAAAAATGACCTCAAACTGGTGCGAATGTTAAAAGAGCGTAAAAACGACGCTAATCCAAATTTTCTATCTATTTTGAAGCAGATTAGCTTGAGAAGTTTTATTTTTCATTTAAGACTCATCGTTCCTTTTTTCACTAGAACATTTTTCATTTTTTGCTGGCAGTCTAGACTAGACTATAATGAGCAGGAATGTAATTTTGCGACATGACTCGAATGAGGCAAAATCACAGATTGCGCAAAAAAGCTGAAACTTCAATTCTGGCGGGGTCTACCAGTTTCTCAGGTAGAGTTATTCTAAAAATGTAAGCCTGCACGATCGTGTATGGTCTTGAATAACTATACGAAGTCAAAAAATAGTCAAAAAAATATTTCTCATACAAAATCAATATTGCTTGATTTTATTTTATAAAATAACACGCACTCGTACTTAAGATAATACTTAAACAATATGTAAAAATGTTGAATAACACATGGCGGAGTACATTGTTTTTTTATTTTATTTAATCGCAATGTAAAAGAGAACGCAAATCGATTTAGAAATCATTTCAACGAGCTTCCGCCAAACGCATTTCTCGTATACTATAAGCGATTGCAGTAATGGTAGGGCTGCCGGTTCAATAGTGGGGCTGTTGGACGGTAGGGCTGTTGGGATGGTGGGGCTGTTGGAACGGTGTTGCTTTTGGGATTTTCGGTGGGGCTGTTGGGACGGTGGGGCTGTTAGGACTGGTGCGGCTGTTGAGACATCACCATATTTTCATAGGTACCTAAGTACCGACCTATAGCTCCTAATACATGCTCCCTGTTGAATAATAACCAGGAATTGTATTGATTTTCAGTAGCTCATTTCCGAGTCATGTGAAACAGACTATAATTAATGCATGCGCTACATAATTTATGCTCATCTTTATTGATGATAGCATGACCTTGCACTCGTCTGTTTAGCGACCCGACACGTTTTTCTATATGCACCTTGAAGACGATCTCGCTAGAAAAAGATCTACGACTTGACTTGTTTTTAAATAAAGTTACCTATATTTAATGAGATAGACATTTGGAAATCCAATTATTGAGTGTGAAACAGACTATAGCCTTTATCCTAGCAGAATTTGATACATGATATGGTCATTAAAACACTTTTCGAAAAAGTTTCCATAAAATTCCTTCGTTTCATCGTTAAATTCATGTCAAAACTGGCACAACGATTCAAAATCCCTCATTTTAAGGTAATTTTCTAATTCGTTAATAAACGACCATTTTCTCTCGCTTTTGCCTTTACTCGTGTTTCATTTTCAACCAAAAGTACTTGCTTAACTTTCCTTCTTCCATATATCCGTACTTTAAAATGTGTAAAACGATGTGTTTGTAGATACCTTCTCCTTTTGACGCCATTTTGATGCATTTCTATTATAGTTACCCACTGTATATTTATAAACAAAGTCTTCAAATAGTAGTGAATTCTCGGTAGATCCATACATACGTACTACGTATCTTAAAAGAAAAAATAGAGACAGTGATTAAAGAAAATCAGAAGCAGGAAGAGGAGGCTCCAGCAAAAATGGAGGAAGTAATACCGAAAAGCGAAGAAGTAAAGATTACGGAAAAAAGGCCTGAAAAAGTAATAAAAGCGGAGGAAAAGCTACAATTTCTAGACGAGGATGAAAAACGCTATGGGAGAGCGATTCGGCCCCCTACTGAGCTGTGTGGCAAAAATCAAGAGAGGCCTACGTATATGCTAATGATTCACTTGTGTGAATATTTTCAGAATCAAAGTTCAACAAGATTTTTTTCGAAACAAATTCAGGCGTGTGGTATATACATATAGAAATGTGCCCGATGTGTGCAAATTTAATCCTGCTAGTCAGTAAATAAGGAAAAAGAGTCTCCCCCTATTTACAGTAAATAATTATTTGTAAGGTTTATGTTGCACGTCTACCGTATATACTTACGTACATATGTACTACATACTTACAGTACTTAAGAATAAAGGATCAGAATATCGTCAGTAGTGTCGACTGCAAGAAGAGAATCAATTTACACCAGACTTACCGTAATTATCCGAGTACGAAATATAAACCGCATAAATTTCACGGCCTAATTTTTCGTATGACTCAACTTTAATGTTTTTCGAGTCTGGAAAAATCGTGTGCGTGGGATCGTAAAGAGTTGAAGAAGCTAGGCAGACATTGGAAAAAGGATTTAAAATTATCAATGCAAGCAGCAGCGAAATAAAAATCAAAATCCACATGTCTGTCGGCTAGTATATGTTAAAGACCCATCGAGACGAACTAGATGACTCAGGGAGCGGCGCAGAATTATTTTGCAAATTTCCAGCTTCATTATTTATGCCAGATAAATTTATTTCTACAGGTTGCATTTCGATATTAGAAGAATGCAAAATAGGATTAATAGGCGGTATTTCCAGATTCACTGGATTAGATGCATAGATATTTGGAATTATTTCAAATTGAGGCGAAAAATATTGCAGCGGTGGTGGATTTAAGACACAATTTCTGAGAAGTTCAACCTTCCTTCAACAATGGTGAGTTGTGATAAGTCAAAAATTAATCATACCTCAAAACAAGATATATAGCACACTTTTTTATTCTAAATATCATCATGCTATTCATTCGACTTGAAAACAAAAATTCGCTGTGCTACAGTACGCCAAACATTAAATTTTCCGCCATTTTCACCATTTTTCATTACTTTTATTAAAATTCGATCTTCTCCACGAATAATTAATATCATCCATTCAAACGGCTTTCAATCGATAGAAGAAAAAATTTTGAATTAGCTGAATGCAAAAACTTTTGATAAATTCTGATTTACACTTTACACTGCGGTTTAAACTCAATAAGTATTCGTTGAAAATTACAAAAAATTTTAACTTATTTCCGGTTCCTGTAGGCCCCCTACATATATAGCAAAAATTTTTGCCCTTTTTACACAGCTTGTGCCTTGGTCTAAATCAAAAAAATTTTATCAAAAAAAAGTACCCTGGACTACCAAAACAAGCGTCTGATTGACCCAGTATACCCAAATTTGCATATAAAAACAGTGCATTGCATGAGCACAGATTTTTCTCAACGAATAATCAATATCATTTGTTGAAACAGCTACCAATCAATAGAAGGAAAAATTTCCTATTAGCTGAAAGCAAAAAATTGTTATACACTTCACTTTACACTTTACATTACACTTTAAACTTAATACATATTCTTTAGGAATTAAAATAATTTTAACATATTTACGCTTCCTATGGGTCTGTCCAGGGTACTTTTTTTCTGATAAAATTTTTTTGTATTTAGTTCAAGGCACAAGCTGTGTAAAAGGGCAAAACCTTTTGCTGTATATGTGAGGGGCCTACAGGAACGGAAAATAAGTTAAAATTTTTTGTAATTTTCAACAAATACTTATTAAGTTCAAACCGCAGCATAAAGTGTAAAGTAAAATGTATAACAATTTTTGCATTCAGCGAATAGGAAATTTTTTCTCTATCGATTGGTAGCTGTTTCAACCAATGATATTGATTATTCGTTGAGAAAAATCTGTGCTCATGCAATGCGCTGTTTTATATGCAAATTTGGGTATAATGGGTCAATCGGACGCTTGTTTTGGTAGTTCAGGTACTTTTATTCTGCTAAAATTTTTTTATGTTCAGACTAAGGGATGTGCTGTATATAAAGGGCAAACTATTTTGCTTTTCATGTAACAGTCCCGCAGGAACCGTAAATATGTTAAAATTTTTGTAATTTTTAAAGAATATGTATTAAGTTTAAACTGCAGTGTAAAGTCATAAGTAAAGTGTATAACAATTTTTTGCATTCAGCTGATAAGAAATTTTTTTCTCTATCAATTGATAGCTGTTTTTACGGATAGTATTTGTTGCAAAAAGGCTCTGCTTATGCAATGCACTGTTTTTATATGCAAATTTGGATATATTGGGTCAATTGGACGCTTATTTTGGTAGTCCAGGGTACTTTTTTTGATAAAATTTTTTTCGTATTTAGTCAAAGGCACAAGCTGTGTAAAAAGGGCAAAAATTTTTGCTGTATATGTAAGGGGCCTAAAGCAACCGAAAATAAGTTAAAATTTTTTGTAATTTTTAACGAATACTTATTGAGTTTAAACTGCAGTGTAAATTGTAAATCAATATGTATCGAAAGTTTTTGCATCCAGCTGATTGAAAATTTATTCTTCTACCGATTGAAAGCTGTTTGAATGAATGATATTGATTATTCGTGGAGAAAATCAAATTTTAATAAAAGTAATGAAAATGGTAAAAATGGCAAAAAATTCAATGTTTGGCGTACTGTACCACAGCGAATTGTTGTTTTCAAGTCAAATGAATAGCGTCATGATGTTTAGAATAAAAAACTGTGCTAAATATGTTGTTTTGAGGTATGATTAATTTTTGACTTATCACAAAGTTGGTCGAACTTCTCAGAATTTGTGTCTTAAATACTGCTGCGAGTTCGCATTTGAAGAATTAGGTACGAAAGAAGGCGCATTACGATTTAAAGACAGTAATGGCCGAGATCGTTACGTCTGCAAAATCGGTACCAACGGCTGCAAAATTGTAGGTATATTTTCCGAAAAACCCGAGTTTTGCACTGGTTGCAAACCTGTGTTTAAAGGATTTTGTGATGAATTAGATGTCTCAGGTGCGTGATTCGTACAACTTTGAGCGATAGTTTCTGGAACAATTTCCGAAGGTGAGCGTGAATTAGATGCGAGGTTGCCGGTGGACAACAACAAAGATGCTTGATGCGTACTTTTGCACGATTCGCATTTTGCGCATTAAATTCAGAAAAATTTGCGCTATCGATAGAGTGATTAACGCGCTCAGACGGATTATTTTCAATGCGATTCGAAACTGGTTGGGGTTTAAGCATTGTGCTTAACTCCATATGCAATTTATGCATTTCATCCGCATTTTAATTTTTATCTTGATTTACGCGCGTAGAAAGGTCCGAAAATTGCAAATGAATAGCTTGTAGCGCTTTTAAGATAAGATCATTAGTCACACTAGCACTAGCACAAACCTCGTTGGCATTTCTGCTTTGACTATTATTACTTTCTACGTCAGAATCGGCGTTATCTCGCTCCGAACTGGTTTCAGGATGATTTGCCGTGTTAAGTGTAGTCATATTATCAATCATCGTATTATTTGATGAATTATCGATGTTAGGGTCCGATCTGGTTAGCAAAGTTTGATTGATGCATGATTGCACAGTAGTCAATAACGCTTCATCATCAGACTGTGTATTGCTTGCGGCATTTAGTGACGCGGGTAATCGATCATTATTCGCCTTACTATTTGCGTTTTTCTTATTCATGTTGTTACTCGCATTATTACTCGCGCTATTAGAGTCAACAGGCGCAGTGGGTAATTGGCGAGATGAAGTAGGTGGCGTAGAAGGTTTTTTCAATTTAGCGGGCGGTGTCCGCAAAACCTTTTTTCCTGCCATTTTTAGGTATCAAAAAGGTCGAAAAATATGACCTTGGGTAAGAAAAATTTCAGTACGTCGAAATTTTACCCAAAATAAATGTTTCGAATTTGGCCTTTTGTTGTTTCGAAAAACAGGTTTTTTCACATGAATAGTATTTGCTTACGTGAAGCAAGATATACCTGACGTGAAATGGACGAAAGTAGGTAGGACTAAGCCTAAGGCGCCAAGAAACGTATGTGGTTATAAAAAGAGGTAGGTAAATACCTTTCACTACCTAGATATCAAAAATTTGTCGTCAAGAGAGAAAAATGATAAATCGTCGCCTGAGGGTCGACGTTTATTGAAAAATGCGAGCGTGATAGCTGCCTTCGTTGCTAGAGAAACGACGGAAATAGAAAAATAACGATGACTTTACCACGATACACAAAATCTTTACCATGGATGCTTACTTAAAATGTGCAGTGCCATGATCGTGGTCGATACAACAACAAAGGTGAACAAAACGTTACACATATTTAGATGGCCAAAATAATAATTTTTGGATCGAAAAATAAATTTAAGATGACTGATCAGTTCAGCTGTAGCTAGCAGCCTTCAAGAGGGACGATCCAATGTAAATACTGAGCCCGTCCAAGTCTACAGAAACGACAAGGAACAGGGTGTATCCACCTTCGAGACTTACTTAGGTACTTAGTACTTAGATCTGCTCTTAGCGCTGGCCCCGATCGCTTAGTCTGGAACGACTTCGGTCTTTGGACCCTTACAGACCTTACGGCTTTGATCCCCTCGGTCCTAATATTGCTGACCGCTTTGTGTTGGGTGATCTCAGCAGCTACGCACTAAGCCCTAAGACTACCTACCTAAATCTCGGTATTGCCGCAGAGGTCAGTTGACCTATCTCAATTCTCAAGTTGATGAATTAACTTCTTTTCTGAGTTAGGCTTAATCAGAAATGTTTTTGGTTCTTAATATACGTAGCACAATGAAATTTGAAAACAACACCAACGAGCTCTAGACTGATCAATCATCATTAAGATTAAATAATATTTCTGACCAATTTTAGGATTGAGAAAAGAATTAAGACTTTTGAACGAAGTAAAAAATCACACAAAATTTACCTATTCCTCCACCAAAAATCCTGAAATCCTCGACGATGGGAAACTCCGACCTTACCCGCGGCATAACAAAACCCCTGGGTAGGTTTTACATTTTATCCTATCACTATATACACCGCCAGATGCCGGAAAGCAAAATATCGACAAAAACGAATTGAAACGTACTCGACTATTGAATCGTACGTCGACCGACTAACTAAAAATGATGGCCTCATAGGACCATTACAGTAAACGGAAGTTTACGTTAAAATAACATAATACTGGAATACTTTTAACTCACAACGAATATTCTAAACTAATACGAGTGGTAATGCATAAAACAATTACTATTATCATATACTTAATTCTATGTTACCGGACAAATATCTTATTGTTTTTTTGTATTGAAAATTTGGGAAAGAAGTGGGAAAACCGAAGGCATAGCCCACAGTGCACTATCGTAGATAGCTACTAGTATTGGCTATGTAAATGGCTACTGCGAACTGCTAACACAAGTTCGCCAAACGTGTAACTCTCGTAGTTACATTTAAAATAACCATTCTTCGCCTCGCTAAAATGCACGTGATTTAGATTCACTACCCACTACTTATTAGGCTACAGCGAATCTGGTCTCATCTTTTAAACGCCTTACCGAATGTTGCAGAGATTCCTGAGTCAGAATCGCTTAAATCAAAACTTTGCGCGTCCTCAAGCAATTTGGGATCATCAAACGTACCCCTAGTCGCTTGAATCACGTACCGTTAAGTTATTGTCAGGAGAGTCTGACGGCCTGACTAAAATTTGCATTTTACGTGGAATATCTTTAAAATTGGTAAAATTCAACGCGCATATTTGATTATAATATTTAGAAAAAATTGTTATTGACGTACAAAAAAATTTACAATTTATAAAACTGAACTAGCTTTAATCTTCTTTTGTAATCTTCTACATAAACTGTTTTTTTTCATGCACAATATAGCCTTTATTATAAAAAATTTATGATTGCAAACGATAGCAAGTTTTAAGATCCGAATTTCCTTAAAATGCTAAAAATTATTTAATGCTTCAAATTCTCTAATTTATGCTTATGTTTTCATATCTAATCAAGTAAATCACGTGCTCTTATTTATTTCCGGCAAATTTTCTTTCGATTTGGCGCTCAATTTTTTATCAGCATTATGTAAGGTCAGCAACATTGTCTTATGTGACACCGGCGCAACAACTCCTTGAAATTATTTTATTAAATTTAAGTGCAAATACGTGTATATTTTCAAAGCATGATCATTTTATCTTTAAATTTAGTATATATTATTTATTTATTTAGAAGGAATATAAATTAGCATTAACTTTTATATAAATCTTCTTATTTTATCAATAAATATATACCTGAAGCGTATGAAGTACCTTCAATACAAAAAACATAAAAGTGAGTAATAAATTTATGCTGCTAAAACACTAAAATAATGAAGTATAAAATTTAAGAGTTTTTCGAAGCTGAAACATTTCCTTACCTCCCAGTTTTTTGATGGCCTCAACGATTTTGCCTCGTTGGCGCTGAGACTTGTAAAATTGTTCCAGCATCAACACAGTTTCACGTCGTTTGACCGAATCATTCGGAATTAAAGGCGAAGCGTCCACCAAATTCAGGTACTGCCGACTGATTAGATTGACCCCTTGATGCGTTGGGTATGAGGTTAATCTTGTGCCGTACTTCTTGAATATCCTGTAGCTAATCTTCATGAAGTCGTTCCAGGTAGACACCAAGCAGTAAACGTTATCCCCAAGATCAAAATCATAGCGCTTATTCTGAGGCTCATTCAATTCGGATAGAACCAGAAAAAAGCGCCAAGCGTAATAGTAATGCAAAATGAAAGTTAAAGTTGAAATAATATGAAACTTTTTTCTGTTTATTACAACTAGGGTCGACGCTACATAAAATAAGATAAACAAAAAGATCGAAAGAAACTGACGTAATTGCGAAAAGAAATCAAGTGTTACTTGATTACTCTTTTAAGCTTACCAAGATCGAAAAAAACATGTGATTTTTGTTAGAAAAAAGTTTTATGGATCACAACCTAAAAAAACTGAACTAGGGTCACTGTCATATGTTGGCAGCAAAAAAATTTGGGGATGGGGTTTGCAAGATTCTCCAAAGGTCAAAAAATGGCCTAAAAATGGTGGTATGGCGCAAAAACACAATTTTTCGACCTTCCTCACCATTTTTCGACCCTTCTCAAAAACACAATTTTTCGACCTTTCTCATTGCATCAAGAAATCGCTAGAAAACGGAAAAATTTCTAAAATCTAATTCTGGGGGGTATTTTGATTTCTGCGGGGGAGTGTTTTGGTTCTTCGGGGGGAATGCATATTCCCAAACCCCTCACGCCCAGGTGTGGTCATGGTTCTTAACGAGTGTTGCATAAAATAAGATAGATAAGAAGATCGTAAAAAATGACATAATTGCAAAAAAATTCTAAGGGTTACTTGAATACTCATTTAAGCTCGCCAAAATTAAAAAGAACATGCGATCTGACAAAAAAGTTTTACAGGTCAGGCTTTTTAGCTTTTTATGCACTATGACCCAGAAAGATAAGAAAATCGAAAAACTGGCGTAAACATGTGTTTTAGAAAGATTCTAAGGAATATTTGGTCAAAAGTTTTTGGCTTTAATGTATAATTACTCACATATATAAGTAAAAAAGATAAGAAGATCGAAAAAATTCCTGTACTTAGAAAAATTCAGCATTGTTAGGTGTGCTTTCACGCTCGTTGAAATATAAGCGAACTCTAATTCGAAAAAAGTTTTGGGGTAACGAGTTTTTTTGGGACTAAAAAATACAAGAAAAAACTAGCGTACATATCGCAAACAAATTTTATAGAGTTGTCAGTTTATGATTCCGAGCTGCACGCCTGCATTTACAATCTCGTGCTAATGTTGATATAATCCAAGGTCCGTCAAGTTTTTTTTAAATTTATTTTTCGCCTGTTGGTTAAATATAAAGGACGACGCTTTACGTCAAAAACTTCAAATAATTGCATTTTATCTTTTATGATTTTATGTTGTACGCCTGCATTGACAATATTGTACTAATTGATGTAATTTTAGGTTAATTAATTACGTTTTTTAAAGTTCAGTTTTCCGCCTGCTGGTCTGTTATATTAAAGCACGATGCCTGCTTTATTTTTAGTATATATGCAACAAAAACTTTAAATCATTATCATCATTTTATTTTTAACAATTCTGTTGTGTTTAGAAAATGAGTGATTACGAATTAACGCTAGATTACAGTGATATTTCTAAATCGGATTCGTCGATTAGTTATGTTACCTGTCAACCTTGAACATTACACAATATTTATCTAATATATATTTCGGATAATTCAAGTTCCGATTTCTTCGAAACTGATAGCTTAATTACCGTTGATAAATGGCGAGCGTCAGATGATGCGCCAATTGGAGGAGACATTGCGGCGGAGTGTTTCTACGAATTTAGCGATCCTATTATGCAGCGTGTAGAGCGCTTTAATATGGAAGGAGCAGAATGTCAAATTCGCTTTATTAATTAAAACGAATTGGAAAATATAAACGAACGCATACCGGCTGTTTCCGATCATGCAATTCATGTTGCGAATGTCGCAAGTATATGATATGAAATATGATATAGGAATGTAAATAGTTAAGGGTTGCAGCCTGGGGGTATGGCTAAGGATAGGCAGCGCTTAAGCATAGGCGAAGTGGGCGGGGTTTGCTCCCTGGCTTTTCTCGGGAGCAGATTGGCGTACCAATGTATTACTACACTGAAAAAAGTAGAAATAAACCTGGGAGAGGTTGCATTGGTGTAATAATTGAGTCTGAGACATTTTTCTATTCCTTTAAGCGGAAAATCTTGATTTCTGCTGGTGAAATTTGTAAAGTTGAGATACATTCTTTGTTTTTTATTTTTTATTTATTTATATTTATAGTTTTACTTTTATGTTACAATGTGCGACAAGACCTAACCTTCCCGCGGTGCACATTGGATGCCTTTGCAACTACATCTTTGTATTTGCATCGGTGACAAATAGGGTCTTTTAATTTGTAATTTTTTCATCTTTAATTCTCTTTTTAGATCAAAAATTGAGGAAAAAACTCTTCTTTCCCAGCTACATCGTATATAGATATGATGTAATTTTTTAACTATACTCCTTTTCCAAGCAACGTAATTGTGTCGACATACATATAATCTAAAAAAATTTGCGGCGATATGTTTTTCTATCACGTGATCTTGAAAATCGTAATTCGTTGAAAAATCCAATTGCCCGATATGTATAACTATAACACACTTTTGTGATCTTTCTACTAATGTTTTATACAAATTTAAGTAAAATGAACAACACGACATTTTATTATTGGGCGGAAGGAAATTAATTAATAATAGTTTAATGCTTTTGGAGGACAAAAATATAAATTCTGTTCCAACATAAATTGTTTTAATATAATTTTCTCAGCGTTCATACTTTTTAAGAAATGTGCGCATTTTTCGCCTAAATACGTCCATTTAATTATTACTATATTTATTTGGAATGTTTCAGAATCGGTTGCTGACCAATTGTGCACTTGTCACGCGTTCAGATCCATCTGTTTTACGCACGAATTTTTGGCAAGAAACAGTCGAACAATACGCGAATCGAATTTGTCGTAGATTTTACGCTCAGTTGGATTGACGATCTTTATGATAGTTGTGATTTGTCAGTACGTAGGATTTATTTTGATGTGACGAGGGCAGAGAAGTGGTCCCTCGTCAATAATTTGTAGACATGTTTTGTGAGAAACGGGCCAAAAAATTAAAATTCTCGATAATTTCCAGCCATTTCCGGCCATTTTCCGCAATTAAAGCCTGCATTTTCCGTCTAGGTATTTAAAAATTTTTATCAAAATTTCCATAGGAAGCATATCTATTGTTTTAGTGAAAATATGCGCTTATTTATAATTCCTTTTTATGCCAGGTAGCTAGCGGGTTTAGAAATATAACGCATTCAGTGATTTTTTGACTCAATGCATAAAAGTGATAGGAAACGCAAATGGTATACCAATTTTCCGTGTGTTTTTTGGCATACCAATTTTGACGCATAAATATGATAGGAAACGAAAATGGTATACGAATTTTCCGTGCTAAATTTCCTGTACTAAAATTGGTAATTTCCCTTTTCTAAAACGGTATACCAATTTTCTTCCATATACTTAGGTTTGAAGCTTGGACCTCATTCGGGCGTTTCTATGGTAGTCATTATGTCCAAGTTAATCAGAAACTTCTCAAATCACGAGTTCGCCAAGATTAAATTGGCAAAGTCCGATTATGGCCACATGGCCAAACATCTGAAGAGGGCGGCCAACATTGCCGCTGAACGGCGCGGACACAGGCGATACATCCTATTTTAGATTGATGAGCCAGTTTTATTGCGGCTGATCCAGGACGCCCTTGATTACGCTGACGTTCTGGGTCGCCGAAATTTGACGCGAGCCGAATTATTGGCTATGATAAGCGTCGAGGACAAGCGACGTCAGGGTAACCAGGTTGTCCTGAAAAAGGACCATTACCATCTGTTTGTTAGAGCTATTTACCCCGTTTATTGAGGGACGGCTTACCCCGTTTATTGAGGGGTGGCGGACGCCGGTTTTTCATTGTATTCCCAATCCCTTTGGCCATCACTAAGAGAAGTGTATATTTTGCAAGCGTTTGTTTTATTATTATTTTTTAACCAATTTTTGGCACAAAAAAGTCAATTTTTTAGTGCCTCTACTTTTTGAAATTTTTTTCTCATTCTATTATTTGAGTAGACAGTTAGAATGAGCTCGCTTTGACTTAGATGGTTTATGTATTTAGCTCCAGTTACTATGACTTTACCACTAGTAAATAATATAGCTGTTGTGTTTCTCAGCCTATAGACGAGCCCGAGAAAAATCTCCGGCTCATATTAGCATTTTTTGCCAACTTTTTCATAAAAATTGGACAGACATGTGAGTTTTGAAGACTTACCGGGCAGGGAGCAAAAAGCTAAGGACTGCGCGCCTGTACCTTTATTAAATGGCTCTAAAACAGCACATGCAGTACCATTATCTGACGTTTTCCCTTTTGCAGACCCATGGCTGACGAGGGTGCCCCAAGCAAAGAGGCGTTGTTGGAGTCAGCTGGTCACCGATTCACATTTGAAGGGTGCGATCCCACGACTGCCGATCTTCGAAATAAAGTGCATTGGGAAGACCCTTTTGTATCAAATTTTATTGACAACCATCATATGGCAAGAACGTTCACTCGTTGCCATCATATTACAGCTCTTTTGCATACGCTAAAGCGTTTGGCCGAATTTTTTGTCGATATGTTTATCGATCCAAACGAACCTGATAATTGGGGCCAAGCATGGAGCTTGCCGTTAAAACGTGATATGCAGATTTATTTGGCGTTGGACGCCCTGATTACTATCGATGTGTTTATGTTAATAGAAGGCTGTTCACAAAATAATCGGCTTACGGAAGACAAAAAACCGTTACCGTTTTCCTTTGAGGGCGATAAATTACATGCTAAAGCAGGCGGACCAAAAACGAGACGGCGTGTTCCATTGTCTCGCACTCCTTCATGGGGCCAGTCGACCAGCTCGGCGACTGAAGTCACCATAGATTTGGATGGCGGAGAGTTTACCTCGCCTTACAATTTTTATACGCCGGCTCTGCACCAACAAGCGGCTATTGCCGCGGCTACCACCGTTACCTCTGTGACGGCTGCGTTGTCGCATGACAACCTTTGGGAAAACCCCAATTTAGCCGTTTGCAATGTGCAGGCCATTGCCGGCTTAGAACCGGGCCTAACCATAGCACCTGGCACTAAACCTACACCTACCAGTGCTATTACGCCAGCCTCTGCAACTGCTTCGCAAGCTGATATCCAATTCAAATCACCTATGGACGGAGTAGAGCAATCCGTACCCACGGATGAGCCAGATTTATCACCAAAACGTCTGATAATCGCGATTTTGGACTCTGAGGCCAAAAGACAAGCAAATTTATCGCCACTGCGTACCAGACGCACTTTGAAGGCGCGAAGAGGCGCCACCATTGTTACGCAAGCAATTTCTTTGCAATCGCTTGCGGCGCCGTTGCAGGCACCTTTGGGAATAGGGTTGTTGCTGCCTATACCAACTTCACAGCCGGATTGGACAGAATGTTACCCTGGACCCGATGTCATAATGTCGGATATTTTAGGCTTGCCTTCGCAATCAGAACGCACGCTGCCGCCCCAAGAGGTACAGCAGGCTGCGTTGTCTACACAAATTGCGTCACAAATCGCGCCACAAGGCGTGTTGAACTTATCGGTACCTGGTGCTCGTTTCAACGCACCTATGGCTATGACTGGTGCGTCGGATTCTGTAGCGTGCACTCAACCACAGGGTATTCAAAATGTACCATTGAATGCGGATATTGCAGTCCCTCCGTACGTACAAGCTATGCATGAACGCAGTAGCCGCCAAAGAAAACGCAAGAGAGCAAAATCGCTCGCGTTATATACAACACTTTTTCAACATGATCAAAACTATGACGCGTGAAGCGCCGTGCTATATCATCCCTGACGTTTTGCACAATTTGTGCACCTATTTGGGTGAAATTGAAGGAACACGTTTGTACGATCAGCTGCTAGAAATTGTCCAAGTGCATTTTGATATAGTTTATGCAGCGCATTTGAGTTACGCATCCTCGGCTGATACACCTCAGCGTCCTTTAGTTTGGACTACTATTGCACAGCCCGTGACTGATGTTGATTGTGGGCCATCACCTCAATTCATTACACAAATGAGCGTTTTTCAACGCCTGTACTATCCTGATGAATATTTTGTGCGCAACCGGTTTTTCATCACCACCGGAATGATGCTATATGAAGTTCCGTTGGAATACTTGGTGATTCACCCACACCTCAAACCACCGAGTGTTGTGACTGAAAGCCAAGCTTACCAAATCCGACCGGAATTTTTGCCGCACCGTATGTCCTCGGCACCCAATCATTTAGCACCAATACTAATATCTACGCGCCAAATGATTGATGTTTTCGATACATTCCGAGACTTTCAAACCGATTACAAATCAGAATACCGATTTATGCCTATTTTTTCATTGATCAACGTAATGCACGCGCAAGTGCTTTTGGAATTTTTGGATAGACGGTTCAACTTTTTTGCGTACGCCTACGGCAATGCCGCTATAGGTTGGCGCATGGTGGAACAGCTGCGTCGCATGTTACACGTAGCTTTTCTTGCGAATCTTATACACCATCGCCAATTGATGCTTTTCCGGAATTCCCGGAGCTGACCGAGCACATTGAAAATTTGGCCAAATTACACCATGTAATTCGCACCATTTGGTTAGAAACCAATCCGCCACTTGAGGTTCCAGTTCAATTTGACCAATTTAGAGGTCGCCAAAAATTGGCTTTTTACCTAAAACATCGTTTGGCAGGAGACTTGGAGAAAATTCGCAAGGAGAGACGACAGGCCCCTTTGCAAGACTCTTGTGGGTCCTCGGCAAACCTTGCCAGGCCTGAAGTTGATCTGTCCGTTGCGGCACAAATCAAAAAGTGAAAAGCGCGCATGATTATAGAACAGCGCAACAGAGAAAATCTTGCTTCTGAGCTTCCGAGGCGTGTGACGCGCTTGCATTGCGCCAGCTTGCTCACGGTTGCTTTAGGCATTCGTCAGATGTTGGAAGACGAGCACAGTGAAAAACTGAATAAGTTTTACGACACGAAATCCAAACACGCGTTGCATCGGTTAAAAAATTTGGAAAAAGAAAGAGTAAAAAGGCTTGTTTGTGCAGAAGTAGCTGCAAAATTACAAGCTTGTACCAGCCAAAGGGGCCACAGGCGGCAAGATCCACAGTTGTCCCGGCAAAGGTATGCTCAAACGCACCAGCGTTCACAATTGCAAGCACAAGCACAAGTAAAACCTTATCCACAAACGCAATCTCGACTGCAAACCCAACCGCGGCAAAAACAATATCCTAAATCGCAATTGTGTTCTGAGAGATATTTGCAGGCAGATGCTGGTCACATGTTGCACTCGCAACAGCAGCAGCCTCGCAAATATTGCCAACAGCCACAATCAAACCGCGCAACTCATCAGGGCCGGTTGCAATCATGCCAACGTCAACAATGGGATCAATTGTACCAGCCACCATTGAGCCAGGACCAATCAGCCATCGAGGTTTATTCCCAACCACAACCTCAGCGTGAACCATTATTGCCAAAACCGTGGTCTGCTACACATTCAAAGCAGCGTTCACGCAATACATCACGTGAAGAATCTTATGGTTTTCATCCGGAACAGTATTTGACGCCGGTGCCTCCAACCCCGCGTCATTACGTGGATGACTATGATGAGGAGGACGAAGACAAAGATGACATTTGACCAGTTGACCCTCATCGGAGCCTACGTCAACACATGTACGGACATAGGGAATCGCCATACCAATATTGTGAGTGTTCAAATACGCGTCGCAAACATACGTGGGCAGCAAGAAAATTCTGGGGGGGGTGCAAGATTTTTTGAAGGTCAAAAAATGGCCTTAAAAATGGTGGTATGGCGATAAAAACACCATTTTTCGACGTTTCTCATCAAGCACTATCCATTGGCATCAAAAAATTGCGAAAAAAAACGAAAAAATTTTTTTCAAAAATTGAATTCTGGGGGGGGGGGTATTTTGATTTCTGGGGGGGGTATTTTGGTTTCTGGGGGGTGCATACCCCCCCAACCCCCCCCCCACGCCCAGGTGTGGTCGCAAACCCGATTCGGACCGCGAGTATTTCCAGCGCCGTCGCGGCAAGCCGCACGGCTCAAAGCCTACCTATCAGGATCGTTATTAAATTTTCAGGTTCGGCATACTGAACTTTTGAACTCTGCGATAGGCGTCAAATGGACCAGCAGCTTTTTGTCTTTTTCGTTTTTTCATTCCTGATGTGGATTCCAGGACATTTTCGCATTTTATTTATTTGCTTGTGTAATTTTTTCTCGTCATATTATTGCTGTAATTTTTGATTGACAGTGCATATTTTTTCTTGTCATCTCGCATAATGGCATTCCTCGTTTTATCTTGACCTCATATTTTAAAATCGTCTATGTCTTTAATCTTTGCTCATGCATAATCTTGCCTTATAATCTCGTGTCTTAAATTTTTTGCTCGATAGCAGTGTTACTATTATGGTATCTTAATTCTCTAACGGACAAGGGGTTCTTTACACCCAATCTAAAAATCTTTTTCAATTCAAAATTCTTTCCTTACCCGGGAGCCAAAGGAAGGCTGTAGGCGCCGAAGTTTTTAGTGTTCGTGCAAAAAAGTACGACTCCGTGCGCACAGAACTTTGTGGAGAACGGAGCAGGAAGAGTTGCTCAAGCAAGTTGATGAGCTGAAACAGGAGCTAGCGTCGTTGAGAGTGTTCCTGAGAGAGTTCCTGAGTGCGAACGAGGTCATGCGTTGGCCATTATTGTTGTTACTATCGTTATTTTATGTTCGTTTATTACGTTTGCTCAGGATAAGGCATCGCGGACGCCAGTCGTTATTGTGTACCCAAAAAAAAATTCTCCACTTCGTGTCAAATTTTTTTTCTATACGTGGGGGAGTGTAACTACGAGAGTTACACGTTCGGCGAACTTGTGTTAGCAGTTCGCGGGAGCCATTTACATAGCCAATACTAGTAGCTATCTACGATAGTGCACTGTGGGCTATGCCTTCAATTTTCCCACTTCTTTCCCAAATTTTCAATATAAAAAAACAATAAGATACTTGTCCGGTAACATAGAATTAAGTATATGATAATAGTAATTGTTTTATGCATTACTGCTCGTATTACATTAGAATATTCGTTGTGAGTTAAAAGTATTCCAGTATTATGTTATTTTAACCGTTTACTGTTATGGTCCTATGAGGCTATCATTTTTAGTTAGTTGGTCGATGTACAATTCGATAGTCGAGTACGTTTTAATTCGTTTTTGTCATTATTTTGCTTTCCGGCATCTGGCCGTGTATATAGTGATAGAATAAAATATAAAAAATACCCAGGGGTTTCGTTATACCGCGGGTGAGGTCGGAGTTTCCCATCGTCGTGAATTTCGGGATTTTTGGTGGAGGAATAGGTAAATTTCATGTGATTTTTTACTTCGTTCAAAAGTCTTAATTCTTATCTCTATCCTAAAATTGGTCAAAAATATTATTCAATCTCAATGATGATTGATCAGTCTAGAGCTCGTTGGTGTTGTTTTCAAATTTCATTGTGCTACGTACATTAGGAACCAAAAACATTTCTGGTCAAGCTTAACCCAGAAAAGAAGCTAATTCATCAATTTGAGCATTGAGATAGGTCAACTGACCTCTGCGGCAATACCGAGATTTAGGTAGGTAGTCTTAGGGCTTAGTGCGTAGCTGCTGAGATCACCCGACACAAAGCGGTCAGCAATATTAGGACCGAGGGGATCAAAGCCGTAAGGTCTGTAAGGGTCCAAAGACCTAAGTCGTTCCAGACTAAGCGATCAGGGCCAGCGCTAAGAGCATATCTAAGTACCTAAGTACCTAGGTAAGTCTCGAAGGTGGATACACCCTGTTCCTTGTCGTTTCTGTAGACTTGGACGGGCTCAGTATTTACATAAATTAGTTTTTTATCACTCACCAAATTAAAAGAATATTGTTATTATTCGCTGTTTTTACTTCTTTTATGTACGTAGAGCTACGAACCAATATATATTTATTTATTTAAAGCAGTAGAACAAAAAATTTATATATTCAAATATTATATGCGAGTGTATTCAGCATTTCTACTTGAAAATCGTCAACAATTTCCACAGTGAATAAATAATTAAATCCATGAACTACAATTTTCTTTGAGATATCAAACGTTATTTAAAGCATTTCCATTCATTGTAATTGTGATTTTACTTAATTCAATTTTTCTCGAAGACCCTTTATTGATTTAATAATTTGTACAACTTCAATCTGTATTAGTATGCAGAATACTTAAGTAGTTTGAATGTAATAAAAAAAACTTTTAGATTTTGTATTATCCGTGCTTTCTGACCTGATGAACTTTTTTCGCACGTACAACATTTCTAGTACTAAATCGAGTTGCATGGATGCAACTTGTGTGAAAATTTCATATTCGAAATAACGTCAGCTATCTTATCTAAATGATAGTATATTAAATACGATCACACATTAAATGCGTCAGACTTTATTGTATATGAATATAGAGTTTTTCTTGATTCATGAATAAATAAATTTTAAAAAGCACGACCCAGTTTCGTTATTTTCGCTGAATTAATACAGATATTTGAGTTCCTTTTTGAGCGTAAAATTTATTTTAATACAAATACTAATATGAGACAATAAGAAGAATTCATAAACTTCGTCATCGACGTGCGAAGATGTTGCCAAGGTAATTTTTTATTATTTATTTTTTGCATATCAGTTTACTAATTATGTATTAATTTTATTTATTCTGTGATACCACATTTTAGTCGTATAAAAATTCCTTTAATATTTCTTATTACGTCTATCTAATATATGCATAAGTGAGCAGAAGCCACATTCCAGGAGGTCCGATGGGGCAAAATTGCCAAAAATAGCATTAAAACATACAATTCTGGAAGTCTACCGATTTTTAGAGGTTCAGATTTCCACGCCCGTGAGTGATTTTATATTATGTTAGATCTGCTGTGCAGATTTAATTTTCAGCCAAATTGAGGATCATGCATAAGAATGATTAGTTGTGAGCATCATACTATAAGTACATTTTTTCATAAAATTTTAAAATTTTTGACAATTTTGTGGGAAAAAATCATTGAATTTTTGACTTTTACAAGAATCTGGCGCGTAGCGCGGGAAAATTTGTCAAATTAAGGTGGATAGACGTCTAGAAGCATGATTTACTGCTTGATTTCCTGTTTTTATAGCATTTGATGCGGAAAATCGAAATTTTCAATTGAAAATAGATGAAAACTATGCAAAAATAGAACAGAAAATGCTTCCAGGTCGCCAAGAATGTTAATAAATGTAATTAATAGATATCGTCCAGTGCGTAGCGCAGCGCCGGAGAAATTTGAGAAATTATGGTCACTGACGGCCAAAAATCATTGCAAATTGCATATCCATTCCTTATGTCGCCAAATATTTTTGGCCAATGGGGGGCCGCCCCCGCCCCCCCCGTTAAATCCGCGCCTGTTCGCTAAAGCAACTATGAATAGAAGTGCTGAAAGAAGTACAAATATATTAGAGACAGCCTGATAGCTGCTGCTCAGTATATGACCTGCTGCTCCCGACGCATTACTTACTCCTGCATTTAAAATCCCTTTTATGCGTGTTTTACTTTCATCAATTAAATTATTAACTGCATCTCTCGTGCCTGCCAAAATTTGATAAATTTCATCAGTGCTTTCAGATAATGGGCAGTTTATGCGTTCAACTTTATGCTTTAAATCACTAATTTGTTTATCCTGTCTACTATGAGTTGTAATTTTTTTATGATAAAGAGGAGGTGAGTCAAATGTGAAAGGTCTTTAGTTTCCTTTGCATGCTAGCTGCATTGAAATGATTACAACATGTGAATCTCCTGCCTCCCCAATGTATTTTTCTGTTTGCTCCTGCTTATGTATGCCATGTACTCGATGATTGCATTGCATTTTATTAGAATTTTTAATTAAATCAGATGTCCCCTGGAGAAACAAAATATGAGCCATTTGTGTCTCAACCGGCAGATCTTCGTAAGATAGGTCTTTTACTTAATACTCGTAGTCCCAAAAAATCTTAGTGATATTAATTTTCTGGAATTCCCATATCATAAAAATGTCTCCAGCAAAGCTAGCATGAATGTCCTGACGTCCGAGCAGAGCTTTAGCTCCTAAAGCTGTATCATCCACAAGTTGTTGGATAATATTTAATTGCCTTTCAGATGCACTGCATATTTTGGTTCATACAGTTTTAAAGCTTTTTTGCTCAATTTCAATGGACCTTTGCTCAAGATATTAAGTTTTGAGTCCTCAGGATCGGTTTGCTCGACTTTCTTTGTCTTAATTTTAGGATATGTGACATTTATGAGTATATGCACTTTATCGTGTAGATGTAGCATTACTATATTATTCTTACTATGGATTATTTTTTCACGAAGCCTTCAATCACAGGTAGCGCGTTAGTGCGTACCTATAATATACTTAGGTACCCCCAACATATGTCCCCGCCCTCACAGATATAACGGCACACATCTGAGACGTGCGGTCTATTTTAAAAGGTAGATAGTGAAAAAACTTAGTGCTCCCATTTTTTTCTTGTTTACACTCAATACCGAGCGCGTCGTAAGTGTGTAAAGTTAAAACCAAAAATTCAAATGATTTGCGGAGGACCAATTTTTTTTAAAAATGTTTTCCCTAATTAGTAGGTTACGAATCTGGTCTTAAAATTTCTTTACACTCATTGGTTGTTGCACACGAGTCTAAATTAGACGGTTTTTTACTGTTTTTATGTGCCCGAGCATATCTAACTCAGTTTTACATTCCATGCAGTCTGATTGGTTTCAAAAGGTAGACGGTTATAAGATCTAGGGGGCTTTCTTTTTTTTAAAGTAATATTTTCAAATTTAGAGGCGGTTTATTGTAAAGAGTCTGGGACAAAAAAATATTTTTTCCCCGCCATATTCTCCACTTAGTAGACAGAACGTGGTAACTACCCTTAAAACGTGCCTCGTCTTAAGCGCTAAACGTGCCTCGTCTTAAGCGCTACACGTTAAAATTTATTTTGTCTCTTTGCAATCAATATTGCGTTATTAGTGCAGGTGTAAACTTTTCACTGAAAAAATTTTTCCGCCCAGAGCGTCGTGGATGTTGAATTTTTTAAAATGTTTTCCCTAATTAGTAGGTTACGAATCTTGTCTTAAAATTTCTTTACTTTCATTGGTTGTTGCACAGGAGTGTAAATTAGACGGTTTTTTACTGTTTTCATGTGCACGAGCATATCTAACTCAGTTTTACATTCTATGCAGTCTGATTGGTTTCAAAAGGTAGACGGTTATAAAATCTAGGTGAGACTTTTTTATTTTTTTTAAAGTAATATTTTAAACATTAGAGGCGGTTTATTGTAAAGAGTCTGGGACAAAAAATATTTCTCCCATGCCATATTCTCCACTTAGTAGACAGAACGTGGTAACTACCTTTAAAATGTGCCTCGTCCTAAGCGCTACACGTCAAAATTTATTTTGTTTCTTTACAATCAATATTGCGTTATTAGTGCAGGTGTAAACTTTACACTGAAAAAATTTTTCCGCCCAGAGCGTCGTGGATGATGAATTTTTTCTTAAATGTTCTCCGTAAGGCCAGAATTACGAATCTGACCTTTAAACTTTTCTACAGTCCCTGTTTGTTGAGGTATGAAGAAGTGAACTTTGAATTATCTATTTTCTTATTTTCTTAATTATCATCTATTTTCTGATGCCGATAGATAACTCCATATTGCATATTGTTTGAACAGATTTTTCTTATTTCAGAGGTTTTTGAATGTCTTTAATAAATACTTATTTTTATTATCATAAATGCACTATTCTTAAACTTCAGTAGAATGATGAATATTTTTCAATAATTGACTAAATATTAAAATCCGCCGATATATCGAGTTGGCGCAGAGGCTGACGCATCCGTTCTTGCATGCGGGTTTAGAAAAAGACTAATGGGTCAAGGTGTGAAACAGACTGTTTTGTTCATAAATAACAAGAAAGTAGAATGTGTTCATCTCATACGGCTATTTAGAGCTTATAGTCTGTTTCACATAACTTTGTGCATAAAGTCTAAGAATTTTGATCGACAGTAAGCCGAGGGTTACGATAATTATATATCAGATCAATGCTACAATCGCGGTCAGTTTATTGTCGGAGATGGTTTCAAAATGTATGACTTAAGTTGCGTGAAAGAGACTATAGATACTATGTATACCTAAGGGTAAACCAAAGCGATCAAACGCAAGATACGGATGAATAATTTTAATCAATGTTCAAAAAGGTAGTAAATACGAGCGAGCAAGGCGGATATCATGGAAATAATTATCTATTGATTGCATTTGTAATTATCAATACGGCATGGAAAAGAAACGTTGCTTAACGCAAAGTCAATCCAGCTATGGCAATTATATTATCAGCGAAAGTGATCGAATTTGACCTCGACTAGACATCATAGTAAGCGAATTATACTCACCGCGTACATATACAGTAAACCAGAGATAACGAAGATCAGTGAATTGTAAAGAGCAGTAGAAGTAGTAATATAATAAAAAGCATAGTTTCGACCCCTGATCATTAAACGCAGTGCACTGAAAAATGTCGTACTCTTTAAACGCTGTTTAAATTATTTTAACGATGCATAATAAGCTCTTTACAATGACAAAATACATTGGTATGCCTATTTGCAGTGTAGATGAATACACGCGCTTAAAAAAATTTACTCGATTCAAATTATACGGATACGAAACGAATTGGTTAACAAAAAATATTACAATTATTTGTTATACATTTACGGTACAGGGCTTTCGATCGTTTTCGCTGATCAAATTGTCGGAGCTTTCATTATTTGGCTGCGGGTTTTTATTCAATTGGAGCCCAATAAGGGATTTTGGAGAACATTCATTGAATAATCGGCATCGGCATTCTTCTTTTCGTCATCGAATGGATCATAGCTGCTGACCTTTTGTTTCTTGTTGCGCATTTCGGACTGTTGTAGCTTTTGAGCACGTTCTTTTATAACTGTGCGGAGAAATGGAATGATTAAACTTCTCCTTTAAACGTAAAGGACAGAAGAAAACAAACATAGGAAGAAAAAGACAATTTATGCAAAATCATACCTTAGCTAGCTAAAATGACCAAAAGCTTATTGCATGCACGTATTTCAGATCATTCTAAAAATGTTAGCCTAAAAATTTTAAAATGAGCTGCAATCATTTCAAACTTAAGCCCGATTACACTATATTAGCGTCAAACCACGTGCAGATTAATGTCTGGCTCAACGGCTCAAAGCCTGAAGTATTGAAATCGGAGTCAGAAAGCCCCTGAGTCTATTATCAGAAAGCCCTTGAGTCTTGTTCAAAAAGGATAATGCTGATGTTAAGAACAATATTCTTTTCCGCGTTCTTGGACAGGTGTCATTATTGTGGCATGTTACTGTATGTGTTTACTGACTGATGTACTCAAATCAAGCTAATTAAAAAAGGGGTACTAGCAAAGAAAAATGCTCCGATGGAACAAAAAAGATGAATATACTTGGAATTGTGGATTATTAAGGATTTAAGGATGTAAAAAGAGGGGACTAGGAAAAAGCCACCTTAATTCGCAAAATCTGATAAAAATCACACTTTCTCTAGGCAACGCAAAAAATCGAAGTGTATTCCGCGGCCAACAGATTAAAATAAATATTTAACCATAAAAATGATTGATAAAGCAGCACGTCAGCTATGCAGTAGCTATGGGAAATGATATTGAGTGAAGTGACAGTCTTTCTAAGCCATTTGAATGAAATAGCAAACATTCATGCATCCAAGACAATCGATGAAATTGTTGGTTTAAAACAGTAGGAAACGCGTAAGTTGACTTGAAACAGACTAAATCTAGGTACACTAGCATTCCCGTAACGGTTGTGTGCACTAATAAATCGGCCCCTGCTTTGCTTGTGTAAGACCATGGTCAGTCTTACACAACAGATCTTAACTCTCACCTACCGTACGTACCTTAGATGGTGCATGATTGCCGGAAACTAACCATTTTACTATGGTGCATGGAGTATAAATACCCCATTGAAGTATCCGCCTACTTGATTTGTACCTACCTACTTTATCATATTACGAACCCGCCACCTAAAACAGGATTATAACACGCATGTGATAAACGATATTAATACGAAAACCCAATTTAATCATATCTTTGTGTCTTTATTCACGTCCTTGTACCCTATCTTTCTTACATTCCTCCCTTCTTAAGTTTGATTGTTCGGCTGAAGAGTAGTGTAGCTGCATTTTGAGTATTATTATTTTTGTCGCAAAGTTGAAATGTTAGAAGCCGAAAATTGCTGGGTGGCGAAAAATATGCAAAATATTGAGAATGGGGCTTAATGAAGTAGTTGAAAGGCGTATTACATATAAAATTATTAAAAATGCGTCCCTTTTTAACCTGGGCTCTGGTCCACTCCAGCTCTCAGGGTGGCGTCATAAGATTTCTTGCTATTTCGGGCTCTGGTCCAATCCAGCTCCCTAAATAGCAAAGAAATTCACAATGACGCAATTGGCACGGCGTACATTGCCTCTGCCAATGTAAATATCGATAATGCGTAATATTGAAAACTATTCGCAGCGCATCTCGACATAATGCGTCTTTGATGCACTTAGAAATCATAAATATTACAAGATTAAATAATTAAATCGTAATATCGGCATTTAGGTATTAAATATACGCATATAATAAGCCAAAACTTTAATACTCAACACTGCCCTCGCTCAGGGCGTCTGCATCATCTAATGCATCGCGTTTTTCGCCGCGGAATGGACGAATTTGATTCAGATGGATGACTCGAATTCGTCGGCGTCCATTTAATTCGCGAATGGTGGCATTTGGCGGACGTATGCGGCAAATTTTGTACGGGCCAAGCCAACGAAAATGGAATTTGGACGTGGTTCGGGCATTCCGCAAAAGCACTAATTGGCCCGGGCGATAGGGAGGTGTTGGTTTTTCTGCACGATTTTGACAATCATTTTGTTCCTTCTGCTGTCTTTGTGCTTTCTGGGCAGCCTCAATGGCAAATCGGCGTGCCAGACGTAGATGACGATGGATTTCTCGGATCGATGGGGCCTCTGCTTCCTCTGGCGTATCAGCATCTAAGGCTTGCTCCATTGGTAGCTTCGCCTGGCGCCCATAAACGAGGTAGTAGGGCGTGTATCCCGTGCTAGCGTGTCAACTGGTGTTGTAAGCAAAGGTGACAGCGGGCAGGAACCGATCCCATTCGCTCTGCTCGCCTTGAACGGTTGTGCTTAGCATGGTTTGCAGCGTACGGTTGAAACGCTCCACCAATCCATTTGTCTGGGGGCAATAGGCCGTCGAAGTGATGTGCCGGACTCAATATAGCCGGCAAACCTCCTGAAAAACAGCAGCGACAAAGCCCGTGCCTCGATCCAATTGGACAACCTTGGGCGCCCCAAAACGCAAAACAATGCGCTCCAGGAAATGCTCCGCAATGGTTGTTGCTCGGATATCTGCGGTAGCCACGGTCTCGGCCCATTTAGTCATGTGATCTATAAAAACTAGAACATTAATTTTTCCATGGGCCGCGGGCAGCGGTCCCATGGTATCCATAACCCAGTGCTGCATCGCAGCAGCCGGTGGAATTGAGTGAAGGGGCTGGACGGGTAAAAAGTATGTAATGGGTTGGCGTCGCTGACAGGGCAAACACTCCCTACAGTATTTATATATATCAGAACGCAACCCCGGCCAAAAAAAACGTTCTTTAGCTTTCTCATAGGTACGCTGAAAAGCTAAATGTCCGCTGGTGGCGTCATCATGCAACGCCTGGAGCAGCGTGGGAATTAACCTTCGGGGGACGGCCACTAATGGTTCGGCGTTCGGATCCTTTTGATATTTAAGGACGCCGTCGTTTCCGAGTAGATAATTCTTGGCGGCGTCCCACTGCTCCGCGTTCATGTGTGACGGCACCCGTCGAGCCTGTAATAAACGAAAAATGGCACCTAAGAACACATCACGTCTCTGCATACTTATTAAGTCACATGGCATCTCCACCGCGCACACCTGCTTTGCATTTATGGCTGCTTTTGTAATAACGGGAGCAGCAGGCAAGCGTGAAAGAGCGTCGGCGTTTGCATTTTCACGACCCTTGCGATAAACGATTTTGTAGTCGTACTCCTGCAATGATAAGACCCAACGAACGAGTCTAGATGGTGCCGAATCATGAATTTTTAAGAGACGGATGGGAGCATGATCTGTAATGAGCGTGAAATGGTGTCCATATAAGTACGAGCGAAACTGTTTAATGGCATTAGTAATAGCCAGTGCCTCTTTTTCAACAGTTGAATAATTACGCTCAGCTTTAGTTAACGTGCGTGACACAAATGCTACCGGACATTCCTGCCCCTCTATCATTTGGGCTAGAACTCCCCCAATCCCAGTTCCGCTAGCATCCGTCTGAACCAAAAATGGCTGCAAAAAATCTGGAAAAGCTAGGGTCGTAGCAGAAACTAAATCATTTTTGATCGTTTGAAAACTCTGCATGCATTCTTCCGACCAAACAAAATGCACATTTTTACGCAACAATTTATTAAGTGCATGTGTCTTATCTGCGAAATTTTTAATGAAGCGTCTATAGTAATTAGCTAAACCTAGGAAGCTGCGTACCTCTGTGACAGTCTGAGGCACTGACATGTGGAATAATCCGTCTATTTTGGCCGGATTAACATGCAAACCATTACGATCGATAATATGACCTAGGTAGCTCACTTCATTCAAAGCAAATTCACATTTTTGCAATTTCAGAGTTAAACCAGCTCGGCCAAGCCGATCGAAAACTTGTTTAAGCTGTTTAATGTGAGTTTCGGGGTCAGAACTACAAATTAAAATGTCATCCAGATAAACGAAACAATTTCGCCATTTTAAATCTCTCAGAACTTTTTCCATAGTTCTCTGAAAAGTGGCTGGGCCGTTGGACAAGCCAAATGGAAGGACGTTAAATTCAAAAAGACCCAAAAATGAGTTAAAAGCTGTTTTATTTTTGTCTTCTTCAATTAACTCGATTTGATGATAACCTTGTTCTAAATCTAAGGTTGTGAAAAGCGTAGATCCTTTGAGTTGACTGAAAATGTCCTCAATTAATGGCAATGGGTACGAATCTTTTACAGTAAATTCGTTTAACTTTCTATAATCGACACAAAAACGTTTGGATCCGTCCTTTTTATCAGCTAGAACGATGGGAGCAGCCCATGGGCTCTGAGATGGTCTAATAATGCCATTTTCCAACATTTTATTTACATGCTCCTCAACAATTTGCCGTTTAGCATACAGTATTCGATAAGGCGGCTGAGAAATCGGCCTGTGATTGGCCGTATCGATACCATGCTGTACAATGAACGTCCGTCCCAAGGATCTATTAACTCCGAAAATAGATGAATTTTCTTCCAAAAATTCGGAAAATTGTTTTCGAACGCTTGGGTCCGGGACATGAATCAATTTTTCTTGAATCATTTCGCGGAAATTTTTGAGTTTTTCCTGAGATTGATTTTCCCGAAACTCTCCCGCTTCCTCACCTGTTAAGACGTGACTAACAGAGCAAATTCTAGCAATACGCATGTTTTTATATAAGCGAATAGGTTGCTTAGAGTAATTGATAATAGGAAGGGAAGAAAAATCGTTTTTGTTTAAATTTAAACGCAGATTTGGTATATAAATTGCGTCGCAAGGTGTAAAAGAATTTATATCTACCCAAGTTGAATTAAAAGTGTTTAAATCAACATTGATTGGTAAAGAATAAATAGAAACTGGAGGTATTAAAATTGTGTCTTTCACTAAGACAAAAGCAATTTGTTCTTTACGCGCTGTTGATAAAATTAACGGAATAGGCGTGTTTTGACCAAAACGAGCACATTTTTGTTTATAGTCAAAAGTGAAACGTTGTGAACTGCCACATAATTTATTTATTACGTGACAGCCTATTACTATAGAATAAGGACTGTTTTGCATTATGACAAATTTTATAGGTAAGTTTCGAGTTCCAATCTGCACGTCTAAAATAATTTCACCAGGTGATTGTATAGCATGACCAGTAATAGAAGTGGCTGTAACCGTTTGACGCGGTTGCAAGGGTTGGTCATCTTTACACTCTAAATACGTAATATTATCTAAAATTGACACTGTAGACCCTGTGTCCACAAGGGCTAGTAGCCTACGTCCGTTGGGCATACGGACATGTATATGAGGCCGGGACATAGCTATCCCGGTTTGTGCAATGGCCAAAATCGGCGTACGATTTTGGCGCCGATAATGTGTTTCGGCGGATATTTCTGGCTGCTGGGCGCGATAACGAACTGTCAGGGGCTGTCGGCTCAAGGGGTGTGAATGGCGAGGGCAGCACAATGACGTCATTTGCGTGCACAAACGTGGGCACAGCATAGCAAACCAGCGGCAAGCAGATGAGCAAACGCCGCAACCCCAATGACACCAGATACAGCACCAGCCATATCTCAGCCCTAGATAGCCTAAACCAAGCACAATTATAATGACAAAACACCAAAATATTGCATTAGTTAAGGTCTGGCCGATTCCACCTGTAAGTGAAGATATAGCATGACCAGTTTGCTGAAATAAACCACTTACTGCGGTCTGGAGGTGTGAAACCGCCAGACCATTAATGCCTTTTACGCCATCCCCAATATCGCGCAAAACTTGGCGAAATTGTGCCGGATCTATGTTTAGGGTGGACGTAAAATTCACGAGTTGTTGCATTTGCTGTCGCAACCGCCAGGTTTCGAGAGCGGTGAGCTCGAGTAACGTCTGAAAAGGCGGTTGGCGCCCTAGATCCCGAAAAACCATTGGGGCGTCAAAAATGATGGTGGTGGGTCAATCTAGGAGTATTGAAACGTCCACCCGTCATTGTAATAGTGGTTTTACGTCAACTACGCCGTGGGAACTTATCCATCGGTGCTGGCTGGCGTCATAATGGACGCCAGAAGGTGCTTGAAAGCAGGGCACCTGCGGAGCAGCTGAAACTAAGTCTTGCGTTCCTGGCAAAATAAAATATAGAGTTTCGTTAATAACAAGAGGCAAGAGCACATAGCACTCCTTGCCGACACGATAATTCCAAAAAATAAGGTCGGGCTGAACCTGAACGCATGGCCAAATGAGGAGGGCTTCCCCTGTGACTCGGGCTGCTACATCATTACGCTGAGTCCATAACCTTGCAGCTAAAGTAGCATCTAAACGCAATAACTGACGCACAGTTTGAAGCTGCGCATCAGCTATACGACAAATATGCGTCCAGATTTGAGAAAAACAGGTGGTTTCCAAGCGATTAAAAGAAGCTTCTAAATACTGTAATCGAGAATTTATTTCCGCAGATTCTCTGGATTTTATAAGATTAGCTGGTGCGGGGATTTCCGAAAAATTTTGAGAAATATTTGATTCTGGTTGTGCCAAATGAAAAGTTTCATTATCATAAGCTTGCATCAAAGTTCCTTGGTCCAAAGCGATGAGAAAATTAGGTAAACAAACATGTTTTGGCACAGGTAATTTTCGAATAGCAGTGAAAGCTTCTTGAATATTCTCAATAATATAATAAGGTCCCGACCGCTTAATTACGTAAGAACCACCTTGTACATATGGACATGGGGCTTTCAGGTCGTTTGGCTCCCATATAACTATTGCATGATCAATTTCACATTGTCCAGAATCTGGCTTACATGCAGAGAGATCACCAAGATTAGATGTTAAATGAATACCATCATAAGTAGCTATTTGACCTTCTTGTATCATACCATTGCTGATAGTTTGACATACGTCCTTGCAACAATATTCATAACGTACTTGCAAAGTAATATTAGTGTGCCATAAATGAGATTTCACTTTATATAATTTTTGACCCCGAAAATATTCAGTTAAAATCATTCGTTGACAGCGATAACTATTTATGGGGTCAGTGACTTGAGAATCTCGAGTTATCCCGCGAGATCCCAAAAATCCGGTGTTAGTACATATCGTATGCGTTACTCCTGCACATTTATAGGCTTTAATGCGTTCTGCATCTAAATTAGGTGTCCAAATACGAGCTGCAAACGTACGTATAAGTGCTGGGGTGGGTGGTTGACAAGCCAACCCGGAGGGTAAAGAAAAATGAGCCCCAGATGTCTGATGTTCACAAATTTGATAAGCTTGTATTGCAAATGAGGTGCGATTAAAAGTGAAATAGCCGAAAAATAGTGTTGAAAAACTCAAGAAAATGGCCAAAAACGCGAAAAATGTAGCAATATATCTTGTGGCGATTCGCAATCTTTTAAAATAATTCCAAAACTGATGATTAAGCTCAAAAAGCAAAAATGCCGGTTGATTAATATTAGCTTGCAGTGACATATTATCACAATCTACCGGACTCACACCTTCGTCAATAGCACAATCTACCAGACTCACACCTTCGTCAATAGCACATATGACATCTCCCTCCTTACTATTCTCCTCAACCCAATCTGCATCACTCGGCTCCTCCGAGTCGTTTAGAACTGCAAAAAACTGCTGGGGGTTTGTTTGGCGTGATGATGGTTCAACCCCGGGCGATTTCGGCCCGGTGGTGGTTGTGACGCCGGACGATGGGTTGGACGATTGAATGTTGCATGCATAGGCGGCGTAGGACAAGTAGTGCGAAATGACGAACCATATTGGGGCGGTTGATGGCAATTTCGGCTTATATGGCCTAACCGGCCGCATTGAAAACAACGTATTTGAGTAGAACGTTGCTGCTGTGGGGCCGGACGGGGGCGCTGGAACCCAGGCGGACGGCGACCTCCAGCTGAACCATATGAGCTCGTCGCGAACGAGCTGCCAGACGGCTGTCGTTCAGCCTCTAGCTGAAGCTGCGTTTCAGCCTGACGAGCTAACATTTTGGCTTCTGCAAAAGTATTTGGTTTTCGATCTGAAAGAAAGCGCCAAAGATCGCTATTTAAACCATCAACAAAGAAACGTCGACTTAGTGCATCTAAAATATCGGCTGTTACCCCTGGGTAAGCTTGCATAGCTAGTTGCTGTAGCTCAAGGGCATACCTGATGACGGGTTCCCGAGGTCCCTGTTTACGATTATGCAATTGCAGTGCTTTTAATTCAGTATTTTCAACAGGTACAAAACGACGACGGAGTCACTCAATTAAGGCATTAAAATCTAACCCTAGCCGCTCCTCGTCTGGGATAGATTCGTAAGCCACTTCCGCAAAATCCCTTAAGTAGGTCGGGAGTAGTACCCTTCGTTTTTGATTATCCCAACCATTAGCTACAGCAACGCGAATAAAACGATCAGTTCAGCGATCGAAATTTTCGTCCGACCTCCCATGAAAATACTCACCTATCCTAGCAGCTCCGCCAGTGCTAGCAGACACTACAGGAGGCGCTAGTGGCGCCGCCTACTGAGCGTCTTCCATTTGACGTTGTTGACATCTTACCGTTACCTCTAAACGCTCCAATTGCTCTCTCATTCGTTCCATCGTATTTGTTGGTCGTAAGCTCGTAGAGATTTTACAACTGCTCATTGGATTTTGATAATCTAAAAATATGTAAATATGGCGCAAGAAAATTATTCAAGATCCGTTAATTGACTGCAACTTTGTAGCTATTTCACATTTCTTTCAATTATCTGAAAAACAGCACGAGAAAAATATTTAAAATCATTTGTCTGAGGATATTTCATGTCTAATCCTTCAATTTCGGATTATATTTCAAAATATCGTTAAAGAATAATTAAATAATATAATTGTAGGATTCAAATTCGTTGGCGCTCCGGATTTCGAAATAGCGTTGAATAGAAAGCTTGCAAAATTCAATGAAATATGCAAACAGTAAAAGGAATTTAGGCAGAGAGAGAGAGAGTTAAATAATCTAAATGAGCATCAATCAAACGAAGATAATTGTAGCAATTAAGCTAAGAGCGTACAATAACTGAACCAAGTATGGACTAATATTTTATTTCGTTAGCTATGCGCTTTACGCTACACTATAATAGTTGATTATGCAGTGTTATCGTTTCATAAATAATCGG
Organism: Mermis nigrescens; assembly: GCA_036768485.1. Classification (NCBI taxonomy): domain Eukaryota; kingdom Metazoa; phylum Nematoda; class Enoplea; order Mermithida; family Mermithidae; genus Mermis; species Mermis nigrescens. The sequence continues at coordinate 4,216,052 of JAVLUZ010000157.1, read as the reverse complement.
TGCCGATGAGCTGATAGATACTTTCCGCACATAATATTGATAATGATCAGCGGAAATTTCGACGCGGCGCCCTTAGCATTCGGCGCTGCCGCCATAAAAAGCGGCTTCTGACGGTGTCGGAGTTAACCCAGTTGAGCTGGGCCCGCTGTCGTAGACGCTGCCATTGTGGCTGGTGATGCCACCATTGGTGTTTCACGGGTAGCCGGCGCCCCATTGGTTGGCGGCGGCGCTCCAATGGTCGGCGCCAACCTCCGGCGGTTGGGTGTCGATGGTAAGTGCCCAACCAAGCCGGAGTGGAATCCTCCCCTCCATACCACCATCGTCATGAGCCATACAGGCCCAGCAAACCTGGGCCTCTTGGTCGAGAAGCTCGACCAAGCGAGTCACGACGAAATGGACGGGTATGGAATCTTCGTGGAGAAGATTCCACATGTATCTGTGGAGATACGTGGTTGGCGCCAAACCAGCAACGTTGGCGAGACGCTGAAAAAGTGGCTTCGCGTCGGGGCTGAGATGAGAACAAAAAGGCTCGGTTATTCGTTTGGCCATTTCTTCGTTGGTTTCGTTGGCCGTTTGCCAACGGCGTAAAGCGCTGACATAGTCTGATAATTTGGCCCGTATTTCTTGGAGCATTGCGGCCGACATTTCGGATAAACGCGAACATAAAATTTCTTTAAAAAAAACAAACAGCTGGTTTTTGCGCTTTTAAAAAGGTGATTATTAATATGTGCATGGATAATCGCCCGAAACGAATTAGGGTCACCGCCTTAGATCCCTATGCTGCTTTACATGCGCACTTATCATATAAGCGTTGCCCTTACACTTATTACTAGGTTACATATTCTGTTTTACGCTGTTTCCGTCGGCATTACATTTATAAGGCGAGCAACACATTAAAACAAGTTTTACAAACCGCGGTTTCACGCCTCGAGTGACCACTGACCATGCCATATTGAGCGCTCAATTTATGTAGGTCATCTCGGGCAAGCCGACAACTGCGCCATACAGCGTACACACGCGTGTCAACACAAAAAAACATGCCCCTAAACAGTGTCAATGTAACCTCGTGCCGATTAATAAATAAACAAACAATGGGGCATACGGTAGCGGCCAGCTCGCTACGCAATTGACCGGTCAACACAGTCTACGTCACCTATGACGGACTAAAAACGGCTGGCGGGCAATAGTGCGCAAAATGAAATATCACAGGCAAGGTGTGCGCGTATAATGTGCGATTTGAGATTGCGTTTCGGGGATGACGCGCTTGTTGGCGCAAAATCATGTTGCAAAGTTTCGAATAAACATTATGCAATCTTTGAAAGGACAAAATTACGTATTTTGATCGTCTTTTTCATCTTGTTTATCAAATATTTACGAAGTTGGAATGTGGTTAGTGACCAGAAAGTGTCCAAGAACTGTTTTGATTTGAATGTGATGTGTCGGCTCGTGAAAGGCAATGAAAACTTATCAATGAACTTTTTGCCATAAAAGTAACATTAGGTCATTTTCAAGGTAGACGCAGTTTAGAAGTTCAAGTTAGAATATAAACTTGGTAAAGTTAAATGAACGAAAGAAAATATGAGTATAAAGATTTCTCATAGTGAACTCTTCTGATCTTATACGGGAATTTACTTCATTTTCAAGGTAGGCAAAATCATTTGAGCTGAAAATTGATAGGCAAATGACCGAAAATGGTGCGATTTCTTGGCGTAAAGATTGAGCATTAGAGTTGAATTTTGAAATGCTGTCCTTGAAGATAAAATTGTTGAGTCGAATTACGAAGGCGAAATGCATCTCATGCTCTCTCTCAAAATCTCTCTCTAACCTGGCAAGAATGCGCGCCGGACTTGGATAAGGTCGCGGAGATAGGTACGCACAAATAATTTTGCATGCATGTGAATGAACTGATAAAGTGCGCATTAGCGGTCAAAAATCCGAAGATTCAAAATCGGAAAATGTTTATAAGAAACGTTGCATATTTACTTCAAGGTCATTGTGAATATTTGCTATGAATTCACAAAAGCTACCCCCAAAAGTGCTTAGAAAATCGGTAGGTACGACGTTAAGCACGAGCATGCACATACGAACTCCAATAAGCAACTAGTAAGTGGGGTAAAATGGGGTTTATGGAGGCAAGAGAATTAACATTTTTGCACAGATTTGGCGAAAATATGATTTTTCGTAGTAAATAAAGTTTATGCAAATTAGGCATTAGAGCATAGCTAATGTAATTAGCATGCACATTAAATGATGTGGTTAACTGGTCAGGTATCATGACAAAATATCAAATTGTGACAATGAAATTTTGTGATGTAAAACTTTCAGAACGTGATATTAACACAAAACTTTTGAACATTTGATTTTTGAACATCATTTTTTTTGATATCACATTGAGCTCACAAAACTGTCCGAAGGGGTTCGCAACTCAATGACAACAAAAGATATGAGCATGCACAGCAAACGAAATCGAGTAAACAAATCACAAGCAAATAGGGAGTTTGGTTTGCTGGCAGAATCAGCACGTCTCATTTCATGCATTTTCAGCGAAAAATCTGATTTTTGTATTCAGGAAAAGTTATTTGAAATTCGTTATTGCAGTTAACAGAACACATATGCAAATGCGATTAACAGAACACATATGCAAATGCGAGTTCAGCAAAATGATCTGAATTAGGCTATTAAGAGATTTTTGGAAATATACGAGAATTATTTGCACATTTCATACCTCTGTTAGCTGGAAATGCGTAGCCTTTATGTTTTCTCGTAAATAACTATTTCGCACCAACAAAGAACAAACAAGATTAGCAATAAAAGGTTCAAATTAAACATCGACAGTTCATTACTGCTTACTATAGCCTTATGACGCACCGTGTGAAAACAACACAAGAAGTAGAAAAGAATCAAAACTTTCAATAGCATATATCGGACCACCCATGAAAACAGGAATCGCCTACATCAGGCACATGGATTCGATGTCGATAACTGAGCTAATGGACAATTAGTTTACCCTCAGCACACACACTGGACTAAGCACCGGGCAATAGGCGGATTTCAAAAGATAACAACGATCGAACAGCAGCAATAAAAAAAGAAATTGACAGAAAAGTCGAGCTTATCGGCATCATGGCGCTTCTCACGTGTTGGTCGCCGGGTAGTTCCGGTGTACGGTAGGCGGCGAGAGATCCTGAGAAGTGATCAGTTTCCCGGATTGCCCCCAATATGTAAGACCATGGTCAGTCTTACACAACAGATCTTAAATCTCACCTACCGTACGTACCTTAGATGGTGCATGATTGCCGGAAACTAACCATTTTACTATGGTGCATGGAGTATAAATACCCCATTGAAGTATCCGCCTACTTGATTTGTACCTACCTACTTTATCATATTACGAACCCGCCACCTAAAACAGGATTATAACACGCATAGTTATGTGATAAACGATATTAATACGAAAACCCAATTTAATCATATCTTTGTGTCTTTATTCACGTCCTTGTACCCTATCTTTCTTACACTTGCTATAATGCTTATAACAAAATGAATAAACTTCAAATACAATACCACTTAGTTTTCTATCAATCAGGATACGGAGTTAGTCAGCATTGCTACTCGCCAGCAATTTAAAAAAATAAACATTATCTGAAACTTTGAAAATTATGTAAAAAAGACACTTTTTTAGAGGCCGCAGAATATACTTCAATTTTTAGCGTTGCTCAGAGAAAGTGTGATTTTTATCAGATTTTGCGACTTTAGGTAGCTTTATCCTAGTCCCCTCCTTTTACATCCTTAATAATCCACAATTCCAAGTATATTCATCTTTTTTGTTCCATCGGAGCATTTTTCTCTGCCAGTAGTCATATATGCTGTTATAAGTTTACACTCATGAATGCGGCGGCTGATAGTGCAACTACTCTGAAAGTCTTTTGTAATTAGATACGGAAAACTTAAACATGATTTGTTTGTTCCTAACGACTTAAATTTGCATGATTCTTGAAGGTAATATGGATATCATGTTACAATAGAGTTCTCAGTTAATCATGTTCCGGTCTACCTAAATCCTAAATTAGAAACTAAATCCTTGCCGTCTAAGCTTCCTATGTTTCCCAGCTCGATTAAGAAATAGATGCTGCTCTGACATGTATCTTGACAACATCATTCAAATGCAATTCGTAAAGTGTTTTAGTTGACCAAATACCATTACCTATTTTTAAGAGATTACTAGACTGATAGGATTTTGACTTCCAAAAAATTTCATATCTAGTGGCAGAAACTTGTTGTCTAGAGACTGAGTCATCCTGTGTTTGTACATACTGTTCTATTTTTGAGGTTGCACTTAATTGCCTCTACAGTGTGGAGTGCCCTCGAGACCCATACATCAACTTGCATCTAATGTGCTGTGTGATTCGTGATGAGAGGTTGACAATGCATAAAATATGGTATAGCTAATGCATATCCGCTTTGATTTTCCAAATAAATTATAGGTATGTACATACATTGAAATTTATTCCGAAAGAGATCTAGAATTAAAATAACACACATCCACATAATGTGATGTCTCGACATAAAACTTGAATTTGATTTTATGAACGAAATGAGACAATTTTCAATTTGAGCGCATTGAGGCAATTTAGCCTCCAATACTACATTTTCAGCGTTACATTGAAACTGAACCGGTTCCTCATCGTACATTGGTGATTTAGGCGCACTCTACCCCATCTTAAATGTGTCAAAAATACAATTTTAACATTCCTTTTCGTAATCACCCAGTTGTCCCAAATCAATGGATCTACAGTCTCTGTTCTGAGACAAAATAGAAGACAAGCTACAGTTACGAACTGAGAAGTTGCTGCCTGCTTCTTTTAAGTAATTCGATCCTTAAAAGAGCACTAAATTAATAGTTTTAAGCTTGGGAAAAATTAAAACAATTTCGCTCATAAAAGCAATTTCGATGTTCTCGGAAATCAACTTGATTCTCCTCATTGTGATTATATTAATTTTTCGTATCAATAAAAAGGCTGCCTTGAAACTGTCATGACATTACGATTGTTTTGGGGGCATAGGTCTCCTAAAAGCTGACTGACTGCTGTTCCTAGCCTGATGTCCAACTGCCTGAGTGTAATGTGATGTTGAAGATCGGCATTTTATAGCATGATGTCCGAAGCATCCGCATTTTCAGCATTTAACTTTGGCTACAGTTCGGAAACTGCTGTGACGTTTGCTCTGGCTTATTATGTACGCTTAAATCCGCTATCTGACGTGAGATTGCATTCATTAAAAGAGTCAGTTAAAACATTTATGTCGAGCATGCTAGACTGTGAGTTTGAGATTGATGTTGAGATGTAGACCTGCTCCTAAATTTTTGTTGTACTGCTCGTCTAATAGCCTCAGCTAAATTTTATGGTTCTATACCTATCATTATATATCTTGTAATCTCAGGCCGGAGGCCCCTCAAATATGCTCTTTTGGCGACTGTTTCACGTTGATCTGTGCTTAATGTAGGATACATTGCTTTAACTAAGCTTCTAATGTCTTCTGCAAAGTCTGAAACTGATTCTTAGGTCTTTGGATGCGGTGTACAAGCTGTAACTCCTTAATTGCACTGTCCCTCAAAAATTGATTCTTAAATGCATCTATGCATTGTGCAAAAGTTAGAGGGCTTGCTAGTGTATCTTGTTCTGTCTGATTGCAAAAAAAACCAAGAGCTAAGCTAAGTAAAAAAGTAGGCAGTAGTGTTGTAAAAGATAAGGATTTTTGCAAGATAAAAGATAAAGATGATTTTGAAATTTTAAAATCTAGAAGATAAAGATAAAGATAAAAATAAAGAATTAGGAAAGATAAAGATAAAGATAATTTTCAAGATAAAGGAAACAAAAAGATAAAGATAAAGATAAAGTGTACATACGTTAATACGTCGCCTGGACCCAGGAGAATGATGTTTGTAACGTGCAATAGACGAGAATGGGTGATGTAAAGCAGCCAACTGAATGCCCCAATTTTAACACCTGAGATCAAAGAGGTGATAGGCATTAAGCACACATAAATGTAGGTTTGGGGGTTTACCCGCGGTATCTGACTGACCCACGTACTACTACTACTGGCAGACAGCAAATCACTTCTTTGTTTTCCGAGCATCAAAACCCTGCTCTGTGCGCCTGCACAAAGTATAGTCGCAACAGTTATTGATTTTTCTCAAACTTTTCTATGTTTCCTTTGCTTAGACTTAGATTAACGAGGGACCTAGTAGTAGTACTCCCGCTTAGATCGGTATCACTCACGCTTACTTAGGTCGATATACAGGCATTAGTTTGGGCTGCACGCCATAGGGTTTAAACAATCGTTGTCTTTTCTTGTTTTCGTATTACAGTAAAACTTGAAGACATCTAAATGTAATTCACGTCGAACATGCATTTTGGACTACATGCTAACTTATGTACGTACTTTATCTTTTTGCAAGATAAATTCCTATCAAAAAGATAAAGATAAAGATAAAGATGGCTTGTGATTTTTCCAAAAGATAAACATAAAGATAAAGATAAAAAATCGTCAAGATAAAGATAAAGATATCTGTATCTTTATCTATATCTTGCTAAAAAGATAAAGATAAAGATATGTTTAACAACACTAGTAGGCAGAAAGGAAAATTTTCGATCTTCTGAAATACTATGTGCGTTCGTAAATCGACTAAAAAGCAGAAAACAGTCTACAACATTTTCATTCGAATTACCGCTGAAAATCGGAGGTTGAGTTTAATCCAGAAGTAATGGAATATTATTTTGCATTGCAGTGTTTACCGTGTCTATGTGTTCGATTAGCAAGAATTTAAGTGTTAGCCTAAAATAATTATTTAATATCTTGAATGCCTATACTCATCTTCTTAGAATTTAGCTTATGACTAGTAGGATATCTATGCGATGCTGGAATAGATTTAGAAGTCGGACACACAAGCATATACTCACCGATTCCAATTAAATCTCGGTAGAACCTCATAATGTGGATAGATAGGCTGGAACCATACCTGGGCTTGGGGCCTTGGGGGTTATGCTCCCCCCAGAAACCGAAATATCCCTCCCCAGAAACGAAAATAACTCCCCCAGAATTCAATTTTTTAAAATTTTTATTCGTTTTTTTCGCAATTTTGTGATGCCAATGAATAGTGCTCGGTGAAAAACGTTAAAAAATGGTGTCTTACGCCATACCATCGTTTTTCGACCTTTGAAAATAATCTTGCACCCCCTTCCTCACTCCCCAAAACTTTGGTACCGCTCACCTATGGTTGGAATGTGCTTAGACGATCGTTAAAACTAAGTTAGAAGTTAGCAAGTCGAGCAAGAGTGATATGCTATGCCGTTTTATTGTAAAAACACTAACTAAAACACTAGAAAAAGTTGACATGTCATCAAGCACAAAACGAAATTAACAAAACAAATAACGAATGGGCTGGGACGACGGTATTGGTTGCAGTCTAGTGTAAAAGGGCCTTAGGTCTACGTGCAAACGTGATGCATTTCTTTAGCCCTGAGCCCGTAGCTTAAGCGACTTTGAGATTGAGTTTGCTTTGTACGCTTGCGTAATTACGGTTTTTCTGTAAGATAGGTCACTTGAAAGGCGCAAAAACTAAGAAAGCTGCGATGTTTTTGTTTAACTTAGAAATTAAGCTAGTGTCCTATTACGTTTACACAGCTTACTAATAGGCGTGCTGGAATGTCACTTATTTTGAGATATCTGATCTTCGATTTTTAAAATAACTATGTCATAAGCTATGATTCGAGATATGTGTTACGACATTATTTAGTTTTTATATTCAATTATATGTATTATATAAATTTCTATTGCATAATTTTGACAGTAATTCCCAAGTGCCTTAGCATAAATAGAAATACGAGTGCGACAAAGCTCTCTGATAAAAATTTGATTTTTTTGCCATTCGAGTTGTTTCACTCATTTCAAAAGCGGAAACTCGGAATGATCCTGATATTAATTATAACAAATTAATATCAATTAATTGTAATTACTCAAATTTAACGTTATTTAATTCAATATTGCCAAACAAGAATAGTAAGTTAATGCCAATTATAATAATGATTATAGAAAACAATAATATTTGTTTGTTTATCGGTGATCAGGAGGATTAAATATCGCTCGTTAATCTATTTCTCGATGATCCTGTGCGTCGGATTATTAACTTTAATTACCATTTCGCAAAATTATGGCAAAGATTATTTTCAACTGCTGCATTTTACGAAATTAGCCACGAATGCGTACTATTTTGATGTGAATCGATTGCGAATTGATAGGATAACGTTGTCCAGACGATTGAATTCGGCGATGGAGGATCAAAATCAGTTGCAATGCATTATTCAAGACCATGTACGGACAGTAATGGATCTGAGATTTCCCTAATCGGGGGGGGGGGGGGGCAGTACCATAGGTGGGCAGCACCAAAATTCTAAGGGATGCATGATTTTTTAGAGGTTAAAAAATTGCCGTAAAAATGGTGGCATGTCAAAAAACAAAAAAAGACCATTTTTAACGTTTCTCATCATGCGCTTTCCATTGGCATCACGCTCACGTTTTGGCAGTACTTCAACTTTTCCAAAAACAGTCAAAAACAGGTCCAGAATCTTGCCCTTCACGCGCAAAATTGCGTTTTTCGGTGTTGTACATTGCCTTAAAATCACTTTTGACACGATATTTTTTCGAAAAATGTTAAAACTTTGGAAATTTTGTGGGATAAAATCATAGAAAGTCGTTGACTTTAGCAAAAATTTGGTTCGAAGCGCTGGAAAATTGTGAAATTTAGGAGGATGAGCGTGTTTGATTTACGCCTGATTTCCTGTAATTGTAGTATTTGAAGCGGTACGTCAAAAATTTTTACAATGTTTTTTGAAAAAAATGATAGATCTATGCTGAAATTGCTGCTTCTACTTTCGAAATTGTTTTCAACCCTGTTCCATGAGCAAGAAATGGCTTCCAGGTCGCCAAGAAACTGAATAAATTCCAGTATTTGGTATTTTCCGGCATGTAATTATGATCACTGATGGCCGGAAATCACTGCAAATTACATATCACTTGTTTATCTCACAAAATATTTTTAAACTACGGAGGGGATCGGCCGCCCCCTCCCTAAACCGCTCCCCCCACCGAATTCGCCCTGCGTATAAAAAGATCTCATCTATTAAAAACGCAGACGAAAGATTTTGTTTTTTTTTAAATATTTCATCTCTCTGTAGTAAGAATTTTATTTTGGGAGGAGAGTCAAAAAGGAGTACATAATAGCTCATATTGTTTTGAATTTTTGACTTAATAAAGCAGTGTATGCGTCCATGATGGTCAATCGAAGACTTGATTTAGAACTCAATACAGTATTTTAAACTTGTGGTACAATGTTAGATGATGGGTATGCACACTTTACTTAAACCGAAAAGCGAGGCTTAAGCCGCACTCAACCCTAAGCCAGGCTTAAGATGTTTAAAAGCCTAACCTGGAAGTCTATTTGTCAAAACGACCGAGACATGGCCTTACATGGGCAGCAGTCAGATTCTGGGGCGGAGGTCCGCTTCTAATGGAGTAAAATTGACAAAAATAGCACCAAAAAGTCAATTATGTGGTTCGCTCCTTGGGGGTGGAGTCTGACGGATCTCGGGGGGGGGGTCCAGTTCCCCGACCTCCCCACATTTATATGAGGACGTGGTATGCCACAAGCATTCCTCAAGGGCAATGATAACTGACCGCACTGAGCTCCAAGACAAATTAATCAAGTGATTAATTAATTAAATTATTGAATAATTTGTTTAATCAATTTTTAATTAAATAGGTAAGTAATACGGGAGCCTGGTGCGCCAAGGCGTCGGAAACGCACATCACTGACAAACTGTTGATCAAAGCTCTCACAACGTTATTTGAGGGTAAACGCGTCGGTAGTTTCGGCGATGGTCCAGGTAAATAACGGGAATGAGTGATGAAAATTTAAAAAAATTACTACAAAAATAAACCATAAGACTAAGAGCAGATACGGTTTAAGTTGGAGACAGAACGAAATTTTCGAGTGCCCAACTCATTTAAGAATTAAAACAAAGTTATCGTGCAATGGTGAATTGAAGATTTTCATAAAGATACGGTCGGTATCCAAAGTCTATCGAAAATGGAATAGAAATGCTTCAGATTATGGATTAAATAGACTTTTTGAGATCATAAATTAAAATAAAATCGTTCAAAATGCGTCAGTTATATACTGAATGTTCTTGTTGTTATGATCATAGATGCATAGCGTGGCCGCTCGGGAATGTCGCCAGAGATATTTTGTGAATCACAGGCTTCAAAAGCTGGGTAGATAAAAACACTAAAGTAGTATGAAAATTACATTAATCTACATTTCTGCTTAAAACCACTTTGGCAGAACATGCTTGATTTTCATCCGTTTTTTGCTTTTATTTTACCTAATTTTTCCCACAATTTTTCGTCTTTTCTATTCTGGAGTCTACACCACGAAATCTAAAACGTCATGTCCGATAGTGATGGAACAAACAGAATTTTTAAAGGTACGAGTAATCAAAGAACCAGTCTTTGTTTCACAAAAAAATTACCTATTTATATTCCAATATCTGGATATAGGTTGGGGCCAGACATGCATATAGGGGAAGTTTGGGTTACCCCCTAGAATACAAATGTGGAAAATTTGGTGAAGAAATTGAGGCAAAACGAAGGCCAAAAAAGGATTGAAATTTAAAATTTTCATTAAGATCGCATCAAATTGACCAGAATCTGTGCAGAGCAGTCTAAGTTTGGTGCTGTCACGCCTAAATTTCGCCCTACTAATTATTCACTTTTCGCAGCGTGAATCCGCTCATATTCTATTCAATTTATCTATTTAAGTTCGCACAATTTGTCGTAAGCTAGGGTTCGGGTTGATTCTCCTTTGTATTGAAGGAAAAAGAAACAAAAGTAAGAGTATTTGTGATTTTATTGGAAATCAAAATTTAAACTACAATTTCTGAATACGCAGGTGTGAAACGCGCTCCAAAATAATAGCGAATTTAAGGCGTAACTTTTAGGTTCGAATTGAGCTAGCTATGATAGCTAAAGCATCAGTGATTATGATCTTTTAATGCGTGCATTAAGGCTGACACTGGGACTTCAGACTGGGACAAGGCAATGACCAGACGCAAGACAATGGTGACAAAGGTTAGAAAGAGCCAAAGCTTTGCGTTGTGCTCACACCTGGGCGTGGGGGTTTGGGGGGTATGCATCCCCCCTCCCGAGAAACCAAAATACCTCCCCCAGAAATCAAAATACCCCCAGAATTCAATTTTTGAAAATTTTTCTCGTTTTTTTGCAATTTTTTGATGCCAATGGATAGTGCTTGATGAGAAACGTCGAAAAATGGTGTTTTTAGGCCACACCACCATTTTTAAGGCCATTTTTTGACCTTTAAAAAATCTTGCAGCCCACAGAATTTTATTGCTGCCCACGTATGGTTGTGCTGCTTTTATAGGAAAATCGGCGGACACACATGGTGTCGTTTTGATGACTCATTTTTGGATATCTTTCAATCACTTGTTCTCACGTTTGCATCTATCTGCATACATGCGCGTTTTTTGTCAACTTACATCTTTTGCGATTGACCTCGAGTAACCTGTTCAATACTCGTAAGTTACTAACATGACTCAAATGGTAGTAAACAATGTCAGTTGTTTTGGTATATTTAGCGCGCAGTCTCTTGTATTCGTATATTCTAAGTATGGGAAGCTTAATGAAACTTAAGTTTCCATTCCTGTCTAACGTCGGCTTCTCTGTCTGGTTCGTAAAACCGGTTTTGACTGGTTTTCACCATGCTATTGCATAGAAATGCTTTGTTAGTCTTCGATTTTGCCTTTTCGCAAATTTACATAAACATAAACGTTTATAGTATAATTATTACAATTATCGGGAAAAGTTCAGGATGTTATAATATTTTACGTTTTGAAAATAGCGATTTATATTACAGCATTAGATTTTGCGGTAATCATAGGTAGGGCGTTAGCGCGTACCTATAATATACTTGGCCATCCTTTTTTCTTATATGTTTTTCACAGCGAGTGCAAAATTTGTGCCCCCCCCTCACAGCTATAAAGGCACACATCTGAGAGGTGCGGTTTTTTTAAAAGGTAGATAATAAAAAAACTTAGTGCTCCCATTTTTTTTCTTGTTTACACTCAATACCGAGCGCGTCGTGCGTGAGTGTGTAAAGTTTACACCAAAAATTCAAATAATTTTCGGAGGGCCAATTTTTAAAAAAAAATGTTTACCTAATTAGTAGGTTACGAATCTGGTTTTAAACTTTGTTTACACTCATTGGTTGTTGCACAGGAGTGTAAACTAGACGGTTTTTTTACAGTTTTTATGTGGTCAAGCATATCTAACTCAGTTTTACATTCTATGCAGTCTGATTGGTTTCAAAAGGTAGATGATTAAAAAATCTAGGAGCAACTTGTTTTTAATTTTTCTAAAAAAAGTAATATTTCCGAATTTAGAGACGGTTTATTGTGAAGAGTCTGAGACAAAAAGTATTTTTTCCCGGCCATATTCTTCACTTAGTAGAGAGAAGGTGGTAACTACCTTTAAAATCTGCCTCGTCTTAAGCGCTACACGTCAAAATTGATTTTGTTTCTGTACAATCAATATTGCGTTATTAGTGCAGGTGTAAACTTTACACTGAAAAAATTTTTTCCGCCCAGAGCGTCGTGGATGATGAATTTTTTTTAAAATATTCTCTGTGAGGTCAGAATAACGAATCTGACCTTCAAACTTTTCTACAATCAATACACAGTACCAGGGGTTTAAAGTTTACACTCTAGTGGATGAGTAAAAAAACAGATTTTGTCCAAGATTTCTCTGCCAACTTTTTCGATTAAGAGTTAAGATAATTTAAATAAATTAAAATAAAGTTACTTTTAAGGGCTACACGTCAAAGCAAACCGCGTTAAAAAACGTAATATTGAGTTGTTTATGGGGGTGTAAAGTTCGAAATCTGAGTTGTAAAATGGGCGAAAAAAACAGGTTTTTTCGTATTTAATTGGTAAATCATATCAAATATTTTGCGAAACATAAGTTTTGCACATGCAGATGTACTACAATCAGAGGGCTACAAACTGGCCCAAAAGTTTACACTGTGTTGGACAGTGAAAAATACGTGTTTGTCCATATTTTTCTTCGCCACCCCTTAAAAAGTACTTTATTTTTATCCTATTCGACCTCTCCCGACTTCTTCACTTCACATTTTTGTTCGCCACCCCTTTGGAAGTACTTTATTTTTATCTTATTCGACCTCCCCTGACTTCTGAACAGAGAAAGTGGCTAACAAAAATATTGACAAACACGTATTTTTCACTGTCACCCACATTGTAAACTTTAAAAATCTGAACCTAACGCCCCATTGAGTGTAAATATTTTCGGTTTAGGCCAGTTCGTAGCCCTCTGATTGTAGTACGTTTGTTTGTGCCAAACTTATGTTTGTAAACTTTACACTGAAAAAATTTTTAGGGAAAAAAGTCGGTTTGGGTTTTTTTGAAACAGATGAAAAAACCGATTGATTGCCCCAGATGTACATTTTTGTGCTCAATTTCCATATGCACGTACACGACCGTTAAGCGCAATGCTTAAGTGAGTCGCCTGGGCGGGACCGGCTTCCACTAAAAATTATCTTATTTTTCATTCCATTCCCACACATATTTTCAATCAAAATCCAGGATAGGAAAATGTGCACTCGGGCTTAATGCGACTTGACGAATTGCTATGAGTGTTATCACATCTTACGTGTGTTAAAATATCATATGTGTGTGTCTCATATTTGTGCCTGTCTCCTTTGTACATAACTTTACCGTAAGCTTTTGCCCATAGGCCTATTGTCGCATTCATAGATCCTTTTCATCTCTCTTGGTTCGTGTTGTTACGCCTCTTTTTACGCGTCAGTTAAAACTGCGTGCGAGCGCAGTTTTGACGGCACTTTAAGATTTTACATTTTACAATTAGTTTTTGAGCCTGAGAGCCTCTCCGCCAGCTTCCGCGCTGAGCGTATCTTTTTTCTTTTCGTTGCCGTACGTGAGCAGACTCCGTACGTGCCTTTTTATCTGCTTGGCTGCAGAAGTCGTCTGTTAGTTTTCCTGAGTAATGTGCACGCTTCTTTTTGCCATACGCTTTGTTTTTAATCATTCGTTTTTGTGCCAATTGGCATCAGTTGTATGCCTTTGGCAGGGCTTTGTGCCCTTGTTTAATTACGTTGTTTGATTTTACCCGATTAGTGTAACACGACGGTCGGCAACATGTATCCCCCATGCTGTCGCTTTTTAATTGCTTCATAATTTTTCTGTCCAAAAAATATTGTAAAAATTAATTATTTAATTAATGATGCTGGGCTCGGTTGAATTTCCGTGCTGTTGAATTCTGTCCTTGTGCTACACTATACTTAGGAACCCTTAATATTTTCAAGCACCGGAATTCGATCCAAAACAAGTTAAATAATAATCTTTTTGAGCCCTCAATTAGCTTTCCGGGGAACTTACTTTAATTAGGTACTTAATCTCAAAAGGGTCAAGTAAGTAAGTATCACTAGGTGCGTGCGTAGAGGGCCGGGCTACCTTGAATAGACCGGGCTGCTTACCCCCAAATCGCCGGCTGGTGATCGACCTCCTAAAATGGGCGAGAACCCCCGTCTGAGCGCATAAGCTTGAGATTCGGGTCAAGTGAGCGAAGTGAACGTAGTTTGGGTCTACGTTTACACATCTGATATTTTTTGTCCTTGGGTCATTGTGGTGACTTAATTTTTTCATAAATGATGATCGTAATATCAGAATTACGAATCCGACTGAAATTTTCTTTAAACTCTGTGGTTATGCAAAGTTTACACTGCATATTAACTCTTGTTCTAGAGCCTTGCGGAAGCTTAATTTTTTCAAAATGTTCTACGTAAAATCAGAATTGAGAATCTGACTGTTAGTTTTCCCTACACCTAATAGTTGTGTGAAGTTTGCACTAATCATTTGTTGTTAAAATGTAGTTTATACTACAAATTTATTTTACTTCCAAATCTGAGCGTTAGTGTTCCTTACACTTGATATTTGCGTAAAGTTAATGCTGAAAAAGTTTGATCTGTCAAAATAATATCAGGTTGTCTTGTTTGAAAAGGATAATGCTGATGTTAAGAACAATATTGTTTTCCGTGTTCTTGGACTGCTGTCATTATTTTGGCATGTTACTGTATGTGTTTACTGACTGATGTACTCAAATCATGCAAATTTAAAGTAGGGTACTAGCAAAGAAAAATGCTCCGATGGAACAAAAAAGATGAATATACTTGGAATTGTGGATTATTAAGGATGTAAAAGGAGGGGACTAGGAAAAATCTACCTAAAGTCGCAAAATCTGCTAAAAATCAGACTTTCTCTAAGCAACGCAAAAAATCGAAGTATATTCTGCGGCCAACAGATTAAAATCAATATTTAACCATAAAAATGATTGAAAAAGCAACACGTTAGCTATTCAGTAGCTATGGGAAATGATATTGAGTAAACTAACAGTCTTTCTAAGCCAATTGAATGAAATAGCAAACATCGAAGACAATTGGAGACATGGTTGGTTTAAAACAGTAGGAAACGCGTAAGTTGACATGAAACAGACTAAATGTAGATACACTAGCATGCCCGTTACGATTGTGTGCACTAATCGATCGGCCCCTGCTTTGCTTGCTATAATGCTCATAACAAAATACAACAACTTTAAATACAATACCACTTAGTTTTCTATCAATCAGGTGCCAGCAATTTAAAAAATGTAACCTTGATAGATTTCGTTTATACACTCTTATCTGAAACTTCTAACATTATTTAAAAAAGACACTTTTTTAGAGGCCGCAGAATATATTTCGATTTTTTGCGTTGCTTAGAGAAAGTCTGATTTTTAGCAGATTTTGCGACTTTAGGTAGTTTTCTCCTAGTCCCCTCCTTTTACATCCTGAATAATCCACAATTCCAAGTATATTCATCTTTTTTGTTCCATCGGAGCATTTTTCTTTGCTAGTTATAATATGAGTAAAAATAAGTATAATTTTAGTAATATCATTAGAAGATTATATTACATTGATACATAATTTTTTACGTATTTTATTTGTACATACTAGATGCTTAAAATCGCGTCGTTCGTGACAGCGCAAAAGCATGACTGATTTTGCGCAAAATTTGGCGTAAAATAATGACAGAATTTGGTGCAAAAAATCTCGTAATTCGGTGCATAATTCGTGAGTTTCACTCAAACAAGGACCTGTTAAACATGCGCTGCCTACAGTGGCGGATCTAATATTTTCCAAAGGAGGGGCAGTACCCAAATTTATCCAAATACAATCAAAAATAGGCCCAAAAATTCGCCGTTCACGCGCGAAACAGCGTTTTCCGGCGTTTTACATTGTATACTTTCACTTAAAATCATTCTGCTGGATTTTTCTTCAAAAAAATTAAAACATTTTCGACAATTTTGTGCGGAAGATCACTGAATTTTTTTGACTTCAGCTAAAATCTGGCGCGAAGCGCAGGAAAATTTGTGTAATTTTAGCAAACAGACATTTAGAAGCTTTATTCACTGCTCGATTTCCATGTAGCATTTGACGCGAAAAGTCTGAAATTTTTGATTGAAAATAGAATAAAACTATGCTAAAATAGCTATATCTGTCGCTGAAATTGTTTTAAAACGTATTCCATCAGCAATAAATGGCCTCCAGGGTCGCCAAGAAAGTAAATAAATGTCGTTAATAGGAATAATCAGGTGCACAGTGCCGGAAAAATTTAGAGAAATTATGATTATTGACGGTGAAAAATCATTACAAATCACATATCTATTCTTTAACTCGCCAAATATTTCTGGCCAATAACGGGGTAAATCTGCCTCTGGTCGCATATCTCGATATTTTCAGACAAACAATCGATTAAGAGCAATTTCTACTGCGGAAACGAAAGTTTCACCTTAACTGAAACCTGAGGAGCTTATAAAGCCTTCAGTCGAATTTTCGGGTTTATTTCTGCGACAAAATTTTCAACATGGGTATTTTGGTCTAAACTAGAGGCCGACTTTCCATGACTGAATGCATCCAAGCATTTCGACACACTGCTAAAATTTTTTCACTCTTTTCACTTGGTTAAACTTTGTGTTGCCAGCTGCTCTATTGTCGCTGGTTAAAAGGGCGTTCTTGTTTCAAAAATTGGTTTTTATCAAAAGTGCCGCTTTCTGAACTGCAGCTGTGTCATTTGCCAAAGCATTCAAAAAACGTTAAAATTTTCGCAAAATTTTCGCATTTTATAATAGACGCTTGATCCGTTTCCCCATCTGGTAATAATGGTTCTTCTCTTAATCATTCGTGAGAGTTTGAATCTGATTTCCATTCAATTTAATGCATGAGAAATGCGCAAATTTAGTGCATTTGGTGCAAAACAGTCAAGTTTGTTGCAACTTGGGACAGAAAATGCTAGTTGAGCGCTAGTATTATGTTGTTCGACGTTTTTCCACATCCAGAATCTCCTAGGTTAAAAAATTTAATGCAGCACCAAATTTTGATTGCTCTAGTAAAAACGTAGTTTTAACGCTATTCAAGCACTTATGCCAGTTTTTGAGTTCATTCTAGCCCGCAAAAGCTTAAACTTGACCCCACCTTGGATCGTCTGACCCTTCCTCCTAGATCCTAGATCGGCTATGCTAATGCTATACAGCTGTGGTTGAAGCTGCAAGAAAAAATTGCTATATGCTTTGAAATGTTAGTTTTTCTGTCCCCATAGTCATTTTTTCAATTTTTTGAACGCTTATGGGGTCTTTCTTGCTAATTAACTTTCGAAATGCAGGTCAATACAAAAAATTATTCGACGAAAGTAGGCGATTGAAACTGTACGATGCTTACGACGGGGCCCCTTATTGCGAGGAAAACACGCAAGACCTAGTGAAGCACATGGATCTTTCGGTTCCTCAATACGGACTTCCTGTTTACGATTGGGTAATGAGCTTAGAGGTAGCCGAACATCTACCCGAAATCTACGAAGTTAGTTTCCGATGTGAGAACTCATAAAACACATGCCGTTAATCATAGGTGGACAGCACCATGATTCTGGGGGTGCAAGATCAAAAAATGATAATAAAAATTGTGTTGTGCAAGATCAAAAAATGGTCTTAAAAATTGTGGTTTGGCGAAAAAACATTATTTTTCAGGGGTTTACACCCTCTTAGAATGGCTGCTGACCATACATGCAAAGCATGGAAATTTCAGGGGAGGGGAGTGTAAAGTGCTTTTTTTGGCAAAAAAATGACAGGTAGGTTCGCGTCAAAAACTTCGATTTTCAGCGTTTCTGACGATGCTCTATTTTCTTAGAGCATAAAAACATAAAAAATTCTGAAAAAGATCAAAAAAGGCAAACAAATTGAACAAAATATATTTAAAATATGAGTATAATGGCGCGAAGCGCCGGATTTTGGCACTTTTGAGCAAATAGATAGCTAAAAAGACTTAAAAGAGCAGTTTTTCTACCGATTTTTAGAATATTTTTGGGAACTTTCTAAAAATCGCCAATTCTGGGGGGTAAAGAAATTTTTGTAGTAGTGAAATGATTTTTGAAGTGGGATGGGGGATTTAATTCCTCTTAACACACCCCTAAGATCATTTACGCTACTGACTCCTGCAAAATGGCAGAGATTTTAAGAATTGCCGATTCTTTACAACAATCATAGAAAGTGTGATGTTTTTAGCGTTTTTAGCTATTTTTTTGCTTAAGAGTGTCAATTTTCAGCGCCACTCGTTATAAAATAGATTTATATCTAAAAAGCAGATTTAATCATTTGTTGTTCGATGCGCTGGAAACTTATATTATTGCTTTTAAGTTGTTTTACTGAGTGATGAACTTTCAATAGCCATTGCAGCTAGAAAAAAATTGAAGAAAATCTTTTAATTATGTACATTTATCCCGGTCCGGCTCAGCCGAATGATTCGACTTATTCTAAAATGAATATATATGAGGCGGATAATCAGTCTCTTTTCTGTCTTATAATCGCACAGAGAGTGATTTTTCTAGGAATTCTGGAGTGAAAGCAACACTAATTCCTAAAAATGCCTTTTTTTGTGCTCGAAAACAACGATTTGCATCAAAAGATCTATTTTTAGATTTCTGACGATGCTCTTTCTTTTTAGGCCATGACAACATGTTTAAAAAAATTTGACAAAAATGCGAAGAAAATCGAGTAAATTTAATACGTGTCAAAAAATGATTTAATGGCGCGAAGTGACGAAAATTAAACATTTTCCAGGTAATAGACCGCAAAAAACGCTTAAAACAGCCCTTGTCTTCAATTTTTTTTTAAATTATCGAAAATTCTGAAGAGGTGAAAAATTTTCTGGGGCTGAAATTCTCCGGACCCACAAGATCATATATGGTTATCACATATCGGCGCGAAGGAGGTTACGAAGGTCCCAAACTGCATCCGCAAAATTATTTATGGAAACTTTCGTTCTTTCACGATTTTTCGATGCTAACTGGATTTAGCTCAATGAGAAGCATTGATAAATTGTTTCTGCCTGTATCTATTTTCGACCTGAAAGTTTTTAGATTTATCTCGGCGCCCAGTATTTTGGCTCAGCCACAAACAAGACGTTATTCTGAATAGATGATAAGAATGATAACAACTACACTGTTTAGTAGGTATCTACTAGTGTTGTGATAGATATCTTTATCTTTATCTTTTTAGCAATGACGATTTCTTTAATTTATCTTTATCTTTAACTTTATCTTTTGGAAAGATAACAGGCCATCTATATCTTTATCTTTATCTGTTTGATAGGAATTTATCTTGCTGAAAAGATAAAGTGTATACATAAGTTAGCATGTAATCTCAAATGCAGGCTTGACGTGAAATACATTTAGACGCATTCAAGTTTTATTGTAATTCAAGAAAAGAAAAGAAAGCGATTGTTTAAAACCTACGGCATGCGGCCCCAAACTAGTGCCTGTATATCGACCTGAGTAAGCGGGAGTGATGCCGATCTAAGTGGGAGTACTATTACTACTAGCACCCACGTTAATCTGTAGTCTGTTACATTTATCCGAGGGCTTTTTCAGTAAATGTTTTCGAGGGCTAAAGTAATCCTTTCTTTCTTATGTACTGTAGGTCGCTAGATCTTACGGTAGCTACGAAACAAGGAAGGGTTTTCTAATAGCGTTTTCGCGGCATAATTTAGGGTGTGCTGAAATTTGGAAACGGAAATGTTGAGTAACATCCGAAAACGGAAACAGTGGGTAAAAGCTGGAACCGGAAACGATAGGTAAAAGCCGGAAACAGAAACGATCCAAAGTGCCCGAACCAAAGTTTCGCAAGTTGGGCCCACAGGGTCATACTCCTCGACCCTATTTTCGGCGAAATTTCGCTCACTGGAGGGGGTTTCGGGGATCAGAAACGGCTTAACCCATTATTCATATGAGAAGCTAACCCCGGTTCCGTCGGGTAGATTCTTCACCACGGGGCAGTCCAAAGTGCCAAATAATAGTTCCCCAAGTAGGGCCAATCAGGCTTAACACCCCCAACCCTGTTTCCGGCAAAATTACTCTCACTGAAGGGGGTTTATGGGCTCAGAAAAGGGTACCCCTATTATTCATATAGGTAGCTAACCCCGGTACTGTCAGGGTTTTTCTCTGACCTTAGGCAGTCCAAAGTGCTGGAACCGTGGTTCTGCAAGTAGGACCCATCAGGGTCAGGACCCCTAACTCTGTTTCCGGCAAAATTTGTCTCACTGAAGAGGGTTTAGGGGCTCAGAAACGTGTACCGCCATTATTCGTATATGTAGCTGACCCCAAATCCGTCTGGGGTTTCTCTGCCCTAGGGGCAGTCTAAACGCTGGAAGCGTGATTCTGCAAGTGGGACCCGTCAGGGTCAACACCCTTAACCCCGTTTCCGGCAAAATTTCTCTAACTGATGGGGGTTCTAAGGGGTCGTAAACGGAGTACACTATTATTCATATATGCAGCTGACCCTGGTTCTGTCAGGGGTTTCTCCACCCTGGGGCAGTCCAAAGTGCCAGAACTGGAGTTCTCCAAATAGGGCCCATCAGTGTCAACACCCCAACCCCGTTTATGGCAAAATCTCTCTTACTGAAGGAGGGTGTAGGGGCTCGGAAACGGGGCACCATATGATTCATACAGTAGCTGACCCCAGTTCTATCGGGGGTTTAACTGCCCTGGGGAGTAGTCCAACGTTTCACAAATGGTGTTAGGGGTGTTGACTTTGATGTTCCCAAACTTAGGAAACCCCGATTTCTGCACTTTGGAGTGCCCAGAGCCGAGAAACCCCTGACGGAGCCAGGGTCAGGTATACAAATGAATAATGGGTAACTCCGTTTCTGAGCTCCTAAACCCCCTTCACCGAGAAAAAGTTTGCGTGAAACTGGGTGAAAGGTGTTGACTATGATGTGCCCTACTTGGGAATCTCCGTTTACTCCACTTTAGAGTGCCCTAAGGGTGGAGAAACCCTTGACAGAACTGGGATCAGCTTACAGTTTCTAAGCCCTACATCCCTTCAGTGAAAGTAATTTTGCCGGAAACGGGCTAAGGATAGTGACACTGATGGGCCCTACTTGCTGTACGCCGGTTCTGGCACTTTGGACTGCCTCCAGGTCGGAGAAACCCATGACGGAACCGTGGACAGCTACATACACATATGAATGATGCTACATTTGGGGAACCCCGGTCCTGACATTTTGGACTGCGTCTAGAGCGGAGAAACGCCCGACATAACCGGAGTCAGCTTAAATCACGGTGCACCCCATTTCCGAGCCCCTAAACCACCCTTTCATGGGTGAAATTTAGCCAGAAACGGGGTTGGGGGTGTTGACCCTGATGTGGCCTACATACTTGGGGAACCTCGGTTCTGGCGCTTTGGTCGTATCCGTTTCCGTTTCCGCCTTTACCCATTGTTTCCATTTGCGTTTCCGAATTTTATATATTGTTTCCGTTTCTGTTTTCGAATTTTACTTTCCATCATAATTTATTCTTGTCGTCCAATAGATCAATCAACTTACAGATAAAAATCGCCAATTCAGCTTATCCTAAGTTGACGCTTTAAATATGATAGACTATGATGTTAATAAACACCACGAACTCTCATATAGCTTAGTAGTAAAACGTGTGCTTGTCGTCAAAGCAACCCGGGTTGATCTTAGCTGATAACGTTTTATTAAGCGCACATACTACAGTATGTCCCAGCACTAATTACATGCCTAAATTAAATTTATATGGGCGGATTAGTGCATTTAAATGGAAGAATTCCAGCTACTCGCCTTCACTAAGCTGATCTGCTGAATTACACTAATTCGTCTTATTTTGCTTACTGTAGGCCTTAAAAAATTTAGTAAAAAGCTCTCGAATAAATGAAACAGACTATCAGTCTAAGCCTAGAAAAAATAAAGATGTTTGAAAAAATCAATAATTCTTGCGACTACAGGTGCACAGAGCAGGGTTTTGATGCTTGTGAAAAGAAAGAAGTGACTCGCTGTCAACCGGTAGTATTAGTACATGTGTCACTCAGATACCGCGGGTAAACCCCCAAACCTACATTTATGTGTGCTCAATGCCTATCATCTCTTTGACCTCAGGTGTAAAAGTTAGGGCATTCAGTTGGCTGCTTTGCATCACCCACTCTTGTTTATTGCACTTCACATACATCATTATCCTAGGTCCAGGCGACCTTATTACACTTAATCTTTATCCTTATCTTTATGTTTTTGGTTTCTTTATCTTGCAAATTATCTTTATTTTATCTTTCTTAACCTTTCAGTGTCCACTCTATGACGCAGATGCGCTACATTAATGCAATCCTAACATGTTTCAAATCTGCAGAATCTTAGACTGTATGCAAAAAAACCAGAGCATAAGCTCTCCTCTCTATCAAGTTGTACATATGTTCCCATTTGGGGATGTTGGCTTCCTGGAGTACATTTTAGCCAAGTTTCTTGATCTGTTATGTTTTGCTAAACATATGAAATTGATGCGATCTGCTACAGACATTGATTACACAAGTAATCTAGACTGTCTGTCAAATAGAGAGCCTACAAGGGTGTGGTTCCGAGTATTTGAAACCTCATGGGAAACACAAACCTCAGAAAACCAAGGAACCTCCAGTAGACACCATAACTCTATATTTGTTTTTTCTGTTAGCTTTGCTTGCTTTTTTTGTATCATTGAATAATGTCTGGCTAAGATAAGTAAAAATAATTATTGTTGAATTACATATGTGCATTTTATTTTTTTCAGATTTTTCAAAATTTATCGGTTTTCTCATGTGCATGCTGTTAAGCTAATGCCCATGCTCTCAGAGCTTTCTACACTGCAAAAACGTATGTCTGCATACAAAAAAGCAGAACCCATAAATTAAGATTCTAGAAATAACAGGAAGCCAGAGCGTAATATAGTTGTTTTGGCAGATTTCATACAATTTTCAATGAGTAAAATTTTACATTGGATAAGAGTAAGTCATATTCATGTTTACTCATTTAGACATTTGCCCGTCCACAGTTGTTATTGATAGTCCAAT
Source organism: Mermis nigrescens (assembly GCA_036768485.1). NCBI lineage: Eukaryota > Metazoa > Nematoda > Enoplea > Mermithida > Mermithidae > Mermis > Mermis nigrescens. The sequence goes on along the minus strand of JAVLUZ010000157.1, from coordinate 4,192,472 downwards.
AAAGTTACACTCAAAGTTTAGTATTGTTGCTATTTTTCTTCTGAGATATTAAAAAATATTAGAAATCAGAAGTTATATAAAGTTTGATAAAGTACAGTGCAAGCTCTACAGCTCAAAACACATGATATTGTGCATAAATTTATTTGTCTCTGAGCATCTAAAGATTCATAGTTCTATAACTTACGGTACAGAAAATAAAGGCAAACTAAGGCAGAGCAGATAATTTCTGCAAAGGCACCTTGAATTTTTTCCTGAATACCGTTAGTAATCAAGAGCTACATTGCTATGCAATCGTAACACATAGAATCGAGTAAAGAATCCCACAAACCTGCATTTAATATTTTAAATATATGCATAGGACTTATAACAGAATGTTTATAGAGCTCTAGAAAATTGGAGGAATGCATGAGAGGTCACTATAGAGCATAGCCAAGGTTACATATGCTGTTCCATAGATTTTGTATTCTTTTCAGGAACTAAACATTTTTGCACTCTTAGGAGCCAACGTTCCCAAACGGGAACATCAATATAAATTTAACCATAACTTCTGATGAACAACTAAATAAAAATAAATAACGTACTAAAATGATCAGAAAACATCTGCAAACGTGACTGCATGACATTTGGCTTAGAAGTTTTATATGTAGATTGACTATATGCAAATTTTTATACATGGCAAATTTTCGCTATTTTTGTCTAATTTGAGGCAGTATAGCATAACACATACTCATAATTCAGCTTTAAAATTTCTTTTGAAGGATAGGCAAGCATCTTGTTTCTTATTTAAAACAAGTTTAATTCAAGTTAGATGAGTAGTCTTTTACAAAAAAATCTTGAAAATATGTTCCCGATCTGGAAAGTTGGTCACTAAAACTTAATTTGTTGGCTTTATCTTTATCTTTATCTTCTAGATTTTGAAATCTCAACTTTATCTTTATCTTTTATTTTTTTATCTTGCGAAAAATCCTTATCTTTTACAACACTAGTCTCTACGATTTTGCAGGCCACTTATTTGGACAATATATTGAGGCATGCGTCCGAAGGTATCGTTATCAGTTGGGCCGTTCCGTGGCAAGGAGGCTACAGCCATGTTAATCCCAAATCACACAACTACGTCATTAACAAATTAACATTAAATAATTGCCTAGTTTTGGATAAAGTTGCAACCGAAACGTTAAAAAATGCCGCCACTCTCGATTGGTTGAAAAATAATATTTTAGTATTTTTAAGAAGTAAGGAATGTCCGATCGAATTGAATGATGCATGATTAGCCAATAGATGGAAGTAGCACTCAAGGAAATGCAAAAAAACTTCAATCGATCTTCCTGCCGACTATGCGACAATCGGATTCATCAATAATTGCCTGTATTTCTACAAATAAAATCAAAATTAAATCAAATTTTTTACACGTTTTTGCAATGTTTGGTTTTTAATTTTTTATCATGTTTGAAATTGATTAAGAATTTATTTAAAGTTTTTGAAAAATTTTTCTGCAAGGTTCGCGCTTGATTTATGTTTTAATTAAAATAAGAAGGGATCCGAGCGAACTGGTTCATATTTGTAAAACGTCTTTGAAATAGAAAAATCGCATTTCCCGAATTTTTTAGGCAAGCTCTAATCATTATAATCATAAAATTTGAACTTTTTCAAAAAAATTTCCCCACAGAAAAGGCTGCAAAAATTGCAGTTTTTTGGTACAGTGCGTGAGAAAATTATAGAAAATACCTTGAAATTTTGAATTTTTTCACAAATAGTTTCAATTTTGCCATGTTTTCGTTCACCTTTAAAAATAAATGTAGGGCTTGCTCGGACACCGTGACCATTTTATTATTATTTTTTTACTTTTTAGTATTTGCCTTTCTTTTTATAACTTGTGCTGTTTTTACTGGTTTTCAAAAGAGTAACTACATATTCTTATATGCGCTATTTTTTCTATGCTCCGGTGTTGTATTTGTTATAGCATTTACATAAAATATTCGATTTTTTCAAAAACAATGCTTTTCATAAATAGTGTCATTAAATTTGTAAATGCGTGTTGTTTTCCCTTCATTTTATGTTACAGAAATAATAAGACTGCATCATACATTAGTCTACATTTTCAAATTTACGAATTCAAACTGATCTAATTTTTTATGATAAATCCCGTGACCTGTGCATATCATTTCACTTTTGATTTTGGAAGCGCATTCCTAACTGATGTCTCATGAGGTGCGTCTTTTTTGAAGCTTATGTAAAACCGATAAGTACACACAAAAAAGGATTTTTTGATGCTTTTGACGATTTTTGATCATAAAAACCTCCTAAAAAATGGTGCTGGAATTGAGCAAAATATAGTCAAAAAATAGCAAGTTATGCTTTTCACCCAAAAATAGCTATAAACGCTTGAAACATCATATTTCCTAGACTTTGTGAAAGATCAGAAATATAAGTGAAGTCTTTTTTTTGTAAAAAGTCAGCAGTCATTCTTGATGTCAAACCGCCTTCACCAATCTGCAAAGAACACGTTTATATAATCTTTAAGATGATCATATTTGACTAGAATTCTAAGTATGTACTTAATTTCGGTTTTAGGAGATACAAACTTAAGCCTTATTTTAGTTTAAACTTAATTTTGTACGTTTGACCGGAGATTATAAGTAGTTATGTGTGGCCCCCTGGCTAGTAGTGCTATAAAATAGACAATGGTTAAGGATTGGTAATTCTTAAGGATAGGCAACATTATAACATAGGCTAATGCTATAACATATACAGTGTTTAAACATAGGCGAGGAGTGGAAGCTTGCTCCCTAGGTTAGGGGTCAGGACGCAATGGTTAAGGATAGGCAATGGCTAAGAGAGACAATGGTTAAGGATAGGCAATGGTTAAGGATATACAATGCTAAAGGATAGACTAACGCTTTAACATATGAGGACATAGTTGAGCAGTGGGAGGGGTAAATTAAGCCTAAGTAAGCCAAGATGTAAAAAGGCCTAGGAATAAAGTAAGACTTAACCTAAACTAAGTGTAATGTAATTGTGAGTGTAAAGTGACCCTAAGTAAATTGTCTCACATACATGCCCATACTAACGCGCCGTTGCCCTGGGAGAAGGGAGAAGTTCCACCCCAAAATATGTTATTTAGGGGTCGTGGTCAAGAAAATCTAGTATTTTTACTGTTTTTGACTATTTTCACTTCAAAATGCACTGTTTTTTTGGCTAAAATAGATCAATGGTAGGTTGTGCATGTGTCTTGCAAAGGAGATAAACGTCAAATTTTGCATTGATGATGATTGCTATAGGCATAGTTGTTATCAGAGCTATTACTAAAATGTGGTATATATATATATATATATATATATATATATATATATATATATATATATATATATATATATATATATATATATATATATATATATATATATATATATATATATATATATATATATATATATATATATATATATATATATATATATATATATATATATATATATATATATATATATATATATATATATATATATATATATATATATATAATGTTTTTCACAGCGAGTGCGAAATTTGTGTCCCCCCTCAAAGCTATAAAGGCACACATCTGAGAGGTGCAGTTTTTTTTAAAAGGTAGATAATAAAAAAACTTAGTGCTCCCATTTTTTCTAGTTTACACTCAATACCGAGCGCGTCGTGAGTGAGTAAAGTTTACACCTAAAATTCAAATAATTTGCGGAGGGCCAATTTTTTTAAAAATGTTTTCCCTAATTAGTAGGTTACGAATCTGGTCTTAAAATTTCTTTACACTCATTGGTTGTTGCCTAGGAGTGTAAAGTAGACGGTTTTTTTACAGTTTTTATGTGGCCAAGCATATCTGACTCAGTTTTACATTCTATGCAGTCTGATCGGTTTCAAAAGGTAGACGGTTAAAAGAACTAGGGGACACTTTTTTAATTTTTCTTAAAAAGTAATATTTCCGAATTAAGAGACGGTTTATTGTAAAGAGTCTGAGACAAAAAGTATTTTTTCCCTGCCATATTCTTCACTTAGTTAAAATAACGTGGTAACTACCTTTAAAATCTGCCTCGTCTGAAGCGCTACACGTCAAAATATATTTTGTTTCTTTACAATCAATGTTGCATTATTAGTGCAGGTGTAAACTTTACAATGAAAAAATCTTTACCGCCTAGAGCGTTCTGGATGATGAATTTTTTTCTTAAAATATTCATCGTGAGGTCAGAATAACGAATCTGACCTTCAAATTTTTCTACAATAAATACACAGTACCAGGGGTTTAAACTTTACATTCTAGTGGATGAGTAAAAAAACAGATTTTGTCCAAGATTTCTCTGCCAACTTTTTCGTGTATGAGTTAAGATAATTTAAATAGATTAAAATAAAGTAACTTTTAAGGGCTACACGTCAAAGCAAACCGCGTTCAAAAAAATGTAATATTGAGTTGTTTATGGGGGTGTAAAGTTAAAAATCTGAGGTGTAAAATGGGCGAAAAAACAGGTTTTTTCTTATTTAATTGGTAAATCATATCAAATATTTAGCGGAACATAAGTTTTGCACATGCAAACGTACTACAATCAAAGGGATACAAACTGGCCAAAATCAAATTTATTTACACTCAATGGGGCGTTCGGTTCAGATTTTGGAAGTTTACAATGTGGAGGAGAGTGAAAAATACGTGTTTGTCCATATTTTTGTTCGCCACCCCTTAAAAAGTACTTTATTTTTATCCTAATCGACCTCTCCCGACTTCTTCACTTCATATTTTTGTTCGCCACCCCTTAGAAAGTACTTTATTTTTATCCTATTCGATCTCTCCCGACTTCTGAACAGAGAAAGTGGCGAACAAAAATATGGACAAACACGCATTTTTCACTGTCCACCACATTGTAAACTTTAAAAATCTTAACCAAACGCCCGATTGAGTATAAATAAATTCGGTTTGGGTCAGTTTGTAGCCCTTTGATTGTAGTACGTTTGTATGTGCCAAGCTTATGCTTGTAAACTTAACACTGAAAAAATTTTTTGGGAAAAAAATCGGTTTGGGTTTTTTGAAACAGATGAAAAAAAACCGATTGATTGCCTCAGATGTACATTCGTTGATTTTGTTTCAGATTAGGTAATTCAGATACTTTAGCCTTAGGTATATTTATATCTAAAGATGAATTCGGGGTTTCATTATTTATTTCATGCTTATATAATTTAGTTCGATTTATGTGTATAAATTCTGGTACCAATTTTCCGGTTTTATTTTCAAGCGAGAGAATTGAATATCTTATACTCTTAATTTTATATGATACGTGCCATAAGTGCATAAGTTTAGGTGATTTGCCTACTTGAATTGACGGGTTTTATACCATTACTAAATCGCCTACTTTATACTCATCATTTTTAATTTAGTGTCATAATACGATTTTTGCTATGTTTTGTGTAGGGAGAAAATTTGTGGAGATAATTTAAGGAAATGCTAGATACAGTATATCATGATCAGTTTCCAAAGCATGCACAGGAACAATCTTATTACACTGTTTGACACCTTTTCCATGGATGGACCAACCTTTTTTCAGTGACTGACCCACTGATTAAGCTGAACGACCCATCTTTTTCAGGCAAAGATCCACCTTTTTTCAGGGACAGAACCACCTTTTTCAGAGTCTAGGGACCCACCCACCCTTTTGGCTGGAAGTTGGACGGGGCGAACCATCAGCCATTGCCCAGGCATGCATGTATGCTCGCGGACCTATGGATCCGCTATTCACGGAACACGTGCGAAATACCGTTTTTGCTGTGTTACATTGTCTACTTCAGTAGCGGATCCAGAATTTTCTGACAGGGGCGGAACCCTAAATTTTCCTTATAGGGTCAAAAATTGTGTAAAAAAATCCGTCCATTATGCTTAAAATATCGTCAATTTGCCATCTCTTGATAGACGGAATCATTTGCGTTCCGACAAAAATTAGAAATTTTCGAAAATTTTAAAAAAATGTGCAGAATTAGTACAAAACTCGGCGCAAAGCACCAAAAAATACTCTAGAAATTATTTTAAGAACTAAAAAATCCCTGTTCTGTACATAAACGACTCTTCTGACGTAAAAATAAAGTTTTCAGAGCGCAAAGCAAGTCAGTAAATGTCATTATATTTCTTATTGCATATTTTTTATTCACAGGCGATTGGTTGATGAAGAGAACAATTTTGCGAAATTCGAAGGTTCCATTTGAAAAAAGAAGTCTAACAAAGACTCATTCATAATAATTGATGATATTTCCCCAGTGAATGTATCGCTTGTCTTATTTTTATATTTTGAAGTGTATTTTTAATGCACTTACACAAAAGAATTGAAAAGTGCACCACTAATCGCATAAAGTAGTATGCCTACGTCGTGCATTTGAAGAATTGGTCATTTTTTTGTAAATTTCCTTCCCTCTTTACAAGTACTTGTGATTTTAGCATCGAATTTTGACGTTTAGCTTTTATTGGTTGAAAACCTACTATGATTTTTTCATAAATGCTGTGGTTCTACTTGAAATATGCAAAATGAAGGTATATTGTTGAGTTTTATTTATCCTGGAACTTGAACTTAAGGAAAATGCGGTATTGCACACAATGAATGCACTTTTTGTGCATCTGGAAGAAGGAATACAGTCAAATTCAGATTATTTGAAAAAATGAAACATTTTCAGACTTGTTATGGCCCGCATGTTTTTCTTCACTAGGGAAAAAGCGGCTTTGCTTAAGAAATAGGCATGAAATTCATACTCTTGCTCATGAAAACATCAAAAAGCCGGTTTTTGTGCCCACTTTTGCACTCAAAATTTTCTTTTGGATTTAACAGTTTTGGTTTGGACGACGTTCCAGTGTTTTTGTGTTCGGCAAAGATTTTTACTCATGTACAAAGACTTTTTGGGAAGACAAAAAATTGAAAAAAAGGTCTGAAACTAACAAAAATTTTTGGCGTTTCACGCCGAAATGATAATAGCAGAAATTGCATTTCAAATAGGGATTGTTGCCCTAAGAGGCCCAGAAATTAGCTAAAATACACTAACAAAAGTCGAACTACTCTGTTTTTACCACACTAAAATCGCTACTGCACCATATTATAGTACCTAAAAATTTGTGTGTACAAAATGTGCAATGATTTTTGAGAAGACAAAAACTGTAAAAAGGTGGAAAATTCTAAAATTTTTTGGGGCTTCGCGTCGAAATGAGTAATTGTTTGTCCTATATATCTTTAAAATGGCAGAATTTGCATTTACAATGAAAAAATGTCAAATTTCTCGGCGCTTCGCGCCCGTTTTAGCTACAATTCTTAGTGATTTTGCCCTTGAAGACCCAGAAATTAGCTAAAATACACTACCAAAAGTCGAACATTTTTGGGAAGACAAAAACTGTGAAAAGGCGCAAAATTCCCAAGAAATTTTCGGCGCTTCGCGCCGAAATGAGTGGTTGTTTGTCCTATATATCTTTCAAATGGCAGAATTTGCATTGTAGAATGGGAAAGATGTCGAATTTTTCGGCGCTTCGTGCCGTTTTAATGTGGTTCTTAGTGATTATGCCTTTATAGACCCAGAGATTAGCTATAATACACCACCAAAAGTCGAACAACTTTGTTTTTACCACGCTGCGATCGCTGCTGCGCGCGCGCTGCGCACCCCCCCCCCCCCCGCGCGCGCGAAACGTACAAAAGACTTTTGGCGAAGACGGAAACTGTGGGGGGGCGTGGGGTTCCCGGGAATTTTCGGCGCTTCGCGCCGAAATGAATGTGTTGTCCTATATATCTTCAAAATGGCAGAATTTGCATATTAAATACACAAAAATGTGCATGTACAAAATGTACAAAGACTTTTGGGGACCATCTTTGTACATGTACAAACAAACCTTGAACAAAAAAAGAAACTGCATGTACCTAAGAAATTTGTTACACACTGGTATTCTTATATACTTACTGAAATACCCGAACCCGAACCCGATCGGGTATTGATTTTGATACCCGAACCCGAACCGAATAAATTGAAGCAGACTACCCGAACCCGAACCCGAATAAACTTGGATGAACTACCCGAACCCGAACCCGAATACACAAAAATTCACTACCCATTGCATCCCTAATGTCCCAGTACTGATTAAATGCCTAAATTAAATTTATATAGGCGGATTAGTGCATTAAGAATGGAAGAATTCCAGTCACTCGCCCTCACTGAGCTTATCTGCCGAATTACAGTAATTGGTCTTGCTTCAGTTCTGGGTACCCCCAGGTCTAAAACGAGTGCTAAATCTGTTTAGTGTGTAAAAATGGATGTTCTTGAAGTGTTTGATATATTTGAGGACGAACAATATGCTCTTGATCAGGATATTGCTATGAATGATAGATATTTATCCCAAACTGATCCTTTTGAAAATTATAATGATGTCAAATTTAGATTACGATATCGCTTTAATCACCCAAATTGTCGCAACATAATCAATTTATTGCGCCATACTTGCCTTTGATCAACAAAACATAACAATCCCTTGTCACCAGAAACACAGGAAGAATTTAAATGCAAGTAACTAAAAAAGTCAATAATTATAACATAAAAACTATACATTAGAAATAGACGATATCATAGTAGATAATATCATTATCATATGTAGATAATATCTACCAGACACCTACATTGCACATTTTCCTTAACCCACAACGTCAATTATACAATTCCAGACATGATTTAATATCAATACCTAACTTTAAAATAAAGAAGATGACTCAAAAAAGACCAGTAAAACAAGATAATAGCCTTCGATCACCTTAAAAATTTGACTTTCAAGGCTTGAGTTTTGGCCTAAAATCTATTGCCAACTAATAGTTTAATACGTTCATACGTAGTTTTGAATATTAAATATTTCAATTTAGCGGCTGAAGAATAAAAATTGTGAACAGCGGAAGAACACGAAAATGTATGGTAAATAAAAACAAAAAAATCGATTTACACACTTTAGCGCCTGCTAAATAAATTTTAGTACGTGCTACCTAGTCTAGCACTAGCACGCTCTTTGAAAATGGCACTCTGATTTTAGTACGTACTAACTCAATCGGCAGACTAATCGGGGATCAGCTAGCACGTGCTAAACAGAGTACTAATCTTAGCACTGTGCTAAACTAGTACGCCTTCGAAAATGCGGCCTTAAGGTTCTAATGACAAAATTTAGTGGTTTATTTCTTTCCAGCTCTTTAAATGCATTCCCTGGATGTGTTTAACACAACAGAAATCTACTTTTTCTTGTTTTTGCATAATGTCCAACAGGTGCCTATTCTTATGCATTGTGATAGTTTTTTATTATACCTCTTTCAAAAAAAGTTTTCACAGAAAATAAGATACATATTCAGAAAGAGCGTAAAAAATTGCACTATATGAATGTAATAGCTGTCAGAGAATGTTAAGAAGGCATAGCTTAATATACACTAGGAGTTTATGCCATGATGGTGCACTTTGACTGCAAAAACATGATGGTATACCGAGGGTTAAGGGGCGGGGGCGGCCGCCCCCATTGGTCAAAAATATTTGGCGAGATAAAGAATGTGTTGTTTAGCTATGTAAAATCCGTTTTTCAGTCGCTGGGACTGTTAGGCAACGCTTCCTGCCTGCAACTATGTGTAGATAGTGTATCTACATGCGCCACACGTTTGATGTCAGAACGCAATTTACCGCGTTCGTTTTGATCATTTAGTCGTTGAGATACGATTTTGGCGCACCAGCCATCAAGAAGCAAAGTGTTCGCGGTCGGACCCGACTCCGACAGTAGGACGTGCGGAGGCTATTTAGTCAAGCAGCATTGATTGGTCGCGCTCTAACATCAAGTACATACTGCAACGAGTAAACTATGTGAGTACACCTGTGGATATAATATATGTCCCCTCTTCTTATCATATAAAACAGAGGCGACATGACCGCTAATCCGGTTAAGCCTGTGTTGAGATTGGATACATAGACGCCATCTACTTTATTCTTATTGGTCGAGTTATCATTGATATAAGCATATTCTTGTTTTTTTGTGTACCTACTATCCCCCTTAGCCATTATTATTATGGCTTGGCCTTGGTGTTTTCTCGAGTAGTCGACTTTTGTCTGTACAGTGTTTTATTTCGTCTTGCCGAATAACTTCTTTTCTTTTACTTTTGTTTGGTGTAGATAAACTTGAAAAGCAGCTACCTAGAAGTGCACTATACTGCAGTTAGTCTACAAAATTGGTGGCCGGCCTCTGACTTAATTTATCATTGCATAATTAAGGTTAACCCCTTTTTGTTTTTCATTTTCTCAAACATTAATATTTTGAATTTTCAATCTAAAAATCATAAAAAGTATTACATAATTTTTATAAAGAATGACTGCCCTGTCTAGAGCTCTTTGTTGTTGTGATTACTGTTCATTGTGCTTATTGAAACCAGAAACGTAATTATTTTCGCCATAGGTAATCTGGTGCGAAAACAAGTTTCAAATCATTTCGGGATAATTATTATTTTGGTATAAAATAGGTCAACTGACCTATGGAAAATTCCGAGGTTACTTAATTACTGCTTTGTTAGGTATCTTGGCCGGATCCCCCTAAATCTCCCTAGGTATGGACAAATCTAGGTCCGAGGAGATTGTAGGTAGTAAGTACTTAAGGGTCACGTGGTTGAATAAAGGTGGATCGCCATAGCACCCTGACCAGCGCTAAGGTTAGCCAGGTACTTAAGTTAGCCCCGTAAGTACCTATAGTCTGTTGTTGTTTAGGTAGTTGCGTGTGTGAGGTATCTCCACAGGTGGCATGCTGTCCATTTAGATATCTGTTCATACTGCAATTACCCACTCAACCTCACAATATATTTATATATGTACATGTATATTGCAATAAGCTTTTAATAGTGCGGAGGTCTAAAAATCTACAATCAAAAAACGAATGGATTAAAAAAAAACACAAAATGATCGCTACTCTCCTTTTATTCAAAATCGCCGTTTCTTCACTTTACTCCTCCTTCTCTCTTTCTCGTCGCTCCTTCCTCCGCCTCTTGCCGATCCTCATTCGTCCATTGGGGCACGCCTCCAATCTTGATTACTGTGTGCCTGATTTACATATACAATTATTTATGTTACCTTACTTTGAAGAACATTATATGCCGCAAAAATAATATGCAATGCTTGCTTGCTTCAATGTACATGGATATGCTTACATGTAGTGCAAAATGTAGGTCTATATAATATTTCACGCTTACTAAAATGTTAGTTAAATGTTTTAACAAAGATCATAGGATAAATTCATATAAGAGCTTACATGCTTTAATGATTTATGCTTTAAAACAACAGCTTATTAATATTCTACATAATGAACTGTTACCTACTATATTACATTTCCGGCCTTCGAACACCCTCATTCAAACAAGCGTGTTGATAGCCTGAGTGTAATTAGTAGGTGATATGTACATATGTAAAAAACACATTAGATCAATTAAGGATATTTACGTACAAAATGTGCTTTAAAGATATATGTATGTACGTGAAAACCATTTCATATAATGCGTAATATGTAGGCCATATGTAGTAGGTAGCATAATTACAAAAAAAGCAAAACAAACAAAAAAATGAAACTCTACTTATTAGTGTATACGGCTATTGTACAACTTAGTATTATTTATGTGAATAATTTCCTTCAGCCTGCATTTTTGGATTCTCAATCTCGAGATTTGGATACAAAATGCGAGTAATTTTGAACGGACCATTTAGTTTCTGGCAAAATTTTTCAAGCTGAATCAGGCTAATTAACATGCGATGTCTTAAGAACTATGTCGCCTACTGTGTAATTTATGCGATGAAGATTGTTATTATACATACTGCACAGTACATGATTTCTGTGAAGCAGCAATGTTTTGCTGGGCTACCCTAATAGCCTGTGTGAAAAACTATTTTACTTTTATGGCCTAATTGTCTAACTCAATTACCATACAAAAGCTCAAAAGGAGCAAAACCTATGGCTTCATGTTTATGTACATTTAATGCAAAAAGAGCATATGGTAAATAGTCGTTCCAATCTGTATGCCATGGGTCTATATCATACGAATGAGCATTACAAACGAGAGCATTGTTGATGCGTTCTACTTCCCCATTGGCCATGGGGTGGTAGGCCAATGTGTGTACTTTGTGCGTACTACGTAACGTCACAATTTCTGAGAAAAGGGCCGAAGTAAAATCCGAACAACTATCACAATGAATTATTTTAGGCGCGCCATGCCTACAAACAATAATACCTGTTACAAATTTTTCTGCAACCATTTTGGCGGTAATATTATGTGTGGGAAACGCTTCTATTTACTTGGTTAGGTAGTCTACAAAAACAATAAGGAAGCGATTTCCATTATTAGACATTGGCAAAGGTCCAACACAGTCCAATCCGACTCTGAGGAACAGACCATTAATGTGAATAGGAAACAATTCAGCTCTAATCTTATGTTGAATAGGCTTGTTTACTTGGCAAGCATGACAGGCGCGGCAATACTTAATTGCATCGCTACATAATGTAGGCCAATAATAATAATGTTTTATGAGAGAAATTGTTTTTCTTGCACTAAAATGTCCGGCGAATTTGCTGTCATGAAATGCAAGAAAAGTCGAATGTCTGAGTTGCGTAGGCACATACAGTTTTAAAAAGTTACCGCTCTTTTCATATAAAAGGTCACAAAAAAACAAAATTATTGCATGCATGTGGCTTATTTTCTTCCAAAAACTTTCGAACTTTTTGCATTTCTGCATCATTTAATTGATATTCTGCAAAATTTCTATGTAACTCTTCCATTTCAGTGCATTCTTCCTCTAGTCTTGCAACTTGATTTATATGGTACATCTCAAATTTTCAATTTCAATGCTTTCTATGCTATCTTGACAAGGAAATCGGGACAAAACGTTTGCATTCTTATTTTGCAAACCCTTTTGAGGCTGTATATCTGAATTATATGCGGAAAGTGCAAGACCCCAACTAGCGATTCGACCTGAGGGGTTTTCTTTCGATAAAACTGATCTTACTGCCATGTGATCCGTATGAATAATTACATGTTGCTGAAAAAGATATGAGCAAAAATACTCAACAAACGTAGAAACTGCTAGTGTCTCTAATTCAGTTACAGCATAATTATGCTTGTCAGGTTTACGGCTTCTACTTGTGATAGCAACTGGGTGCTCTTTGTAGTCTAAGCCTATTTGGCTTAAAACTGCTCCAATACCGTGATAGGATGTGTCAGTCTGTAATGTGAATGTGTTGGAAAAATCTGGATGATGTAAAATGGGAGCGGTTGTTACAAGCAATTCAAGTTTGTCAAATGCTTGTTGCTGTTCAGAACTCCAAATAAATTGCTCATTTTTCTTTTAAAGCTGTGTAAGCGGAAACAAAATTTTTGAGCAGTTTTTAATGAAACATCTGTAATACGAAGGAAAGCCTCAAATAGATTTGAGCCATTTAATGCTCTTAGGCGGAGGTATCCGCATAATTGCGTGTACTTTTTGCGGGTTGGGCAAAATGCCATCCGCCAAAATTATATGACCTAAGAATTTTACATGCGGTCAAAAGAATTTGCATTTTTGATGCGAAGTTTTATACCTGCTTCACTCAAGCGAGAAGTATAATATTGAGCCTATAAAACACTTCAGCATGATCTTTGCTGAATATAAGGATATCAGTGTAAGTAGATGAGGCAAGTTTGCCATTGCAAACCAGTAATAAAGATGTCCATGAGATGCTGAAATGTCTTGCAACAATCTATCGGTAAGCTGGGAAGAAAAATGGACAGAAACCTGTATAATAACAAAGTAGAATATATTGAGGATTACATTCTGGGATCATTTATTTGATAAAAACATTTTGGCTCAACATTTTGCAACACTTTTTGAATGCCACTTAGAACGCAAAAAATCTAAAATTATGGTTCAAGAAAAGTCCAACTGAAGCCGTTGGTTTTGGAATGGCAATGCCAATTGATTGCAATTCAAAATCATCATAAATAGTGGATTGTGAATAATGTGGACACAAAAGTATATATATATATATATATATATATATATATATATATATATATATATATATACATATTCAGTTTTATAATAATTTTTGTAATATATATTCCATCTAAAAATTTTATAATCACTATTTCTGCTCTATTACTCACTTATTTCTTGAAACTTACTAGTGTGCATTCATCTATAACTCATTTATTCATTCAACTTTTATGAATATTTTATATTGCTAGTCTATCTGAGTAATAATTTACATATGTTCATTTTAATCGCTTATCCCTTGAAGCTCACTTTTGCAAATTCATCCATCACTCATTTATTTCTTCAATTTCTATTAATATTCCATATTGCCATGCCTAAATAATACTTGTTATATGTTTATTATGCCTTAATTCTTGGTAAAAGGCATTAATCTATCGATCGTTTTTTCATTCAAGTTCTGTCATAACATTTTATATTCCTATACAACCATGTTTTTATGAGATTCACCCTAAAACTATTGTTGTTTAAATGTTACAAAGCTTTTCTGGTAATCTCGTAGAAATTAGGAAATAGAACACGATTATTCATAAACTCACACTGACTGAATATTTCATACATTATTCGCTGAAAAACCTTATGTTTGACAAGTTTTGTTTTCCATATACGTTCCACGGTAGCAGACGTTAATCCATTTATGGTTTATTCATTCAAGTTTGCTCATAATATTTTATATTGCCATCTAACCATGTTTGTATGAGATTTATCCTAAAGCTTTGTTCTGTTTAAACCCTACAACCCTTCTGGTATAATCTCATAGAAATTTGGGAATGCATTAGCGACGCAACACATTTTTTATATACTTATTCCTTTGCAACATAAAATTAGCCAATACTTATTCATTGACAACATTGGTTACAATGGTTACAATTGAAAGATCAATAGATTCAAGACAAAGGACCGGATCTCAGGTCAGAGTCACACCTGGGCGTGGGGGGGGGGGTTTGGGGGGTATGCACCCCCCAGAAACAAAATACCCCCCAGAAATCAAAACACCCCCAGAATTCAATTTTTGAAAATTTTTTTCGTTTTTTTCTGCAATTTTTTGATGCCAATGGATAGTGCTTGATGAGAAACGTCGAAAAATGGTGTTTTTATCGCCATACCACCATTTTTAAGGCCTTTTTTCGACCTTCAAAAAAATCTTGCACCCCCCCAGAATTTTCTTGCTGCCCACGTATGGTCAGAGTACGCCTCGGCTGGGCTGCTTTGTTGCAGCGGTATTCAGGTTCCGGTACCTGTTGCATCCGTAATATATATATATATATATATATATATATATATATATATATATATATATATATATATATATATATATATATATATATATATATATATATATATATATATATATATATATATATATATATATATATATATATATATATATATATATATATATATATATATATATATATATATATATATATATATATATATATATATATATATATATATATATATATATATATATATATATATATATATATATATATATATATATATATATATATATATATATATATATATATATATATATAT
Source organism: Mermis nigrescens (assembly GCA_036768485.1). Taxonomy (NCBI): domain Eukaryota; kingdom Metazoa; phylum Nematoda; class Enoplea; order Mermithida; family Mermithidae; genus Mermis; species Mermis nigrescens. The sequence goes on along the minus strand of JAVLUZ010000157.1, from coordinate 4,176,884 downwards.
ATATATATATATATGCATATATATATATATATATATATATATATATATATATATATATATATATCAGAGGGCGTAGGCAGGATTTTTCTAAGGGGGGCGGTCAAAAATTGGTGACCCTATATATAGGGATATGGTCGCCGGGGCGCCAAATAAAGTGCATTTTCTTACGTTTGCGAACATGCTCTATCCGTTAAGCTCATAACATTCAATTTTTTCGAAAAATTTTTATTTTCTCCTGATAAGCTATAAAAAATGACGTTTTTTGGCCGCGCTTGGGCCTAAATGAATGAAAATAATGATTCTATGGCGCTGAAGCGCCGAAAATTTGAGAATTTTCGATAAAATGATGCCAATTTTCACGCATTTCCTTACCTTTTCAAAATTATTTTTGGGCTAAGGGGGAGCAGCTATAAAAAATGACTTTTTTTGGCCCCTTAGGCCCGAATGAATGAAAATAATGATTCTACGGCGCGAAGCGCCGAAAATTTTGAGAATTTTCGATAAAATGATGCCAATTTTCACGCATTTCCTTACCTTTCCAATTATTTTTGGGCTGAGGGGAGCAGCTATAAAAAATGACGTTTTTTTTGGCCGTAGCTTGGGCCTGAATAACGAAAATAATGATTCTATGGCGCGAAGCGCCGAAAATTTTGAGAATTTTCGATAAAATTATGCCAATTTTCACGCATTTCCTTACCTTTCCAAAATTATTTTTGGGCTAAGGGGGGAGCAGCTAAAAAAAAAATGACGTTTTTTTGGCCGCGCTTGGGCCTGAATACCGAAAATAATGATTCTACGGCCTGCTGAAGCGCCGAAAATTTTGAGAATTTTCGATAAAATGATGCCAATTTTCACGCATTTCCTTACCTTTCACCTTTCCAAAATTATTTTTGGGCTAAGGGGGAGCAGCTATAAAAAATGACGTTTTTTTTGGCCGCACTTGGGCCTGAATACCGAAAATAATGATTCTACGGCCGCAAGTGCCGAAAATTTCGAGAATTTTCGATAAAATCATGCCAATTTTCATGCATTTCTTTACCTTTCCAAAATTATTTTTGGGCTAATAGGGGGGGCGGCCGCCCCCCGCCCCCTCGCCTACGCCCATGTATATATATACATATATATTATATATTATATATATATATATATATATATATATATATATATATATATATTTATTTATATATATATATATATATATATATAGTATATATATATATATATATATATATATATATATATATATATATATATATATATATATATATATATATATATATATATATATATATATATATATATATATATATATATATATATATATATATATATATATATATATATATATATATATATATATATATATATATATATATATATATATATATATATATATATATATATATATATATATATATATATATATATATATATATGCATATATATATATATATATATATATATATATATATATATATATATATATATATATATATATATATATATATATATATATATATATATATATATATATATATATATATATATATATATATATATATATATATATATATATATATATATATATATATATATATATATATATATATATATATATATATATATATATATATATATATATATATATATATATATTTATTTATTTATATATATATATATATATATATATATATATATATATATATATATATATATATATATATATATATATATATATATATATATATATATATATATATATATATATATATATATATATATATATATATATATATATATATATATATATATATATATATATATATATATATATATATATATATATATATATATATATATATATATATATATATATATATATATATATATATATATATATATATATATATATATATATATATATATATATATATATATATATATATATATATATATATATATATATATATATATATATATATATATATATTAGGCTCTACTAAACTTTATTTAATTAGTTTTTACTTTTTGTTGACCATTATATGACCAGTCTATCTCCAGCGCTTATTGACCATGCGTCTAAACTTCTATTTGCCATCTCTTAGGTCGGTCAGGGGCTCTCTAGGTTGTACGTCACCACCTAGTATACATTTCAAACGCATGCCTATACTAGTGCACTTAAGTGCAAAAGTGCGTGGGTGGCAAGGTAACCCCAGAGCGCCACATTGTACTACTCATATTCCATTTTATACCCAATGTTTTGGTGCATTCTTCATTAGCTCTATCTGCTTCAATAATTTATTCATAAAGTTAGTCAAATTTAAATTAAACTCACATATTCATATTGGCATTCTCAAAAGCTATTTCATTTCTGCATGAATATTCATGGCTGTTTCATCATTCTTAACTCCTCTTATTAAGTTATCAATGTACAAATTATTTGATGCTTGCAAAGCATATGAAGTCTTAACAATAGTCAAATAATGCTTCAGTGTTGCATCCAGTATGAAAGGTCCACAGCTCAAACTAAAAGGAACTCTGCAAAACCAATAAATTTGAGTATTATTTTCAAGTTCTCAGATTATTCACTTCTTTAAACCACAAAATCTCTTGAAATCTTGGTCATCTTCCTTAATTTCAATTTGTAAGAAAGCTATTTCTACATCAGCTATTATAACAATTGGATTCAATCAAAAATGCATCAAAACCCCGCATAAATCCAGCATAATAACAGGACCCGGATAAAGACAATCACTTAAACTCAAAGGTGATTTTTTTGACTTTGCTGAAGCATCATATACTATTCTAACTTTTGTAGTTGCTTTTAGTGATGTGACAACTGGACAATGAGGCAAATAATATTTGAAGTATTTGAGTTATCTTTCAATACCTTTCTGATTATGCCTTTTTCTAATTGTTTGTCAATGATTGACAAATATTTTAGTAACATATTATCATTTCTTTTAAATCTCTTAGCTATTGATTTAAATCTTTCAAGTGCTAAACAAAATTGTCTGGTAAATCCTTTTATTTTTGCTCTAAGGCCAACTGATCTAATAATATTCACAATTGTCATTTAACTTGATAGAATCATTAAACAATTTAAGAGCTATTTCATTTTTAATTATATTCAAATAATTGTGAATTCTGATACTTTCTAATGTCCAAAATGTTTCTAAATAAAATTTCTTTTCATTGAAATCTTTATTCAAAATTTTTACACCACAGGTTTTCTTTGTTAATTTCTTTACCAGATAACAATAAGCCAATTTTTGTCATGATTATGTATAAACCGGATGGTAGCTTTATCATTTGAGCGTTTTCCATTATTTCCCAAAAACAGTCCATTCCAACTAAAATATCACAATGAACAGAAGTTCCATTATTCGAAAAATAATTATTTATCTTAATTTTGTTGAAAATTCCTTGTTGCACTTCTCTAGATAAGCTTGCTTTATTCCTTTTGTCAAATGTTCTACAGTATTCATTTTTATGCATTTCATTGCATTACTCAAAAATTAACAACAGAACTTTCTATTAGCTGTAGAGATGTCAAAGCAAATGTGCAAACTGAAAGAACTTCTTTATATGTGGACTTTAATTTCATTTTTTCCTTTAAGTTATTTGTTGAATAAGACTTTTGACTTTCCAAGAGCTATAGAGACATTGACTTTAAGATCACTCTATTATCTGAACTACTGAACTCAATCACATGTGTCGCACAATCAGTAAACATAGTATCAAGAAAAACAAAAAAATTTACTGGGGTAGCATCACATTTTTAACTCTCTTTCTCATTCTGGAGATCCCATGGAATTCAGAGTAAATTCTAACTCTTCCACTTTTTGATTTGTTTTTACCATAAAATCCTTTATTTTTCGATTTACAATAATATAATGCTCTATTATGATTGATACTTTTACAATAAGTACCAGTAATACTAAATTTACATTGTTTAACCTGATGATCAGATTTAAAGCATTTGTCAGATATAGCAGTTTGAGTATCTTTCCATTTTTCTTATAGTGCTCAACAGTCTAGTAAAGGAGTCAAGGAGCTAAGATTAGCCCGATGCCTACGTGATTTCTAGCTAACTTGTGATCACTGAGTTGGTACTTCTGCTTAAGTTCGCACTATACCCCTCATCCTATATATAGTATATATATATACTATATATATATATATATATATATATATATATATATATATATATATATATATATATATATATATATATATATATATATATATATATATATATATATATATATATATATATATATATATATATATATATATATATATATATATATATATATATATATATATATATATATATATTATATCTGTGTTTTGTCCACTTAAGTCAATCTGTTCATGTCCATCTGATTTGTTCACTGCTCTCCAGGTTGTTGCATTTCTCAGTAATAAGCTTAACTAGCTACAGAAGCCTGCAGCACCCAGTATTACTCTGACAATCAGTGAGACTGACAAATATCTGAAGTAAGCAATTATTTCATTTGATTTGGTATTATATGTTGGCAAATTAAAAGTAAATCAAAATGGATGGTAGTTATAGAGTATCATTAAGTGAGGTATTTAATAATATTGAAAAAGGGGCAAAAGAATTAACTCTATATCTTTCTAATAGAGAAAAACATAAACTCAAAAAATGCCATCTGATAATTCAGCAGCAGCTTTAGATTATACAGTGAAACAGGCTCTCAAGTCGGTTTTGGGTCCTTTAGAGCAAAAGATATAAACTCTAGACACCAAAATGGAAAATTTAAATATATTGGATGAGAATATGAGCCGACTGTGAAGAAATATGAATCTAATTTTTAAGTTGAGGCCGCCATCCATATTTACAGGAGAATTCAACAAAAAATTTTACAGACTCCATCTAACATTTCAAAAAAATCAATGATTTTGCAGAGTATTAATCTAAATGATAATGATTTTTGCATGAATTACCAGTATTACCTTGATATGTCAACTATTTTTTGTTTTTGACCAAAAATGCTAAAAAAGCAACTTTTCTGGGTAAATAAGGGCGCTGATCGCAAAAATGCAGCTTATATGACAGTTGGAGCACTTGTTGACTTTCTAGACGCAAACAGAGTGCCTCAAATAGTAACATCATCACTTTCTTTTTTGTTTTTTAACTACAAGCGTTAAAGAATAACTTTTCTGGCTATATCAAGAATGCTGATCACAAAAATGCTGTTTATATGACAATTGGAGCGTTTGTTGACTTCCTAGATGCAAACAGGGTGCTTCAAATAGTAACATCACTTTCCTTTTTGTTATCTTTCAATCCGTTTGTTTAAATTTTTGTCATGATTAACCTCCAAAAGTAGCCATGCTTCTTGTAAATAAAAGAAACCTTTCCAAATTTGAAAACTGTTTGGTATTTCTTTCAACATTTTCCATCTGAATGACAACTCACTGAAAATAAAAATGGAGCATGTGAATAGTTGTCATGATGTAATCAAAATTATCATTGATGCTCACTGCATAAAATGTGTTTAAACAATTTATTGCACAACGATTTTACAAATTGTTTCCACTCAAGGCATAAAAGTAACTTAAAATGATTTATTACACATTGTTGCTGCACTACTATGATTTATTACCCATTTTTTCCGCCTACTAAAAAATTCGTTTGAATATTGCCTTGAACATCTCTACAATGGCTAATCGGGATATTACTATGCACAAATTTTGCAGTGCAACGCATATGGAAGAGTTAGCAACATAATTTGTCAGGCAGGACAATTTGCTCCTATCAGCAAATTAAGTCCAGCTGCAGCAAGACGGACAATGCCTCACGGGAACAGCTAATTGCAATGGCCATTTGTATGAAACTGCTGTTTAGAATGCAAGGCAACAAAAAATTATAGCGTTATGCATTGTAATGGATGCACCAATATTGTAGTGCCAAGAATGCTATGGTTCAAGGCGAGTTCGGTGGTGTTACAGCAAATCAGGACCTGCATTCATTTTTGCTTCCATTAGTCAAGATGGAAAATCTCGCACCAAAATCTCATTAAAAGCCGCATTAACCATCATTTATTTATGGGCAAACAAATGATCTATTCCTCAGTCAAAAAAATTTAATTGGCAATTTAGTAATTGAAACTAACACTTACATCAACTGGAGAAATTATATTTGCAATGTTTGTTACAGAGCTTTAAATGACGCACCTCAAATGGGCGGCTTTGGTGAATTGGTGCAAATCAATGAAAGCTTAATGAGGGGTCGATCAAAAATGCAATTGTGGGAGGCTTCTTCAAGGTAACAGAGCTCCAGTTCCTCGCCAAAATTATGGTAATTCCATTGTTGGCCCATGGGTTTTTGGCATGGTGTGGAAGAGGCCTGATGGTACACAAGCCCTGCACATGTTTTACATTCTCTGAAGAAATGAGGCAACATTATCCGCTATAATTCAGGGTCACATTGCTCCTGGTACAACAATTATGTCCGACCAGTGGGCAGCTATCAAAATATTTCTGTTTGGCCTATATTCAATGACATTCACCAAACTGTCAATCACGACCAAAAGTTTGTTAACCCTGTTAGTGGCGCACATACACAACGGATTGAAAGCCATTGGGGTAATGTTAAAACACAAATATTAAGAAAAATGCATGGAACTTCAACCAATTTACTTCCTGGTCATTTAGCAGAATATTGGTGGCTAAAAATGCACAAAGAATCACCATTTGCCAATATATTGCAAGAAATTTCTTGACAGTTTCCTCTGTTGTGACTCTTGACGTGACCCTTGTCATTGATTCTTTTTTAAATTTTTCAGATTGTTTATCCGATTGTTAAATTTTGCAATTAAGTTTTGAATTAGTCTGTTATTTTGCAAGTTCAGTTATAAAACAATTTATCAGCAATTGGTTTCCTCCTGCTAAAAAACGTTTGGGCCTTTTTGTTCACTGTTAACATACTTTTCCTAAAAACATTTGGAAATCAGATTGTCAGTGATTTTTTTTGAAGATGCTTTTGTTTTCCTAAAAACACCCATTGTCTAATTATAAAACAATGTGCTTCCACGTTATATTTTACTTTAAAAACAGGATAATTATGTTACTATTTGAGGCACCCTGCTTTCATCTAGGAAGTCAAAGAGTGCTCCAACTGTCAAATAAGCTGCATTTTTGCAATCAGCGCCCTTGATATACCCAGAAAACTTGCTTTTTTTAGCATTTTTGGTCAAAAACGAAAAACAGTTGACATATTAAGGTGATACCTAAATTACCTTTAAACTAATTTAAGAGGTATGGCTTTAGCAGCTTTTTGGGACTTAAAAATGGCACAGACCCCACCAAATAATTATGCTGTATATATAGCGGAAATAAAATAGTTTTTCCCAGATGACTGCAATAGGGATGTCTATCAACAGTTGACTTATGATAGAAAGCAAGAATTATCTGAATCTAATGACAAATTTATAGAAGAGCTACAGAAATTAGCCAGAGCTGCCTATCCCAATTTAGATGAAGTATCACATGAATCAATGATCAAACCTCTTTTTGTGCAAGGTTTGCATCCTAATATAAGAGATAGAGTAAAATGCAGAGATTTTCAAAGTTTAAATGATGCAGCTAAAGCAGCATAATCATAGGTGGGCAGCACCTAAATTCTGGGGGAGGGGTGAAAAAATTTTCAAAGGTCATAAAATGGCCTTAAAAGTGGTTGCATGGCAAAAAAAACACAATTTTTCGACGTTTCTCATCAAGCACTATCTAATGGCATCAAAAATTGCTAAAAAAGCAAAAAAATTTCAAAAATTGAATTCTGGGGAGTATTTTGGTTTCTGGGGGGGGGTGCATACTCCCACGCCCATGTGTGAGCATAATATATTGAATCACAAATCATGCATGATAGCTTGAATAATATTGTTACTGATAATGTGTTTGTTAGCTCAGAAAAAATGGACTGAATTGCTGAATTAGACTAAAAATTGACTATTCTTCAAAAATCAAGTTTGCAACTGCATGTAGATCCAAGGGAAAAGGGTCCACCCCTATGAAATGAATTTTTGTTGCTGGTGTGGCAAAACCACACACTGTACAAACCAGTGTTATCATTTACAAAATCAGAGGTCCATGAAGCAGAGAGTGCCACCAATGCTAAAATATGGTAAGAATAAAATGGTTCATAATCAGCACAAAAATTATAAGGCAAAATATAGAACAATTAGACAAAGAAATGCACAAAATAATTATAATTTTGCACGTTCTTTTGCAAAATCAAAATGGAAATCATAGAAGTAATGGCCACACACACACACACACACTATTTATAATAATAATTATTATAGAGTGGTTCAGAATGAAGCACTTTACCTCAATAATGATGATAGTAACATGAATATGAATTTTAGTCAATTTTTTGTGTTTGCTAACATGTGTAACAAAGAGCCTATAGCATGCAGATATAGTCTATGTACCTATATACTCAAAGCTACTTGACTCAAAGTAGCCAAGGCCTACATAATAAACCTAGCCATTTACTTATTCCGTTTTTACCTTGATTTATGCTAATTAGTTTATTCTGTTTTATTACACTTTTGTGGCTTGCTCATTTATTTGACAATCATAGCCCAATTGTCCCTGTTGCCTACCTTCATATTGCTAACTTCACACTAGATCAAATATCATTTCTTCTAGTAAGATTTATTGCTTTAAAGATTCCTAGCACACATTTAAAACTTTGCATATGTGACCACTTATCTATTGTTAGCTTTATTCTCAGAGTATATAATCTTTGTTGCATACCTTATAGTAGTTCAGTCATAGTTTAGTTAGGGCTTGTTGTATCTAATCTGTGTCCTTATTTTGTTGTTTCTTATATTCTTATTCTTTAATATAATAGACTTAACATATTTAAGGATGCCAAAATCAGCCTGTAAGTCCTGATCTTTTCCTTTTATATAAAAATGTCCATAGCATTATCCCTTATGTCACTTGGCGAGACTGGTGAAAAGATTTTCTATTGAAAACTGACTTAAATCTACAACAAACAAAAAAATTTTTAAAAATTATTTCAGAGAATTTTTTTCTCTCTTAAACCTTGGTGTAAAATTTTATTATTAACAAAGAGATTACTTTCATTTAAATGCCATTTGGCTTTCATTTTTCTGCATCCGCTGATTTATTATTTTTCTATTGTTGCTTTGTTCTATTTTTCTTGTTCTCTACAGTTTAGGTCAAACAAATAGTTTGTTGAGACCTATTTAAATCTCACAGTTTTCCTTTCTGTTTTAAATACTGGAATGCAGGAAGTTTATTCCCATTAAAAGTCATCCTCTCAATTCTCAAAAAGCAATAAATGAAGCAAAATTATCTCGATAAAAACAACTAAACCAAAAATCATGCCCAATCAGGCTGAACTTTTAGATAATGCAATTAAAAATTCTTTTCGTACAGTAAGTGAGCCGTTGGCTCAAAGGCTTGAAAATTTATATGTCAAATTTAAATATTTTTAGCCACAAGATGTTTCTTCTGATAGGAGATGCAATCATCTTCCAATTAATCATTTGTTTAATCTATGCCCTCCCCCAGTTTTCAACGGAGCATTTGGTGTTTATAACACTGGATTGAAAAATTTGACAAATTCTTAAAATTACAAGGCATCCATACAGATAATGATAATAAAATTGCTTATCTAAATGCAAATCTAACAGGTGCAGCTCAAGCAGTGTTTCATGAAACGCACTCTAAATGCTCCTGTTTCATATGAGGATTTCATTTGTGCATTACAAGAAAATTTTCCAGACTGTCTAGATTCTGATGTCTTTCAGCAATTTTTGTATGACAAAAAGACAAAAAGTGGTGAAAGTGTGTCTGTATTTTACAAAACCTTAGAAAAATGGCTATCATTGCTTACCCAAATTTGGACATTACATCCAGAGAAACTATTTTAAAGCTGATTTTTATCCAAGGATTATTGCCAGAAATTAAGCAAGGCTTTTGATTCAGTGAATTTTTGTTATTAAATGACGCCTAAAAAGCTGCATGTTGTATTGAATCCCAACTTGTCTGAGAAAACTATTCCTAATATTTGACAACCTGACTATATTTTATCACACTCAGGATCCGAGCAAGTAGCCCAAATTTAGGTGAAAATCGACTTATTGATGAACCTTGTCTTACAAAATGATCACAGCAAACAAAGAATTGATCATCAGTGTTTTGCAAGCATTGTACCAAAAAGCCATGGAACACCAACCAAGAAAATAGGCAGCAGCATCGGAGTGAGCAGACTTTTCCTGATTTCCATAATACACCATAGCACTACTGATTATAATAATATTCATAATAGTAATAATAATATTATTAATAATAATAATAGTCAGTTATTTTCTCCATTTTATAACAAATTTTGACCATAGTAATAACAGAGGTAATAATAACAATGTTCTAAATAGACAACATTGTAACTATTTTGATTCTCAGTCCCATCCAAATAATTTACGCTCTCAAAATTGTAATATTAATTTTATCCCTTGTGTGTTCCCCAGACCCAAAATAGACATAATCATAGTGTTAATGATGGTACATATAAAAATAATTATGTGATGCAATTGCCAGATTCTGATGATCATGGTATTAATATTAACTTTTCTTTAAAAAATAATTGTAGTACCAAAATTAATTTTAACTACAAATTCTTTCTTGCATGTTACAAACCTTGACTACCTACAGCAAAATAATTCTGAACAGCGACACTGGTGTCACAAAAGTCAGAAGTGTCCGTTGAAAGAACCAACTTCAGCACAATTGCCATTGTCACGTGCTAATTGACGATTAGTACCACACATGGGCATGGGGGGATCTGGGGGGTCTGGACCCCCCCCAGAAAACCAAAAAGACCCCCCCAGAAATCAAAAGACCCTCCCCCCAGAAATCAATTTTTGAAAATTTTTTTCGTTTTTTTCGCAATTTTTGATGCCAAGGGATAGTGCTTGGTGAGAAACATCGAAAGATGGTTTTTTATCGCCATATCACCATTTCTAAGGCCATTTTTGACCTTCAAAAAAATCTTGGACCCCCCCCCCCCAAGGAATTTTCTTGCTGCCCACGTATGATTGGCACTTCATGCGGCGCTCCAGCTTGCAATCAATGATGCTGTGGATCTTATTGAACAGAAGTTATTGGCAACAGGTGCCAATATACAGGAGGCTACTCAAAACTTGTCAAAGTGTGTCAACAATTGAATTCTGATGTCGAATGGAAATTATGTGTAGAACTGCTTTTCTTCAATAGAGCATCAGCCCACTCATGAACCCAAATTTTCCTTATTTCAGCAATTTTTGACATCTCTGATTAGGAGAGTGGTGGTGATGATCAAAGTTTGTACTGCTGAGCATAGACAGATAAAGAACAACACTAGATTGCATAGAATACCACTTTATGTCATGAATAGGTTCATATTTTATGTCTGTAGTACATCACTTGGTAATACAGGTTAGCGTCAGATCTTTACAGATTTGTGGGACTGCTATGAATGGGCACTCACTGAATATTCCAAGGAAAGTAGCATGCATATGGCCCAAAAGTTTAGAAAATAGACCACAAAAATTAAAAGTTAATTTTTTTGTCCTACCAGATAAGCTCATTTACTTTTCCTGCTCTTGCATAAAGCTTTTTAAATACGTTTTTTTGAGCACCTGATTGCCCAGCACCTACAGTAAGTATATGCAAAAGATCATGAATCCTGGGTGCATTTTTTAACATTTATTTGCGTACTCCCCAAGAATTACATACGATCATTACCGTACCTGACTCTTATTGAATGTCAGAATATTCCCGTACCACAGTACATTTTAAATGGGTATGTGAATAATCCCTCCTATACTTCACATAGGTTTATTTATGTACCTGTAGCTGCACAGGGATTATCCACGTAGCTAGATGTAAACGTTTATTTGCGTACTGAGGACTTCATATACGATTATTCACGTATAAGCAAAATGATTGAATAAACGTATGCATGTAAATTTCCCTACCTAGTATTCATAGGTGCAGCTAAGGTCGCGACCAGACATGCACGTGGGGGAGGTTTGGGGGTCCTGACTCCCCAGAATGGAAAAATGGAAAATTTTGTGGGGAAAATGGGGCAAAATAAAGGCAAAAAATGGATGAAAATTGAAACTTTTCTTCAAAAAGTGCTTCAAATTGACCAGAAACCGTGTAATAACGTAGTTTTAACACTATTTTAGCGCTTATACCAGTTTTTGAGCTCATTTTGGCCCCAAAAGTTCAATTTTTGACCCCTTCCCAGACCGGCTGACCCCTGCCCAGATTGGCTATGCTGTGCATCTATGGTTGCGACTGAGATCCCGAAGTATCATCTTGAATTGTGTATGATCATACGAATTAATATCTTTATCAGTTTTGTACCTGGGAGTTGATAAACTCTGTTTTCGTACCTAGAAATGCAAATATGAATTATTTATTTGCGTACCTGAGTTTTAATTGAACAGCTTACACCATCATTCATTGTCACGTTATTTACAGACGTGATCCTATGCTCGCCGCGCTGCCAGGAGGCTTGACGGTGCGGGAGGTCGCAGCATATGTTTCAACCTATTGTTGTTGTCCAGGAGGCCAGCCTTTGGGAATAGCTGATCCGGCTTTGTGATGTTACAAATGTCGTGAACAAGGCAACATGAGTGTCACGTGGATCACTCCGTACGACAATCTGATTTACGCTTGTCCAGCGTGCTACCAGCGCTTCAAGCGCAACGTGTTGAGCGTTTGCGCTGGCCAGCATGGTAATATAATGCCATTTAAAGCTTATGACCAACAAGGGCGTCAGGTTAATGTGACAGCGCTCAGTCGCTTGATCAGGGCGGATGAACCAAATTTGCAGCCACACCCAGCGATTGACCAACGACCGCCTCGGGCATTGCTTGCAATGTAAGTACATCAAATAAAACTTGATTATATGATGCAAACAGTTGAAATTTTGACATTTTTTTAAGCAAATAGATAAAAACACTTGAAAAATCAATTTTTCTGCAAACTTTAATAGTGATTTTGGAAACTTGTGAAATTTTCTTGAAAATCAACAAGTCTGATCGGGTGAGGAAATTTGGCCTTGAGTTAAAATTGGGGGGGTGAAATTTTGGAGTGTCTTTTTGGGCAAATACCGTGGAAATGCGTCAGACACATCATTTTGGGTTGCTTTAGACAATGCTCCATCTTTCTAGCGCATAAAAACATTTTCACCCTGAAAATAAATAAGGAAATCAAAAAAACTGAACAATATATATACGCAAAAAAACTAAGTGTATGATGCAGTTTTAGTTGAAACTTTGCAAGAGTGTGGTCTAATGTTTGGTCGCTTGCTTAGTGAAATTTTATGATATGGGAAAGATATCCCTGGAATTCAGGGCTTTTTCCTAAAGCCATGTATACTTCGAGTTTTAGCTCAGAAACTTTAGAATTTTTTCCAAATTAGTGATGACCACTAATAACTTAGTAACCACTGCATGTAGACTGCTGAAATTTTCAGGGGTAAGAGAAACAAACATCAGAAACAAACAAACAAATAGAATTTCAACCAATACAACTGAAAAATTTTGCAGTAACGTTACAGTAAGTGTTACTCACGATGACCTCCATTAGGTCTGTCAGTCAATTTTAATTGATAGATGAAGTCATTGATTCTTTGCAGTCAGGCACTCCTAGGCCCTGTAATTTTCCTTTTCAATTGAGCAGTAATTCTAATCTGCATTTTGTATACGAATTTTGTCAACATTAGTATATGAGCTATTAGATTTTACTATTTTAGCAAAAATCCAAAAAATATTTTGGCGCCAAAACTCGAACTATGTGAGTTTAGAAGAAAAGCCATAGATTTAGGAGAATTTTTCTCACATAAATTATGCCGAACAAGCATCCATGCATAAGACTTCACACCTGCAAAGTTTTAATTGTCAATTTTATGTATACGCTACAGTATACCTTTATTAGTGCGGTATGGTTATTTTTTGAAACACCCTGTATATGATGTTTAAGAAATGGGATGTATTGTAGTTGTTGATAAAGAGACAACATCATACTTAACTAGAAATAAGGTGCTTGTTATAAATGGAAATTCAAATTTGTCTGCAAAAAGCGTTCAACTATTTACCCAGAAGTCTTCCTTAAAATACCATATTGTTTCACTTTACCCCTCTAATACCCTTTTGCTCTTTATATGTAGTATCTATTTATATTCTTCACAACTGTGTTTTATTATTGCGTTCAAATACAGAACCATGTAGCAAAAATTGTAGGAATAGAAATTTTGAAACATAATTTCTAGCAAAATATTCTATTGAAAATTCTCGGAAGCAAAAACAATAATAGGTATATAAAAATACAATTTATGCTTAAAATAGTTAAAAAATACAATTTACACAAAGGTGATCAATTAAATGACATTGTTTAAGAAATACATTTTTGACATTAATAACTTCTACATTGAGGAAAAAGTAAAAAACAAAAGGCAAGGTATGAAAATATGACAATAAACAACATTTATTGTATACTACTCTGTAATCTCTTGTACAAGTTCTTGTTATGACATTTCTTTCACAATCGCATGATATTCTAGATTCAACAATAGTTTTTACGATTTCATTGTTCATACAAAATTCAGACACCATAATGCCCAAAACAAACAGTTTGTTTATTGGCAACATTTAGTACACCTATAGTAACTGTATGCATTGCATGCACGATCCTAATCATATTTCTTACTTTATAATTTTTTCCGGGGCCTTATACAGCTCAAGGCTTACCCACACACCTGTAATAGCTCTTTCTTCATTAATGTGGATTGATTTGATTTATAGCACATATTTCGTATAATGGGAAAAGAAGCTTACTATTGACATGGTAAGGAAGCTTGGGATGATAGAGGCCTCATGGGGGTAAAACAGTGCATTTGATGATTCCAATGTAGCTTTTGTTGCAAGGTCAGTGAAATTTTCAGCAATTATTTTGGGATGTCTGAGAAAATAAAAAATTGGTAAATTTTAATTATTTTATCCATCAAACCTAAAAATGTAAGGTTATTTAGAACATCAAATGCTACAAAAATTGTAAACATGCTATGCATACAAACTTCTCCACCCAGATAGGGAAGAGGCCCCTCTTGCAAATATATGGATATAGTGAGCACAAATCTAGGTGGACCATTTTTTCCAATGGGTTGCACTTGTGGTATAGCTTGATTGCATTCATACACCCTCTGTAGAATGTGTCATGGGGGCTTATAGGGTCTGCACTTTGGCATTTGTCAAAGAAGTTTTTATTTCTTTGATTTGCTGTAAGAAAAAATGAAAAGAATAAGTATTTTAGAATTTACTTGCTAAACCTGGAAACACAAGTTTATTTAGTGGTCATATACTAACAAAAAAAATTTTAAATTGCAGAATTGGCTATTCACTTTTGATTCTTTGTAAAGCTAGCATTTCCACTTTTTGCTCACATTGTAGCCTTGCATTTCAAGGTATGTTTTGTGTTTGATGGTCAATTGATAGGCTTCTTTGAATGTTTGACATTCATTCAGGCTCTTTTCATTCCTTTTCTTAATACATTTTAACAACCATGCCAAATTAGTGAACAAACTAGTTTTTGCAGTATGAAATTGTTTATTGAATATTTGATGACTAATATGCACAATCAGGGGTCTCAGCAGCACAAAAATTCTAGGGGGGTGAAAAAATCTTCAAAAGTAAAAAAATAATCTTAGAAGTGGTTGTGTGGCAAAAAAATTCCTTTTTTAATGTTTCTCATCGAGCACTATCTAATGCCATCAAAAAATTGCTGAGAAATCAAAAAAAATTCAAAATTTGAATTCTGGGGGGGTTGTTTGATTTCTGGAGGGGGTATTTCAACTTCTGGGGGCTGCATATCCCCAAAACCCCCCACGCCCATGTGTGGTCTCAACAATCCTCCTCAAGACTAAAATGCAAAAAATATATAAAATTCAGGGTACCAACACCCTTGGAATTCATATATGGTTTTTTAATGCAGCCCATCCACTTTGTACTTCCCAATTCGGACCTCTCCTCCATTTAATTTGTGACATATGTCAATTTTCTGGCTCTTGGCCACCCACTTCAGTGCTGTAGTTGATTGTTTCTTGTGATTTTGGTATCCCTCAATAGGTGCTATACCTATCGTATTTTCTTTGACATAATTTTGACAAAAAACTCAGATGCATGTGGAGGCAATAGTGATGCTCAATAGGAAGGGGTTGACATTGGTTTCAGAGATGAAAATTTCACAAAATTTGAATGAGCATTTTGTCAGAATGTGCATGTTGTCTTTGCAATATCATATGAGCTCTTTTTTCAGATTGAATGCTTTTCTTTTTCCTGTTTGTACCTAAAAAAAGTGCAAAAAACTAGTTTTGTGGAGTAATAATAACAAGACATTAATTTGCATATGTTTGGAGTCATCCCTTGCCCCCTCTGGACTAAATTGCGCCAAAATTATTCTTTTTTGACTTACCACTCCAAGAAATCTACTCTAGTTTCTTCTTTCATCCCGTCAGGGGCATAGAATTTTGCCTCAGGCGTTGGACCCTCATTTGATTTGACCAATTGGCCTCAGTTTTGAACAGGTGAGGGAAATAACCTTTTTTGAGTTGCAATTTGTAAAATGTTTTAGGGATTGCGCTAAGGTGCATGGGTGGAAAGCTCAAAGTATCAATTATACAAATTGGACCTGCTTCTAGCATCATGATTTTGAGCCCTTAAAAATTTAAAATTTTGAGTTATATCTTATTTAAATGAAATTAATATAATTTATACTTAAGTGTATAATATACTAATATTTTTACTGCAAATCTCACCTCTTCTTACTATCTTAGGCTTTATGGTCCTTTGATTGTGAAAATATCCAGGAATGAACTGTGAATCAAACCCTCAGGCATTGTGCGCTAATGCAGTAGCCCCTCAATTTTACTTGTAAAACAGCCAGGTGCTAAATTGGCTCTTACAGTTGTGACCAATGAAGATGTGATGATTTTGACCACCACAATTGCCACAGTAGCCCGAAGGTCTGTTTTGGCATTGATCACAAACTTGGTAAGCCACACAACAATTGGGTATATGCTTTTTGTCATTATTGACTTCTTCCTCTTAGTGAGTTTGAAAATCTAAAAAATGAAAATGGCTTTTTTATCTTTGTCGCATTTGAGGGACTAAAATACAAAAATTAGGGCAAAAGAAAATTAAGTAAGCAACTTGCTTTGTATTTAGAAAGTGCCATTCTCCATCAGTGGTGTTTGCCACCCACATCACAAACATCCTGATGACTATGATGATCAGGTTGTGTCTCCTCCATCATGCTGTTTTGCTCATGCCCACCCAAAACAGATCAAGCCATTTTCTACTTTGCCGTCCATAGTGTCCTCAACTGATTGCCTTTCTTTGGAGTTCTGAGTCTATTACATCTATTTACCAGCTATTGGTGCATTCCTTGTGCTTGCTGCTATCAGCCATGACCTTATTGTTGCTCACCTACGCATCAAGGCTGCTTCTGCCGGTCTCAACCCCAAGCTGCCGCCTTATGTTCTCACACCTCTACTTTGCTTGCTCTCTTCCATACCACATGGCCAAGCACTATTGTCACTCTGATTCTACCACTGATTCATCCCCTGCTGCCAATGCCCATCATGCCATCACTGCCTCTTCCAACCACCCTGAGCATGATGAGACTGCCTTGGCTTCATCTAGAAATCCGCTTATTGCTAAGATCTAATGCCACTTTTGCCTAACATTGTTGTTTTTTTTTATTTTACTGTTGGCTCCCTTATTTTAATCCTTTTATCATTTGTTGTTACACTTATCCTTTCTTTTATTGATTATTTCTCTCTTCCCTCTCATTTTCATTCTGTAAGTCATCTATTTGTATTCTTAATGCCCTTTATTATACTCTGTTTGTACATGCACCATGCTTTATTTTTTTATCATTGTACTGATTAATTTGTGCTGCTTCTTGCTCGGTTTCTTTATGCCTATTCTTATACACTGTTAAACATATGCCATGCTTTTTTGTTTTAATGTGTTCCTGATTAAACTGTTATGCATTTTCACTCTTTTTCTTTCTTTTCTTTTCCCTTTCATTTTTTTGCATCCAGCTTTATTTAGCAAGATAGTCCGCATTCCAGTTTTCATTCTCAAGAAATTTTATGTCATAGGCTGGCTTTACAACATATGCACTACAACTTCCAGGTAGCCTTTTTCACATGTTTTACACATTCAATTTAAAACCAGGGAGTCTCAGAGTGCTCCATGACACACTTTTACCCGTTTTGGACTGGTCATTTTCTCAAATCTACTTAATTCTTTCTGCACTATCACGTCAATTTTGTTTTTTTACATTGATTCACTGGAACTTTTCTATTTCTCCCCTTTCCCCTTTTACTCGGAGTTTTTTGCATTTTTTTACTAATTTTTTTTCTACTTGGGGCTATGTTATTTTTCATCCTCCCTTCTCTTTCTTGTCGTATTCACAATACAATCAATAATTTTGAGGTTTTTGAACTTTCCTGAACAAACTTGAAGGATTCAGAACATGAGACATAGCTCATTAGAAAGAACATTAGATTTTCTAGCTATTTCCGGAACAAATTTCTGAAATTTGTCAGAAACTCACTGCATAATAGGTGCATACATCAAAAGCTACAGTATGACAGTCTTTCTGGCATCCATATTGAAAAACAGGAATACTTTAGTAAATCAGACAAATAGGATATCATTCAAACATGCTATTTTGGGCTTTCTAAAATGTGCTTAAACAATAAAAGTATGAAGAATCGGGCATGCAAAATGCATACATTATAACAGCAGCCATATTTTGAAAAAATTATATTGAAATATCAGGACAAACTATTTAGACACAAATTATTAAAAAGGGTGTAATTTAGAGCAAAAAATATCTAACTATTTTGCCATTTTCCAAAATATGCAACTTAACCTGAAATACTGTAGTGACTGAGCAGAGTTTAAGCATTTTTTAGAGCCTGTCATACTGTTGACATAAGCTAGCTATACTTCTTTTGGCAAAATCGTTTCATTCCTAAATTGTCTATCAAAAAGACTTTATTTCATGAATATCCGTTCAGTTGTTCTTGAGTTCATCTCAAAAACCTCACTTCACTGAAAAGAGTTATTTAATGGTTAGCAGGTTCATCAGCTTTGACCAACTGTCACACTGTAGGCATGTTGCATTTGCCTCTTTATCTTGTCTTTATTTTTTTTAGCTGTTCTTTTGCTTGCTTTCATTTTGCATCCACTGCAAGGAGCATACCTGCCTAACCCCTCCATGCTCTGTTATGGTTACAATTCTATTCCATCATGTTTTTTTGTGTCTTTGTAACTTGATAGTAGCGGCTCAAAGCAGCTGGCGTAATCAGCTGAATTAGAAGAAGGAAATGGATGACAAAATAACAAAAGTCTTTTTTAGTCTTTTTACCTTTTGCGCATAAAATTTTTATTTTTGGAAATCAATTTTTTTAAATATATTCATTTTTTTGTATTTACCAATAATTCAAGAGGGAGGAGTAATGAAAACTTCCATAATGATTTTTTAAACAACAAACTCACTTTTTTACATTAAGTACGCTCATATTCTTATAAGTTTTGTGTATTGTGTTAAATCATACAAAATATATGTGCATCTGATTATTTGATTTTTGACTTATAATTCACCTGTAATACATGCACAATTATTGGTTATTTAATTTCCCTGGAAAACGATAGAAGAATTTTCCTATTTTCAAAATGATAAATTTCTGCAAGCATTATTTTCTGACCAGCTCAAAGCATCCCCATGAGGTCTTGTGTGTTTGGCAAACCATTCTTTCCAGTTGACCAGTCTGGAGGTGGTTGCCCCATTTGCATGCATTCCTCCTTTTGATGAGTCAATAACGACAACTTTTAGGATCATTTGTTCATTGAAGGCAAATTTGGTTTTTCATTGTTGAACAAGCTCTATCACACTCATGATGCAGTTGGCCTTGAAAACATCAGCAGCCATGAATGGGACGAGCACTCTAGAATCAAGGCTTGAGTGCTGAATTTCTATTTTAAATGTGGGCAGATGAGTGCATGTTGCAGGGAAAGATATTTTGCAAAATATTGTTTAAAATTGAAGGAAATAAAATCAGTGTGATATCATCAATTTTTCAAAATTGAATTTTATAGCTTGTAGCTTTGGCATGAGAATGTTTGATGAGCAGCATGGACATTTTGCCTATGTCATAAAAATCATCCAAACCTAGACCTATTTGTTCATTGATTTGATTTTTAAATGATAACTTTTCCCAGAATTTGCAAACTGCAAAATTTTTGCATTGCTCTTCTGTTAGCTTTAGTCTAGAAAAGTTCAAGTTCAGAAAGATGAAAAGCAAAATTTTATAATCCTTCTCCCTATAATTGCTTTCAATCAACAATTTCAAGTTTTTGTAATCAATTTCAGGCTTAGCTAAATCTTGGGTCAAATCATCGTGGATTGACGTTGCCCAAAATTCAGCACAAATTAAATTTGCTCAAAATATAAAATGCTTGAATGATAAATTTCTCATGCCCCTCCCTATTTATACCTGTTTTTTCGTGGTAATGTGCCAACCATGCCTGGGCGTGGAAAGGGGGGGAATTGGGGGAAAATACCCACCCAGCCAAAACCAAAATATATCCCTTCATAAAAATCAAAATACCCCCCCCCCAGAATTCAGTTCTTGAAAATTTTGTAAAAATTTTTTTTGCAATTCTTTTGATGCCACTAGATAGTGCTCAATGAGAAACGTCAAAGAATGGTATTCTTTGTCATACCACCACTTTTAAGGCCATTTTTTGACCTTTGAAAAATCTTGCACCCCTAGAATTTTCTTGCTGCCCACATATGGTGCCAACCAATCAGACTGATTTCCCCTGTTGTCATAAGCATTATTTCTTGGAAGCACATCCAAGCATGCCCCTCCCTATCTCCTTTGAAATGAGTCATTGCCTGCTATTGTGGATCCGGCTAATTAATTCTGCTTTTGTTACGGCCTTAGGCTCTTCCTTATCAAATACATTGTCATTCATTAATCGTCCGCCTTGCATATCAAACTCTAAATATTTCATTTTTGGCGGTCTGCCGCATTTTTTCACTTTGCCATTGGCAACTATTTTACAGGAAGAGGTGTCTGCTGCTGTTTTTTCTCTGCTCCTCAACAATGTATTGTTTGTGTCCAATATCAGCTAATGCTCTTAGCTTTTTATCAGGTCCACCTTTCCTAGAATGCAAAACTTTACTCTTTTCTTTTTTGATTTTTACTTGCACTGCAACAATATGATCATCCATAATTGTGGACCTTTTTATCAACAAATTATATAATTCTTCAGGGACTACAACCATATGTGGGCAGCAAGAAAATTCTAGGGAAGGGTGCAAGATTTCTTGAAGGTCGAAAAATGGCCTAAAAATGGTGGTATGGCAATAAAAACATCATTTTTTATGATTCTGGGGGTATTTTGATTTCTAGGGGTGGGTATTCTGGTTTCTGGGGGTGCATACCCCCAAACCCCCGACGCCCAGGTGTGACCACAACCATCTTGCATACGCTCATTTTGAAATGGCTATTCTCAGTGCTCCAAAAAGTTCAGCTATGAATTCAGACGATTCACTTTCAAAAACCTTTTGTTTATCTTTTAGATGTGTGCTAGGTAGTGCAAGTAAATTTAAGCTATCCTCAAATCATGTACAACAGTCAAGATTCTTGGCACAGAAGCTGCCATATTTAATTAGTGGCACATAGTCTGAGTGAGTACTGAATAAAATTCTGGGGGTGCCTGCTAGATTAACAAATTTTTTAGTTCTTTTTAATCTCTTCTCACTGAGTAGTTCAAAATCTGGCTCACTTACTTCAATTTTTTGCTTTGCTTGCATGGTTTGTTAAATTTTGTTTCTATAAAAATAACTATATATTTTTCTAGACTGTTCTCCATTTTATTATTGTATGCTTGTTGCTGAAGTTATTTGAACACAGCCTGTTCTGAATATAATCAGTAAAAATGTGAATCAAAATGTAATTATATGGCTTTTTGCACATTTATTTCAAATATGCCTGTTTCTATGGCCCTCCATTGCCATACAGCTGGTTAAGAGCGTATTCAAGACATTTAGGTGAGGCATTGCTGTTAAAACAAAGTAGTGCATGTTGCGGTTTATAGTTGTGGAAAGTGGTCTTGAAAAATAGGATTTTGACTTAAAAGAAATTTAGCATATTTCTGTGATGGCCCTAAATGGTGAAAAGTCTTCCAAAAATTACGATTTTTATGGCAATGTCTGATAAATCATCGCAGATGCAGACATTGACTGTGTTTGGCTCTGATGACCATACCTGGACAAAGGTCAGTCTTCCAGGTGATACTGGTGACCAAAAATTTTGGTTTGTTGTTGGTTCAAAACAGGATTGTTCTAGAATTTTAATTTCCCTTATTATTTTTTGAAATGTTGTATGCATCTCATTAATCTGTCTTTGGTTTATCTGTCAAAATATATCAAATTTACCCTTATTTGTGTTTGTAAACCATGTGTTCACTGTTTATGGTTATTAATTAGTGTACATAGTGCTTATCAATAAATTTTGGGAAGTGTCTAATAAGCAGTTGCATATCTCATATTGTGTTTGTCGAAGCATAATATTACCAATTTTCCATCTTTGGCATCAATTGAGTTTTTGAATCATTTTGGTCCATGGTTCACATTCAAACAAAGTTGTGTAACTGTGTAATGATTAAGGCAGTCGCATGCAATTGATCTTATGTTTTTAGAAGTTCATCTGATTCATATATTCTAATTCACTTCAAGTTCTGCAGATTATGTGTTCATTTTAGTCATGATAATTGGGTTGATTTTTAAAATGATGCATTAAAAAAGGCTATTTTTCCTATTAGTAAATATAGTGAGGCATTTTGATGATGGTTGTTTAAGTACACTCCAGCATTAAATCACATAAAGTTTTGATTAGATAAAGTGGAATACATATCCATTCTTAAATTGAAGTCCGCAGTGTTGCCTCGCTTTCTTTTATCTCAGAGTGATTAGAGACAGTATGCAGTGCCTTTTCTAACTTTTTTTGTTTATAAAGTCTCTTTTTACTGCTGCATTTATCTTAAACTTGGCTTTCTTGAGATTAGTAGGATAATTTTAAACTGATAATTTTAGATGCGCATTTAAACTATAGGATAAATTAGCAAAAAAGTCAATGAAGTAATAAAATTCCTTTATTCTCTGCATAATAACTCCATCATCTTCCATAATCAACAACTTTATAAACTGAGCTGTATAATACTGTAGCATAAATCAACCTATGACTAATTTGGTACATTTAGCATATTAATAATTTGCAGGTGTTGTAATATCGCAATGTCTTACTTGCTTTTGCTATTTTATGCCTGATTAATTGTGTTTCTTCTGAATGCATGATGGTAATCAATGAAGTAAATTCAAGCTTTAAGCATATTGGTGACACAAACAATAACTTTGTTGGATTAAAAGCAGTTGGCTGCCCTAACAAGAAGCCAGTCATGGAAAATTATTTGCTCATTTTGATTACGGCTACTATAAATATGCATGAGTATGTTGCTGGGATGCCAAAAATGTCGGTTTGTTATTGACTTTGCTGCAAATTTTTGTCAAGTTAAATTTCTTGCAACTTCGGATTATTTTTTTGTTGGCCCAAAAGAGCTAGATGATCAGGGTGGTGGATATGAAATTATCTAGTACTACTGTTGTGAGTTGAGCAAAATCTATTGCTTCTACTTTTCAGCAAAGGACAATTGGCGATTTCAAGTCATCCAATGGAGAACAAGGAGATATGCAATTTTTTGACAAGACATAACAACGTATTTGCCATAATCTTGTTAAAAGCGGCAAAATCTACTGATTTACCAAAAATACAGCTGCAGACTACTGGGCAGATGGATGCTGATATAAGTCTCCAATTGAAAATTTAGAATCACATGCACGGCATGGTAGTTTTTCCATAAAAACTTGGAAATCTCTGACTGGCCAGATCATCATAAACTTCCTTGCTACCTGTGCAAACTGTTTTAAAACCCTAGCAAAGATGCCAAACCAGCTGGGTGATCGTTTTATAATTAGAGAAAAGGACAGCGGCAGCAGTAAAAAATCAATTAAGAGATGCCCAGAGCTGAAAAATGATAGGAGATTTTATTTAAAATGTTTTAAATGCAGGAATCCATTGCCAGGAGTTGCTAACAATTGTGCAAGCAAAAATTTTGCTTACCTGGATATTGTCAGTAGTAAGTGTAACGTCTATATGAATCAGTATAGTGATGTATCTAGGATCTTTGTAAGGGGTCGTAATCCAAGTTTTTCAAAAACAGTCAAAAATAAAGCCCTTAATGTCTTAAATAGCTATTGTCCGCGTTTTATGTGAAGCACAACATGTCCTCAGAAAACTTTCAAATTTTTGATAATTTCATGCAACAAAAATATTAAATTTTTTGACTTCTGCAAAAATCCAATGGAAGAAGTTTTAGAGGCTCAAGTTACTACTGCTCAATTTGCTCTATTTGTAGCATTTTATATGGAGACTGGAGCGCCCAAAATTTTTTGTAATTTATGCTTAAATAATTGAAAACTGTGCTGAAATAACTGTTTTGCTCTTCAAATTGTTTTATGCAGGAGTTGTGGAAATATTTGCCATGACAAAAACCTGTTTCTGGGGCAAAAATATTGCTTCCAGGCCACCAAAAAGTAAATAAACATTTATTAACAGAAAATCAAACTAAATTGTGGAAAAAATTGAGAAATTATAATCACTGACTGCCAAAAATCATTGCAAATTTTTTGATGGTACAAAAATTCAATAAAAATGAGTTTAATGTTGAACTTTTTCATGTTGACGCATTCCAATCAACAGCATGGTTCAATTTTGCAGGAAATACTCAAGTGCCTAGATGGAGAAGCCCATTGTCATCCTTGGATCAAGCTATCATGGTCATATAATCAAGCACGTGGAAGAGCAAGTGTGACACTGTCTAGAGGAAGAAGCACGTGGAATAAACATTTATTTTATGTTGTCAAAGCCTGATATATTGGCTGTTTTGAAGAGGCTCTCAATTATGGTGATGCGTGCAATGTCACAAATGACGATGGAAAAAAGTGGCAAATTGTCAAGATGTTTAGCAGCAACCCAATAGGTTGGATGACAGTCACACAAGAAGAATGCTACGCAATGAGAATTGTGCTGGCGCCAGAGCTCAAATAATCTGATAAAAGTAATTTTCTACCCTGACACATGTTTATTGCTGGGCAATGTTGATCACACTTTATTGATTTATTTTAAGCATGTAGAATAACACAGGTGTAGGCGCAATTAATTACAATAAGTATTAAGTTATTGAAAACGTGTATACTTTACACTAGAAAGTTATTTTACTTCCAGAGAGTTGCAAAAGGTTAATTTTATTTTTAAAATGTTTTCCATAATGTCAGCATTATGAATCTTACTCTTAAATTTCCCAACACCCAATAATTGTGTAAGGTTTACACTTCATTTATTGTAGAGTTGTAAAGTTTACACTAAAAATTTGTTTCACTACCAGTGCATAGCAAAACATGAATTATTTTTGAAAATGTGTTCTGTTACGTCAGGATCCTAAATCTGATGATTCTGTTAAAATCCAGTATTTGTGTAATGTTCACACTGATTAGTTACAGCAAAGGTGAAATCTATTTTACTTCCAGAGCGTTCAAAATGTGAATTTTCCCATAATGTCTTTGTAAAGTCTAAATTAAGAACCTAACTGGTTCGACTTCTTTACATTCAAGTGTTGTCTAAATTTCACACTGAAAACTAACCTGAGTTCTCAAATATTGCAAAGGTGAATCCTTTCAAAAAACTTCCATAATGCCAGGACTATAAATCTGACTGTAAAAATTCTTCACACATTGTACTTGTGTAAAATTTATACTCAAAATTATCGTAGTCCCAGAGCATGGCAGAAGCTTATTTTTTCAAAATGTCAATAGTAATGGAAAAATTATGGATTTGAATCTAATTATTCTTCACACACATATTAGTTGCATAAAGTTTACACCTGTCTAGATTAGGTAAGCTTGACTTGTTTAAAGAATAAAATGGAGATGTTCAGAACAATCTTGTCTTTCATTTTCTTGGACTGCAATCATTATCTTTGCATGTTACCCATTCAAGTTTACTGATTGATTTACTCAAGTTTTGCTCTTTAAACGTAGGGTACCAGCAAAGGAAAATACTCTGAATGAATAAAAAGGATCAATATACTTGAATAACGGATTGCCTAAGACATAATATACTTGGAATAACGGATTGCTAAAGACATGAAAGGAGCGGACTAGGAAAAGTCATCACGTGTGCAAAAAAATATCTAAGAATCTGCTGAAAAGTAGACTTTCTCTAACCAACACTGCAGCCTTTGACAAAAGGTTGCTGTCCTCCTAGAAGATTTCTCAATGGTTCTGGAAAGAGCTAATAAATGAGACTTCAACCTGTGCTAAATAGCTGATTTACATATTTGGATATCCAGTATCACATTTTCATTACAATATGTAGTCAATATTCAGTTAAAGGGATCAACATTGCTCTTAAAATTTGTGTTCTATCATTATGCATTATTGCATTCATGCGCCGTGTCCTAAAGTTTATGGCATTAACCTGTTTGTGCATGTTAAGTGTCTTGCCACGCTTCTATACCATTGCAAAACCAGTCATTTGGACTTATAATGTTAGTAAACAAAACAATTTGTCGCTTATTCTCATACAGATTGATCTGTTTCTTTTGAAGAATAAGTTGTTGTGTTACTTATTTCTCAAGCTGTGGCTTCAACTATACATTGGCAGCAAGAAAATTCTTGGGTGGTCTGGTTGGCTGAAATTGCAGACAATCGCCAAAAATTTCATCAAAAATAGAATTCTGTGGTATGAAGTAATCTGTGGAGTTATTTTCAACATCAGCAGAAATCACCCATGCCAATGTGCTTTCACAACTACCTTCTATGGGCTGCATAATATATTTCAATTTTGTACTGATTACGAAAAGTCTGATTTCTAACAGATTCTCATGATTTTTTGCGCGCACATGTTGCTTTTGAATCCTCTCCTTTTATGTCTTTAAAAATCCGTTATTCCAAATAAATAGGAACATTGCTACCCTGAGGGTGTATGTTAAGAATGCTTGTTAAGTGCACATGCACTAATTACAATAATAAACCTTAATTTCCTGTGTACTCAATTTTTGGTCGAGTATGCTGGTTTTTCTTGATTTTTTCATTTTAAGTTCATTTTTGTGCCGTGAAACATCATCTGTCCTCCTTTTTCCTTGTTTTACACGTTTTCTATGAGTTTCATGAAGTAGAAGGCTTCAGGTTATTTAGAAATTCAATATTTTTTGAAATTTTAATGGTAGGCATATACATAGGTAAAACTCAAATACGTATGCACATAATGCACCTATGTGCCTAATACTGTGCATGCAGGAATCTAAACGACTCCGTAGACCGTAATAGTCATGCTGTATTGCGCTTTGCTCAATGCAGCATTATGGTGAGCTACTGGAATGCCGGCCGTATCAGTTTTTTTAAATGTGCTGTAGGCTGCCATGTTGGTTTTTTAATTATAGTTTTCTGCTTTTTTCTCAACGGAAAGTAGAAAATTGTGAAGGGAAAAATATATTTTTGGAATCAGGAGAACAAGGGCTTTCAAATGTATATACATTTATCTGATTTTATTGATTCAATCTGGAAATCGAGTAGATGGTGAAAACGACTGCTGGAAACACACGGTAAATTAAGGGTTAAGCCATATTACAATACTAACATGCAAACAAGGTGATGTCATTATACACTGTAAAAAATAATCTGCAGGTTCAACGTCATTTATTCACATGTATATTGTTGCCATAATTTGCTAACATCAAGCCCACTACAAAAAATGACATTGATTCAATGTAATGTCAGTATAACCTCAAGATGATGTCATCTAATGATGTTGGTATACCTTGAAAAATCACGTCAGTTCAATGAGCTGTATCCCAGTGACAAGTCAATGCGACTATTCTTTATCACATTAGTTAAATGTGATTTGCGGTCATGCAGCGCATAAAATCACGTTGCTCCAATGTGTTTTTTAATAAAAGTACCCAAAAATAGCACTCGTGCTACCTAAGTCAAGGACGTTATCTTGATGTGATTTTTCTTTCATGCATTAAAATATCACATGGAATCGATTTGTTTGCTGCAACGGTAAGCATGCTGGCAGCAGGGCATATAGGTTTATCTCACAACGATTTAATATAGGTATGCGGCACTAAAATCACCTGAAAATGATGAGCAATAATGACATTCATTATTTGCCAGGCACATAGATACCTGCATTAAAGCATAAAGTAAAAGGCACAATGATTTAAAAACAATGTCACCAGTAGCGGGTGAAGCTCATTAAAAGGGGGACTAAAACTCAAACTGCTTTGTAAGCATATACACTTTTAAATAGCAGATTTTAAAACATCTAAAAGGATAAGGTAAAAAATAAGAAATTCATAAAAATTGATGAGTTTAGGAAGACACTACCTACAGCTTTATGAATTTGTTTTGAGTAAATTTTTACATCTTCTACAACATTAACAATCAGTTAAGAAATATTCCAAGCAAAGTTTTTTCAAGATCCAAATCATTCAATTTAGTGTTAAAAAGCATCAAAATATGCAGACAGAATGATGGTTAAGAATGACTGAACAAAAACAGCTTAACCTACTTTTGATACATAAAAATTACAGTAGCCTAAGCGTAATATGACGAAATACTGAGATCACAATTTATGGAATGCATTCTAAAGTTCTGAAGCTCGAATCAAATTAAAAATCTTAGGCGAAGTTTTTTTGTCAGTCAGACCGATTTTAAGTATTGCACGTTATAAAAACTGTAGCACCATGAATGCACTGTACTCTAAATCTAAAACGTAGTGATACACGATCAAGAACATAGCTGCTTCAGCAAAACTCAGAATGTCTTTCTTGATGATATCCTTTTCAATGATAATAAAGTATGCTGCTTCTCCCATTTCACCAATATCAAGTTGTATGTAAGCGGCGCCGCTATCGGACTCGGCAGATTCATCCAATCATCAAAATATTCTGACTTAAATGAAAAATTGAATTCGAATCAAATAAGAATTATGCATTAGAAAAACACGACAAAGAACTGAAGCATGGCAAAACACACTTAAGCCTGAATACTTCACATATTTTAGAGCATTTTCACAATTCTTAATATGACATTCAAAACATTTTCAATGGTTGTTTATTTATGTTAATAGTATGTCATCAATTCACTAATTCGTTTTCTGACTGAATCCAAGACTATATTTATTTTCGAGATAAAAATCATATTTTTTGTATAAAATGATTTTAAAACTTTGATCAAATGCTCTTTAAAATTTGATCACGCAATGCTACAACTACATACCTGCTTGTTTCTGAAGAACAAAGACGACAATTTGTTCAAGTTTCGGCAACAGCAGCAGAGCCTCGTCATAATGAATCAAAGACTCCAGGAAACTGTCTTTGGGATCCTGTTAAAAAAGAATTTGTGCTAGATAGAATCAGCAAAAATTATGAAAGAAGTCAACTAATGATAAATATTGCACAATGATAAAAAATATAAGACTCAATCAGTGATTGATCCAGTATGTTTGTAAGAGGAGGCACTACTCCCAACTTTTCCGTAAATTCAATATTTATATGTAAAGTATTATATCTTCTGCATTGTCTACTTATTGAAATTATTTCTGGGCGCAATTTTTTTTCAAAAAAATCTCAAATTTTTGGAACATTGTGCAAAAAAGTACTTAATTTTTTAAATTTCGAGCACTTGCATCAAAGCTTAATGCATTTGACGCAAATCAGTGGCAGATTTAGGATTTTATGGCATGATAAGGGGTTGTGATGGAATCAAAATTTTCTTTTAAAAAAAGTTTAAAATTGTCCAGAAAATTTGTCTATTCTGCTTGAGCAGCAATTTTTCACCATCTTTTGATAGGCGAATTCATTTCTGATAGGCGAATTCATTTATGATGCAAAAAAGGTTGGAATATTCAGTTGCTTTTGGGTCAACAAGAAAATAAATGAATCAAATTAATCATCATTTGCCAAAAAATCCGAAGTTATAATAGCCGAAAATCACTGCTAAATACATGCTCATACATATTCAGTCTCCCGCCAATTATGTTAAGCTGATGAGGGCTGTTGTGTCGATCCCAAGTAAATTCGCCCTTGGCTAGACTGGATACAATGAATGCCTTTTTAACTAAATTTTGTTCTTTCCATTCAAATTTTATGATATTTCTTGTCCTTTTTTAGATGTTACCTTCCAGAAAAATATAGTGTCATCAGGAGCGCCAAAAATAACGTCTACATCGCTTAAGCATCATTTTCAAGCCAGAAAGGCACTCAAAAAATTTCGACATTCCCCTCTAAATTTATCAAGCTGCTCATCTAATCATAGGCCACAGGGCCCCTGACTCTAATTATAGTTTGTAACAATGATATCAAAGCGATCCTACATTACAAACAAGCAAAACTCAGAAAATGTAGTGCATAAAAGTTTGCGTACATGAAAAATGCGCCTACCTCATCATCCAGACCAGAGGAACTAGCGTTTTTTGCTGTTGATAACTTTATGAGCTTTTGCGATATTGAATCAAGCCAATCATACCAAACGGCCTTGACGTCAACGTTTAATAAGCGGAAAAATTGTTTGAGTACCTGATGGATCATAAATCAACTTAAGGAACTAATTTAATGCATATAACTGCTCAAAAATTTGGGTAGGGTCCCCTGCAACCTGGGCGTTGGGGTTCAAGGGGGTTTAGATTAAGCTCACAGAAGGCAAAATACCCAACAAGAAAATGCCACAGAATTTCATTTTTTAAATTTTTTTGCTTTTTTGGCATTTTTGATGCTAATTCATAAAGCTCGACAAGAAACGTTCAAAAATGGTGAGCACCATACGTGGGCAGC
Organism: Mermis nigrescens; assembly: GCA_036768485.1. Taxonomy (NCBI): domain Eukaryota; kingdom Metazoa; phylum Nematoda; class Enoplea; order Mermithida; family Mermithidae; genus Mermis; species Mermis nigrescens. The sequence goes on along the minus strand of JAVLUZ010000157.1, from coordinate 4,145,787 downwards.
ACCAAGAATCTGGGGTGGAGTGCAAAAATTTTTAAAAGTCAAATTTTTGGCCTTAAAAACAGTACTATGGCAAATAAACATCATTTTTAAATGTATCTTGTTGAGCTCTATCGATTGGCATCAAAAAGCGAAAAATTTCACAAAAATAAAATTCTGGGGGGCATTTTTAGATTTTTGCCATTTCTTGTTGGGTATTTTGCCTTTTGGAGGGTGCATACCCCCTACGCCCACGTATGGTGAGCACCTTTTTTGAGGCCAATATCCGACTTTTAAAAAATTTTGCACCCCTAGAACTTTTGAGCCCCCGCCTCTGGTCCCCAGCCATTTTTTATGGGAGTAAATGGTCATCTATTTCTGGTCAAAAAATAATTTAATTTTTCCGAAAAAAAACATTGGATAAAAATTCTCTGGCATTGGGAGAAGGGGCAACCAACTTTGGATGGGGTGGAGACTGGGGATCATCCATTTCCAGTTACATGTTGATGCAAAGAATCATTCAAAAATCATCTTTCCTATACTAACTGCATCATTTATTAAATGTATGACCCAATCAAATAATGTGCTTCTTAAATTCAAGTTATGAAGCTAATGAGAGTAGTGCAAAAGTAAAAAAATAGCGCGGCAGAGCCCAAAATTATAAAATAACTTACGATTAAAAAATTTTTGTGTATCATCTTGATGTTTCAAATCTACGAATCCTGCCAACTGAATAGTGAATGGAATTTTGGCTTACTCAGCTACATAAATAAGTAAGCAATTCACTTACAAAATGTTTAATTTTGAGTGCTAGCCATGCGATCAGTATTTCACAAACAAATCAAAAGCGACGACTATTTGAAGCGTTTACATCTTCAATTTGACTCGTAATATCGAGTCTACGCTGGGCAAAGGTTTAACTCATCAGCGCTTTGACTTTTTCATTATCAAAATGAAGGCAAATGACTTAAAAAAATCATCATTATAAACAGGCTTCATTCGACTTGTACATACATACATCATATAAACACCGGCTCAAAATTTTGGGTAAGGACATGATCACCTTCAGGGATGGGTTAAACAGGAGAGATGACCTCCAATTCATTGACCAAAAGTCACAAAAGCATATGAAAAAAGACAAAAATGTTACAAATTTCCCAAAATGAGTAAGAGTCAAAAATTTTATTTTTTGGAATGGGAAGGACTAATTCAGAGCTCCAAAACAAAAAATTCTTATTTAGATGAGCAATTACTCGATGTGCATCTAAATTTCAAATACAAATACATATTAGATAAAAGAATCAAATGTTCTGTTGCTGACCATGTTAGGTTACATTTACTTCAGCATATGTAAAAAACACATGCTTTACCGATAATTAAGGTGATGCAAAGCGACATTCTTACTCGATCACTGTAATTTAAATTAATTTTTAGCATAACAAACAGCGATAAATTAAATTTTTCGAAAGCCAGACATTAGATTAAGAATTCACGTGATTGCAATCCTCAGTACCTTACATACATAAGATGTAAAACTAAATCGGACACCTTGATTAGCAATCTCAGTCTTGCAGTGGGTACAGCTGTCCTTGTCTTTGCCCGATGGATAGTTTGGTTGGTAATTTATTTCACACTGCTTAGACTTCTTGATATCTTTACTTGCCGACTCGTCCTTCGGATTGTTAACTGAGGTGTATTTCCCACAATTTATCTAAAATTATAATGAGAGTAGGTATTCTAAATATGATTGGAACACATGCATTATCCAGACATGCAGAGTACAGGAATTCTGGTAGAGTCAACTTTTGTAGTGTAAAAATTATGGTTACTAAATTTAGCATCAAAAATATTGTTTGCCAGCGTTTCAGACATGTTTTTTATTTTCAAAGCATAAAAACTGAAAAAATCACAAAGTCGTTGAATCAAATATACTCAAAAGATAAATAACTATTTCACACAAACGCCAAAAACTTGACATTCCTGAGCAAACACGGCCATTCATATTGCAAACAGATGCATCATATATCGGGATCGGAGGTGTTTTGTCTCAGTTGCAAAGCGATGGCCGAGAACACCCTATAGCCTACACGAGTCGTACGTTAAAACCTGCTGAGAAAAATTATTCGGTCACAGAGCTAGAAACACTAGCAGTAGTTGAATTCGTCAAGTACTTCCGACCATATCTGTATCAGCAAGAAGTCACTGTTGAAACAGACCACACAGCAGTAAAATCCATTCTAGAAAAAGCAAACCCCTCAGCACGGATTGCAAGATGGGGGCTCGCACTCGCTGGAATAAAAATTACAGTGGTGCCACGTAAAGGTGTAACAAATCAAAATGCAGACGCACTGTCCCGTTTGCCAAATTCTGCGCGAAGTAAAATACTTCGATATCGACAACAACAGCTTAAAAATCGATGAAAAAAATAACGAAATAAATGCAATCAAAGTAAATAAGAACCAAACTCCCAAACTTGTTGAACCTGAGATGGGAATTGGTTCCTTGCAGCAAGAAGATCCAGAATTAAAGAAAATTTTTGAACAAAATGAATGTACAGAAGGTTATGTAATAGAGAATGAAATCTTATACAAAGTCGATGAAAAGACAAAACGGATAGTGATCCCCACCTCACTAAGATTATTAATTATTCAGAGCCACCATGATAATGAACTTGTTGGACACTTTGGTGCGCGAAAAACTGGGCGACTCATTGCCAAAAAGTATTTCTGGAAAGGTATGTCAAAGCAAATCGCAGAATATTGTAACACCTGTGACACTTGTCAACGTAACAAGCCTGCGCGTCAAAGAATCGCGGCGAGCATTCAACCAATTTCGTCCTCTGGTCCTTTTGAAAGAATCGCAGTGGACTGTGTAGGACCCTTAAATCTAACGGAAAACGGGAATAAATACATCGTTGTTTTCATTGATTACTTTACTAAATACATTGAGGCATTCGCTACAGCAAACATCACTGCCCAAACAATAGCCAGACTATTCGTTACAAAAATTGTGTGTAGACACGGAGCCCCACATATTCTGCAGTCTGATCGCGGTTCCGATTTCACATCAGAACTTATGAGAGAAATTACGAGTCTATTTACAACGCGCAGAGTGTTTACTACGGCCTACCATCCAATGGCCAATGGAGAGGTCGAAAGAGCGAATCAGACCCTTATCATTAGAATGAGAATGTACCTAGAGAAAAATCAAATCGACTGGGATGAGCATTTACCGTACGCTGTTTTTGCTACTAACATACACGACAATGAAACGACAGGGTTCAGCCCTTTCTTACTCATGTACGGACGAACGCCTAAATTGCCCATAGATGCTGTTTTAAACTATATTCAACCTTTCTACCTTATAGATCTTGAAACTTATGAGGATCAAGTCAAAAAGCATTTTTCAGAGGCACTTACTAAGGTACAAAAGCAAATTGAAATCTCACAACAAAAATACAAAGAAGCACAAAATATAAAAGCAAAAGACGTTGAGTGCAAAGTAGGTGATTTAATCCTACTAGAAAATGAAGCTATAAGTCGTGGCATACCAAAAAAACTGCAGCCAGTTTACACTGGACCATATCGTATTATTGATGTAAATTACCCCAATATCAAAATCGACATTGCAGGAAATCGCAACCAGGTGGTCCACGTAAATCGCATTAAAAAGTACAACAGTCGATCTGAAATCACACCAAAAATCGAAGGAATCGAAAACAAAGATGTCCAGGGTGACCAACGACCTATAAGAAAGAAATTAATTATGGACGCAGGAGAACTCGCAAAAAACGCAGATTTTGATGACCAGCTTCCTAACGTCGAACATCGTTACTTCCTAAGAAGTCATCGATCACCGTCAGCCGAGGACGGCTAACCTTAAGAAGGGGCGTGTCAAGTAACGCTGTATATTGATCACTATTGTATATTAAAAAACTCATTGTTATAGTTACGCGTTAATTTCGCAAATTATTTAGACTACGTTAATGTAAAATTAACGTATAATTTATTGTAGTAAGTTTCCGCTTTACTATAAATAGGTAAGAATTGTTCATGTATACTCGTATTTTATGTATCGTAGTTTAGCTGAGATGATTAAGCGAATATAAGGTAACGTTATGCGAATCATAGACGAAAAGGCTTCAAAATAGGGATTAAGAAAAGATTCCCAGACCAACTTTAAAGTTGATCTAAGCGATTTGGAAGCCAGACAGAGCGGCTGGTAACTAAAAACTGAACCCAGTCTAAATCCGCTGTTTATACACAAATTCAACAAAATAATATATAAATTAACAAATGAGGTGTGCTGAAAGATATGAAACTTTTAGCACGTAACTATGCGTAAAATCCATTAACATTGCAAAATGCACGCCAATGTAATAGATACAAAAAGCGGCAAGACTAAAAGGAACATAGAAAGTATGGCGGAAGCGGCGAGGTTAAAAGAGGTCAAAAGGGCAATGTTTATATCATAGCAATGCATATAAAATACAAGCGAACTCCACACAAAATATATCAAAAAGTAAAGCAAGCAAAGTGACTTCCCTCCGACCAAATAGGATTAAGCTTTAGCTTAATCCCTTTTACTCACCAGACTGTGTGGCTGCGGAAAACTATAAAATTCGGATTAAATCGGCAAGATGGCTCAGTTTTTACCGTTGTTTTCGAACGCTCAGCGGCTTTACCAATTTTCAACTCAATCTACTTTCGACATCCGTCATCGTCAAATTTATCCCTTAACCTATTAGAAGTCAAGCTAGATATCGCAGTCCTATTTTCTTTCGATTTCGTCGTACTCGTCAAATTTGAAAACGTGAGTTTTTGTATATTATTTTAAATAATACAACTCCGAATTTCTAGCTTCTCTATTTAAAGCTTTACACACACACGTAAGTACAAAGATATTAGAGGTATAAAGTGTGAAGTAGGAAAAGCGCGCTAAGATTATCAAAGTGCGCTAAGGAAATATTAATAATAATCTTATAAAGTGTAAAATTAAGAAGGGTCTAAGCGCGGTCGTGACAAAACTAAAAAAGTACCTGGAGCCCTAAAATGTTGGAAAAACATTCTAGACCTTAAGTTTGCAGCGGCATCAAATTTGAATAAAAATTGAAAATGATAGAATTTTAAGTTACTCCATATTTTTACGGGGAGCCCATAATAAAGGGTTAAGGAATTAAAAAAGTTATTAACACATTCCGGCAAAATTTGGGAATTTTTCCAATTTGCAGGCTAAAAATCGTCGGAAAATTTTTTTAATCCGTCAATAAATCTTTCACAAATGTTAAAAAAAACCCAAATTTTTTTCCACATTCCAAATTTTTTTCTACATTATAGTGCAAGTGTGGAAAAAACCTTGTTTGTGAGTAACATTACGTACGTTGTTCCCAAAAAAGTATACGGTACGCGGATTTTTTCACTAATTTCTGTCAAACAAAATGAAGCTTATGCTAAAAGTTGTGAAAAATATATGGGAGCAAGAATCTTTAAGATTTATTCTTGATGCTTGCTTAGTTTTTTAAAACTTAAAAGTATGATCTTTTTACTCACGCTAACTTTTTGAGTAGGTAATTGAACGGATTTTTAAGGTGTATCAAAAACAAGTATTCATCTATGAGTGATCAATACTACTGCTTGAAAACTCTTCTCACCATAACTATCGGATGCAATTTACGCATCATTTTTGATCACTTGTTTGAAGAGATTTTTTAACTAAAACGTATAGAGTCTAATTTGGGACACCCTGTACACGCAAGAATGCAAACAAGTTTTTTCTTGCACAATCTCACAATGTTACTCCTGCTTTAATTTAAAACACATTCTTAGACTGAAAACCGGAGCCGGCACAGAAAACCAAAAGAACCGATACGTTTTATGAATCGGAACTGGCGCTGGAACCCAGATGTGTAGTTTTAGTGAACTGGAACCGCAACCGAAAGTATTAGTTTTTGAACCGGAACGGTAACCAAAACCGAAAAGTTCATTTTCAAAATAACCCGAAAAATGAAAATTCTTAAAAAAGTGGAACTGGCACACCCGTACTACATATTAACCATAATTGGTTTGCTTAATTGAGTTATTTTTAAAACTTATAATTTTTGAGCACCCTGTATTAGGAAACTGTAAAAATTACTGTGTAAGTATGGAATCTTCACGCATTTTTGAATTTCATTCCTGAATTCTTATTTAAGTATTACTTACTGTCTGAGAAAAAATTTCCTCTTGCCGGGGGAGGGGCAGATAAAGTCGAACAAGGACGAATTGGTTGAGCGACAAACGTTTCCTGAATCATTTCACGCTCCATTCTTGCAATCTCCAGCTCCAGCTTTTTGTTTTGCAGTTGTAGGTTTCTGCAACGTAATTTACTTTCCTCGATTTCAGTTGTCAATTTTTCGCACTTCAGTCGGTTATACTTGGCCTCTAATGTTTCAGATTGATCAACTTCTTGAATACGTTTTCTTTTAGATTTAGTGGAGGTTGAATCGGTGAGGGTTTCCATTGGGGTCAACGGAGATTTCAAAACGGCAGTTTCAGTGAATAAACTTTGATTGTTATTGACTTGCAATTGATCTTCTGCGTAATTTGAGAAACCAATTTCTGGAATATTTAAACCTTCGACAGCTGCCGATTCTTTTCCTAAAATATCCAAAACTCGCAAGTCGACTTTCGAATATTTCACGTCAATGCCTCCTGAAGCTCCAGTTTTTTGTTTTGCGTCTCGTTTTCGAACTGTATACTGACGAATATTGGGCCATACGGTGTCTCTCAAATATTGCCATCCTTTATCCGATACAGGATTAAATCCATGTAATTCCGCGCAATTCTTGACGACGTTCTGCCATGCTAAAGCTTTGTCCTCTTTCGTTAAAGAACTCGAAAACGATCCAAATAAAATATTTTTCTTTTCGTGAATTAAATTTAGCAATAGTAAACGTTGATTCTCATTCATAACCTGCAAATGAAGTCCCGTTATATCGTACTTTGTAGTCTGAAAAGTTTTTGTTTGAAGCAATGTTGCCAGATCCAAAAGTGCTAAACCACAACAAATAATTGACAGTAGGCGTTAATATTGCTACCAATTTTTTTGCAAACTAAAAGCAAATAAAATACGAAAAAAAACTTTTCGAAACTATTTTGTTCTCGTATTTTGTAAAAGATACAAAGAAAAATTTTGAAGCTTAATTTTCATAATCAACCAAAATCATGGATTTTACGTCAAAAAAATTATGAAATTTGAAGCATTATCTTCAATTTTTCTTCATTGTCTGCTTTCATCAGTTGTTTTGACTATTAGTCACCTGCATTTACACCATTTTTTAAAAAAGAAACTTATTTGTCAAGTTACTGTGCTGCGCAGAAGGCTCGGTTATTATATCGAGAATTTGCATTAAAAACTTGGTAGCAATGGTATTTTTTGTTTTACACTTACTAGAATAGTGCTCTTTGCAACTAATTTCAAGTCTATTTTTATAGTTGCCTAAAACATTTCAGTCGTAAATTTAAAAGCACAATTTTGCACGTTAAACAACGATTTTAAAATCAATGTGCATCAAATTTGCCTGCCAAATTTACTCGCCTAAAAATTTATCCAGTGCTTTTGCCAAAATTGCCAACTTTGATTTTTAACCAGCTACAAAACCAATGTTAATTCCAAAATCCTTTTCTCAAGAATTTTGGAAACATGATATTTTTTAAAGAGATTTTCTTAATTTTGGTAAATAATTTATAGCAACTTAACCAGACATGTACGGCAGAAATTTTTGAGGGGGAGTCTGAGAGCAAACAAAAAAAAGCTTGCCAGACCAAAAAGTGTCCCAAAACGCTGAAAAATGACGATTTTTGCATTAAAACAGCTTAAAAATGATGTTTTAAGTCTAAAATAGACGATTTTCATCAGAAAAAGACCAGATTTTTGACAAAAACGGTCAAAAATCGCCAAAAACTACACATTTTTGCTCTTCCAAAAAACTTGAGGGGGGGGATCGGACTTTTTGGAGCTCCAGGGGGGGGTGCCCGACCTTTGAGGGGGGGGGAGTTTACCCTCCCCCTATGTACATGTCTGACCTTAACCCATTTACTGCATAATCTTGCAAAAAATCCATCAAAGCATGAATAATTTTTTTTGCTCAGAAGAAAGTAAGTCTTGGAAATTCGCGGCGCTTATTGAACTATTTCTAAAGTCTTTCCGTGTTTAGCGACGGACAAATTTTCCAGCTGGGAAAAATGGAAATCTTTTTGAACTCTGTCTCGGTGGTGGGAAAACAGTAACCAAACGAAAGCTAATTTTTCGCGCTATTACTGTACGCATTGCCAAACATAAAGAAAAATTCATATAATTCATATGTAAAGATATTTTTTGGATCGTTATACATATATACAAAGATGCTCGTAAAAAAACAGCCATAAGCATCATCAATATTTTCAAGAATCGGTTGCAGATGGAAGCAGCAGTGTTTTAGTATTCTCAAAGTAGCGCACATGACAAGTCCAGCGTCCGGAAAATTTCATGGGCAGTGGAATTTTATTCAGTAAATGTGTCAATCGATCAATTCTGCTATATACTCATAATGTAAAAAACTTTCAAGTGTTATGCAACAAAAATCTTACAAGCTGATAGGATATTTATTTTTAAAAGAAATAAAATTGCACACATTTTCAAATTAAAAAGCAAATCATTCTTAATAGATTAAGAATAAATAGTTTTTGTGAATTACGAAGGAAAAGATAACAATAAAAATACTAATTCATTCCAGTGCCGCAAGAAAATTTTTTTCGATTTTTTTCTTTTTACATTGTTTTGACTAAAATTTAGTATTCTAAACCTTGAAATATTACAAACAGTTACAAAAAGTTATTAAACGTCCAAAGAGTTACATAAAAATGTTGCTACATTTAGCGACAAACTTAATCATATGGCAACACTAATGCGAAACAACAGAACAGAATTAGTCAATAATACGTCCAATAAATATGACGACGTTCTAGAATGACAAATTGCGTGGTAAATTACGCCATCAAAATGAAGGGGAAAAATCGATACACTTATGAAAAAGACTTATGAATTCATAAGTCTTTCATAAGTGTTTTATGCAACGGATTTTCATAAGACTTATGAGAGACTTATGAATTAATAAGTACTTATAGACTTATAGACTTATAACTTTTATGCAACAGGGCCCATGATCCAACATTACATTCAGCTCAAATGGAGCCCACATTTACATGCCAAGCTGAGAAGCAAAAAACCGGGGAGCAGCTGCTAGTGAGCAGTGAGTGCCTGACTATGCAAGCCTATCAATCTTATTGGTAAGACTTTCTCAAGCAGGTAAAATGTGCTTTTTAGGAGGCAAATCAATTTCTTTTTTGACAGCTCTGATAAACATGCATGTAGATTGTATTTTGAAACCAAATTGAATTAAAGGTATGATGCCAAGCATCTCACATTTGCAAATCTCGAGCTGTAGCCTTCACTAAGGTAGAGGTGTAGTTGAGCACAAAAGACAATGAAGCATTCAAAAAATGTTAAAAAATATTCAAGGATGAAAAATGTTGTGGAAGTTGCGTTGCAGCCCCACTGTACATTGACATGTCCTTGCAAGACAGATATTTAGTTAATTTTGACCACTTCCACCTCTAGAATTACACAGAAATAATAATGCATTTGTTTTGCAGTGCTTTGAGGATGTCAACCTTGGACTGGAAAGTCTCACAAATGAAATTTTTTATTCAAAGAGTTGAGGTTTTGGACACTGTGAATTTAGCTCTTGAGCAAACAATGCTTTTGTATACAGCAACATATCCTACATAAGGAGAGTAGCTTCGACTAGTTTGCACATTTCAAATCCAGCAAGAGAAACGCTCAATTACTGGTCAACTGCCTAGGCATATAGTGTTTGCTTGTGTTGAAGGCAGTGCTTATTGAGGCACCCTAGCAAAATTGCCTCTTCAACTTCAAACTGTTCAGCATAAGTGATGTAAAATTATTGTGGGGAGGTATAACATATCCTGCTTACCCACGCAGCATTTCATTTAAGCAGAACAGGTACTTGCAAGCCTATACTTAGATGTTTGATGCATTAGATATTGGGCATGAAGGTAATTTTATTAGCAGAGAAGATTTTAAAACAAGTCACTGCTTCTTTGTGTTCAATTTGACTCCTGATGCAGATGATGGAGGACACTGGGACCTAGTTTGTGAAGGAACAACAAGCATTGCTGTTAGGATTTCTGAGAATTTGCCTGATTCAGGCATTGAAATCATTACATACATATGCTGAATTTGATAACTTAATAATGATTGATAAAAACCAAAACACATTTCACGACTATGATGCATAAACATGAACACTATCAAAATATTCAAAATTCTCAGACATAATAATACATTTGCAGGCGTTTTCCCCATAGATTGTCTGCCACCCATAAGAACCTACCCTACAGCTCTAGTTGTAAATTTGGACCCCAGTGAGGAACCAGGATCACACTGGGTCGCAATTTATTTTCAAAATGAGAAGCATTCCAACTATTTTGACAGCTATGGCTTGGATGGAACCACCTGTGCAATTGCATAAATACATTTCTGATAATGCGCTCTCATTTACATACAATAATATGCGAGTACAAGGGCTTTTCTCAATCAGCTGTGGTCATATGTGTATCTACTTTTTGGTCTGTATGAGCAAAGGCATAAGTTTCACAAACATTGTTCTATCTATGCTCAGTAAAAAAATTTATAAATATTTCAATAAACTACAGTTATAAAAAAATGGATATGAAACAGTTTTACATAACGCTTCCGAGCAATTCACAAGAAACAAATACTGCAGCCACTTTTGTTACCAATCTGCCTAGACAAATCACATTAACTGGCGACTGGGAGATGGGGTTAGCTGAAATAATTTATGCAAATACATGACACAATGTTGCCAAGGAGCAGAATATGATACACTTTTACGACTTCAAAAACAATGTGTGACAAAAATTGTTTATTCCTCGAGCAAGATATTTAAATATACATGACCTCTTTCAAGCCATGTGGAATGGAATAAAAACGATTAGCCAAATAGACAAATTTGATTACATGCAATATTTTGGCATAAAGTATGATCAAAATAGAAAATTTTGTCACTTAACAATCAATACTGAATAGATTCGAAGTGTAAAGCTGACAAAGCATTTAATGTATATAATGGGATTTCTAGAGAGCCAGCTTAGCAATATAGATTATACTGTGAAAAAAGAATTAAACATAGTTGCTTACCATTCACCCAACATGCTAGATGGAATGCATAACTCTTATGTATATTGCGATATAGTTGAGCCTCAAATTGTTGTAAATGTTTTTGCACTGCTTCTGCAGGTTTGTGAATATAGAAGGAAAATATATGAATATTGTTAATCATGCATATGTTAGTCCGCATTATATACCTGTGCTCAAAAAATCATTCAATACCATTGAAGTGAACATTAAAAGTGATCAAGATAAACCTGTACCTTTTGAATTTGGCAAAACAATTGTCAAACTGCATTTCAAGTATTGCCTATAAATACAAACCTGTGATCAGACAATATAAAAATGATTTTCTGGTTAGTGATCTTACATATGGGTTTGACCCAATCTGTGATCATTATGCAAATGAGTCTACCATAGTGTGGCATAATTTAGCAGACTATAGTAGGCTTCTAAGATCAGTTCAAAACGTGATCTTGAGAGACAGCTGCAATTTTCAAGTTTCTGATTGGAAGAGTTTAGGCACCTATTTTCCAAAACTCGAGTCTATGAAATTTGTACCCAAATGTAAAAGCTGTTTGAATATTGATGAAAATTTTAATGGAATTAATGTTGAGGGAAGGTGCCTAGAAAGGTAATAAAAAATGCTTACATAAAGAAGAGCTTGGTGCAATTTCTCATGAGATTTTGAGCTGTATTGCAATTTTATGCACTCTAACCATAAGTGGGCAGCACCAAAATTCTAAGGGGGGATTTTCAATGGTCAAAAAATGGTCTTAAAAGTGTTTGTATGGCAAAAAAACATAATTTTTTGACATTTATCATCAAGCACTATCCAATGGCATCAAAAAATTGCTAGAAAAGCAAAAAAATTTCAAAATTTGAATTCTGGGGGGTATTTTGATTTCTAGGGGGGATATTTCAACTTCTGGGGGGTGCATACCCCCATGCCCATGTGTGACTCTAACCATCCTCTACATTATTTGCTTTATTAAAAACGATATAGCAATATTTTACAGCACCATGCTGCAGCCAAAATAGCAATATAGTTATTGCATATTTGAGCCAGGTAGTGTCCCTTATCTGACTATGGGCCTCTGCCTAACCATGTGCACACAATTTTTCTTTGAGAGACAAAATTGATCCTTAAAATTGCTAAAAATCAAGCAGTGTAAACAAAAATTGGTATACTGTAGGTACTCCCACAAACCTTTTGTAATAGTTTTCTAATAGGATATGTATACTACCCCAAAAATTTCAACCCGATCAGCCCTCTATTTCTAAAGTTATAGTACTATATAAGAAAGTGTGAAGTAAATTGGCATACTGTAGGCTGCATGCTAAAATTCTGTGTGCAGCATGCCTCACCTATATACATCATATCCTAAAAATTTGAACAAAATCCGGCCATTGGATCTTGAGTTAGGGAAAAACGTAAAGTAATGCTGGTATACTGTAGGTGCTCCCTCAAAATTTTTGTAATAGTTTGCTAATAAGGTGTTCATCCTACTCCTAAAATTTCAGCCTAATCCAACTGCTGGTTCTTGAGTTATAGTTATTTCAAGTTTTTGCCCGATGAAATTTCCCCCACCCCTGGTCCTGGGCTGACGTGTGCCCCCTGCCCGGGCAGGCCCAATTCTCGCACCCTGAGAAAAGCCAGGGCGCAGATTCTGAGCCCCTCCGCCTCATTTTGCCTATCTTATAACACATTATTATAATTGATTTTTTGCTATAAAAAATAAAAATCTATCTAGGGAAACACAGTATACTACTCGTGCTATTCTATAGTATAATGAATTACAGCCAGACGTTTCTTATTGTTAAGCCGCTTTACAGTGTCAAAGTTTTAATCGACTTTTGTAGCCCAATTTATACGGATTGAATTCAAGAGGAAACCTCAAACTTAAATGAAACAGACTATAACTGCTGTCCCAAGAATATTTTCAGTTTTGCAGCTTTTTTGCAGACTTCTGGGGAAACACTTTCAATTTTTACTTTATCACTTAAGAGTCCCTTTGAACAAGAAAAACCAACATTTGTGCAAACTTTTCACTTCCTTATCATGCATTTATGAGCAGCAAAAGTAAATGAGCTTATCTGGTAGGACAAAAAAATTAGCTTTTTAAAATTTGTGGTCTATTTTCTAACCTTTTGGGCCATATGCATGCTACTTTCCTTGGAATTTTCAGTGAGTGCCCATTCATAGCAGTCCCACAAATCTGTAAAGATCTGACGCAACCTGTATTACCAAGTCATGTACTACAGACATAAAAAATGAACCTATTCATGACATAAAGTGGTATTCTATGCAATCTAGTGTCGTTCTTTATCTGTCTACGCTCAGCAGTACAAACTTTAATCATTACCACCACTCTCCTAATCAGAGATGTCAAAAATTGCTGAAATAAGGAAAATTTGGGTTCATGAGTGGGCTGATGCTCAATTGAAGAAAAGCAGTTCTACACATAATTTCCATTCGACATCAGAATTCAATTGTTGACACACTTTGACAAGTTTTGAGTAGCCTCCTGTATATTGGCACCTGTTGCCAATAACTTCTGTTCAATAAGATCCACAGCATCATTGATTGCAAGTTGGAGCGCCGCATGGTACTAATCGTCAATTAGCAGTGATAATGGCAATTGTGCTGAAGTTGGTTCTTTCAACGGACACTTCTGACTCTTGTGACACCAGTGTCGCTGTTCAGAATTATTTTGCTGTAGGTAGTCAAGGTTTGTAACATTGCAAGAAAGAATTTGTAGTTAAAATTAATTTTGGTACTACAATTATTTTTTAAAGGAAAGTTAATATTAATACCATGATCATCAGAATCTGGCAATTGCATCACATAATTATTTTTATATGTACCATCATTAACACTATGATTATGTCTATTTTGGGTCTGGGGAACACACAAGGGATAAAATTAATATTACAATTTTGAGAGCGTAAATTATTTGGATGGGACTGAGAATCAAAATAGTTATAAAATGGAGAAAATAACTGACTATTATTATCATTAATAATATTATTATTACTATTATGAATATTATTATAATCAGTAGTGCTATGGTGTATTATGGAAATCTGGGGTCGGTTTCAATAAGATAAGTTTGAACTTAAACTTAAGTTCGAACTTAAATCGTTAAGTTCGAACTAGGATAAGTTTGAACTTAAGTCGGTTTCAATAAAAATTTAAGTTCGAACTTGTTAAGTTTGAACTTAAGTTCGAACTTAAGTTCGAACTTAACTGTGCCTGTGGTGCTATGCAAAATAGACAAACGCAACGTTAAATTTGGCAAGTTTTGTCGTGAAGTCTTGTGTTAAATAAAAAAGAGTGCAAACAACAAATTGTTAGCCATTCATTAGATAATTTTTTCGGCATTCGTCACTCGAATCTAAAAAGTCATGGAAGACAAAAAGCGATCTTCGAATTGGTCAACTAAAGAAATCGAAAGATTAACAGAATTGTGTTTGTCCAAAAGAAAAATTTTGGAAGCCAAATTCAATGATGGAGATACAAATCGAAAAAGACAACTAATTTGGAACAAAATCACCCGGGATGTTAACTCTTCCTATCCAGCCAACAAACGTACAATGGACGAAGTCAAGAAAAAGTGGGCAAATTTGAAGAATTCAGCCAAACACAAAAATGCAGCAGTCAAGAAATCAGCCAGTGGAACGGGTGGAGGCCCGCCTGCTTCACCAATTCAACCAGTTTTGACCGACATTGTTGAAGCTTACAAAGACTCAGCAAGTTTCAATGGGATAACCGGTGGAATGGACACAGGTGAACCTGTGGAAGAATTCCAATCAGATTCCGAGTGAGTAACAACGTCCTGCAAATTTTTAACTTAATTTTACTTCTGTGTGCAGGTGTTATCAAAATTTTCCTACGTCTTTTTCAACGCAGAAAGTTTCTGGAAAAAAACATATCTTTATTTCTCAGTAAAAATGTGAGAATCGATTCTACAATATAATTTTCAAATGAGCTTAACGAACTTTTTTTGGAACAAAATGTAGTTTTATTTTTGGAACAAAATGTATTTTTAAATGCACTGTATCAGAAAATTGTAGAATTTTCGAATTTTTAAACTTAAAATTAGTAAAAATAGAATTTTAGTACAAGTACTGTGCAATTATTTGTAATGAATCGTTTAAATAGGGATGAACTCTCAGCGAGAGGTGATGAAAGCCGCACGGACAATGCATTGTCTAGTTCAGCTTCCTTGAAGCTGCAAAAATCTAAGGCTGTTTCGACTAAACCCAAAGAAACCACTGAAATGACAATTGCTGAAATTGAAGCAGCTCGATTGGAATTGGAAAAGGAATCAATTGCGATTCGAAGAGAAAAGTTGGCAATGAAAAAAGAACTTTTTCAATTGCAAAAGCAGAAATTGGAATGGGAAGTTCACGTACTTCAGCTTCAAGCTCAAAAATTGAAAAGTGATTACAATATGACCATGCTGTAGATATGCTTGAAGTTTGATTATATTTTATGAAAAACATCCAATAAATGAAACGTTTGAAAACCACTTGCAAATACGAATACTAAGCAAAATATGCATCAACAATGTGCTGTCGGAAGGTTTTGCCACTTTCAGGCCCCAATTCATCATTATAATCTGCCACTTCAATTCCTTCCAATTCTGCTTCATCCATTTGATCATCAAAATGACGTTGATTTCTTTTTATAGCAATATTATGCAAGATCGCTGTTGCAACAACCAGTTTGCATGTTTTTGAGGGCGAAACGCGACATTCACTGTGCATAAGGTGAAATCGGCGTTTCCAGCGGCCAAACGTCTGCTCAATGATTACTCTGGTTCGTCTAGCAAAAAATATTAAAAGAAACTTTCCATTTAAAAATTAAAATGACGTTTTTTTGTTTCATGATGAAAAATCCAAAAATTCTTGTGTTGGACGGAAAAAATTCAAAACTTCCAAAAATTGCCATTTAAGCATTAAAGATAAAATTGAGACAAATGTTGCTTCAGTTCTCCCTTTTTGTTTTACAAAAAACGAATTAAAAAATTTGTGGGTTTTTTACGCAAAAATTTACAACTCAAATCCAGAAATATAAGATAACCTTGCATGCCGATAATGATAACGAGGGAAACAATAATCACTCCTTTATTTACGGATTTAGCAAGGCAAACGAAAATGAGTGCATCCTGGCTTTAATACAAAAAAAATTTTGTTTCAAAGTAATGAATATTTCAGGAAAAAAATTAAAATTGCTTCATTAAAAAGACAAAAAAAACCAACTTTTTCCATCAGTTTGTCAGCTTGCAAAATTGTAATACCACCTGTAAATTTTACGAAACAATTTATAATTTTGGAATTTTGTGATAAAATGTCAAAAAACAATATTTTGCAAGTTTCTTTCAGTTTTAAAAATTCTCTCATTTTATCATCAAAAGATTGAGCTTATAAAGTTTGCTTACACTTACTTATGAGCAGTGTTGTAATTTTTTTGAGCACGGGAAATTGGTTCTCGAAATGGAGTCAAAATCCACGGTTTACAAGGATAAGCACTGTCGCCCAAAATAAACCCATCATCGCGGCCGATTTCAAACTGTCTGTTAATGCTACTCTGCGACCATACAAAAGCATCGTGAGTTGATCCTGGCCATTTGGCCAGCACATTCAAAAACTGACCATGACTGTCACAAATTCCTTGCACGTTGACAGACGGGTAAAATTTCCTGTTTATATATTCGTGTTCGTTTAAAGATGGACGTTGAAGACGAATGTGGGTTCCATCGACCAAGCCCAACACACCAGGAAAATTTGCTATTTTGAAAAAATCGGACTTAATTTTGTCACATTGATCTTGAGCTGGAAAATTTATAAATTCGGCTCGTTTTTTCACTAAACTTTCTGTGACTTGCCAAATACATCTGTGAGCTGTTGCTTTTGAGACAAGAATATCGTCACCACAAACTATTTGGAACGTGCCAGTGGCATAAAATCTTAAGGCGACTAATAGTTGCTGTACGGGCAGCATGGCTTGATTACGGCTTGTTTTGTTCAAATCCTCTGACAATAAATCCGTCAAATAAAAAATAGATTCGCGGTCAAATCTGTAACGTTGATACAAATCTTGATCATTAAAATAATCAATAGGATTCAAACGATCTCGAAAAATTCGATTTCTTTGTAATTCCTCTCTTTCTTCATTAAGCAATAGAAGCAACCGACCAGCCATGACAATATACAAAACAACAAACTTAAGACACCTCCATGCAGTCTTAACTTTCTGTCGATTTAAGTTCGAACTTAACTTTTTTAAGTTCGAACTTAACTTTATTGAAACCGGCCAATCTTAAGTTCGAACTTAAGTTCAAACTTAAGTTCAAACTTTAAGTTTGAACTTAAGTTTTTTATTGAAACCGCTAAGTTCGAACTTAACAGTTAAGTTCGAACTTAAGTCCGATTTCGGACTTAAGTTACTTTATTGAAACCGCCCCAGGAAAACTCTGCTCACTCTGATGCTGCTGCTCTATTTTCTTGGTTGGTGTTCCATGGATTTTTCGGTACAATGCTTGCAAAATGCTGATGATCAATTCTTTGTTTGCTTTGATCATTTTGTAAGACAAGGTTCATCAATAAGTCGATTTTCACCTAAATTTGGGCTACTTGCTCGGATCCTGAGTGTGATAAACTATAGTCAGGTTGTCAAATATTAGGAATAGTTTTCTCAGACAAGTTGGGAATCAATACAACATGCAGCTTTTTGGGCGTCATTTAATAACAAAAATTCACTGAATCAAAAGCCTTGCTTAATCTCTGGCAATAATCCTTGGATAAAAATCAGCTTTAAAATAGTTTCTCTGGATGTAATGTCCAAATTTGGGTGAGCAATGATAGCCATTTTTCCAAGGTTTTGTAAAAATACAGACACACTTTCACCACTTTTTGTCTTTTTGTCATACAAAAATTGCTGAAAGACATCAGAATCTAGACAGTCTGGAAAATTTTATTGTAATGCACAAATGAAATCCTCATATGAAACAGGAGCATTTAGAGTGCGTTTCATGAAACACTGCTTGAGCTGCACCTGTTAGATTTGCATTTAGATAAGCAATTTTATTATCATTATCTGTATGGATGCCTTGTAATTTTAAGAATTTGTCAAATTTTTCAATCTAGTGTTATAAACACCAAATGCTCCGTTGAAAACTGGGGGAGGGCATAGATTAAACAAATGATTAATTGGAAGATGATTGCATCTCCTATCAGAAGAAACATCTTGTGGCTAAAAATATTTAAATTTGACATATAAATTTTCAAGCCTTTGAGCCAACGGCTCACTTACTGTACAAAAAGAATTTTTAATTGCATTATCTAAAAGTTCAGCCTGATTGGGCATGATTTTTTGGTTTAGTTGTTTTTATCAGAGATAATTTTGCTTCATTTATTGCATTTTGAGAATTGAGAGGATGACTTTTAATGGGAATAAACTTCCTGCATTCCAGTATTTAAAACAGAAAGGAAAAACTGTGAGATTTAAATAGGTCTCAACAAACTATTTGTTTGACCTAAACTGTAGAGAACAAGAAAAATAGAACAAAGCAACAATAGAAAAATAATAAATCAGCGGATGCAGAAAAATGAAAGCCAAATGGCAGTTAAATGAAAGTAATCTCTTTGTTAATAATAAAATTTTACACCAAGGTTTAAGAGAGAAAAATTCTCTAAAATAATTTTTAAAAAATTTTTATTGTTTGTTGTAGATTTAAGTCAGTTTTCAATAGAAAATCTTTTCACCAGTCTCTGCCAAGTGACATAAGGGATAATGCTATGGACATTTTTATATAAAAGGAAAAGATCAGGACTTACAGGCTGATTTTGGCATCCTTAAATATGTTAAGTCTATTATATTAAAGAATATGAATATAAGAAACAACAAAATAAGGACACAGATTAGATACAACAAGCCCTAACTAATGCATGACTGAACTACTATAAGGTATGCAACAAAGATTATATACTCTGAGAATAAAGCTAACAATAGATAAGTGGTCACATATGCAAAGTTTTAAATGTGTGCTAGGAATCTTTAAAGCAATAAATCTTACTAGAAGAAATGATATTTGATCTAGTGTGAAGTTAGCAATATGAAGGTAGGCAACAGGGACAATTGGGCTATAATTGTCAAATAGATGAGCAAGCCACAAAAGTGTAATAAAACAGAATAAACTAATTAGCATAAATCAAGATAAAAACGGAATAAGTAAATGGCTAGGTTTATTATGTAGGCCTTGGCTACTTTGAGTCAAGTAGCTTTGAGTATATAGGTACATAGACTATATCTGCATGCTATAGGCTCTTTGTTACACATGTTAGCAAACACAAAAAATTGACTAAAATTCATATTCATGTTACTATCATCATTATTGAGGTAAAGTGCTTCATTCTGAACCACTCTATAATAATTATTATTATAAATAGTTGTGTGTGTGTGTATGTGTGTGTGGCCATTACTTCTATGATTTCCATTTTGATTTTGCAAAAGAACGTGCAGAATTATAATTATTTTGGGCATTTCTTTGTCTAATTGTTCTATATTGTTCTATATTCAAAAAATTCAAACTGATTTTCATCTTAGGATGGTTCACTTAAATGATTCTCTTCATTTTGACCCCACTGGCGAATTGTTTACACCATTCAGTAATGGAATCTGACACAAAATTGTATAATAGCAATAAATCTGGCGCGAAAGCGCCTGAAAATACTTCAAAATCGTGATTGAATCTATTCTGGCAATCATTCAAAACGCGCTTCCAGATTTTTCAACTATTTCCTTACAAAAATTATTCGTATTTCCATAATTTTGGAAAGACTAGTCCCACCCACACATGGGCGTGGGAAGGGGGCTTGGGGGTATACACCCCCCAGAAGTTGAAATACCCCCAGAAATCAAAATACCCCCCCCCAGAAATTTTTTTTGCCTTTTTAGCAATTTTTTAATGCCATTGGATAGAGCTTGATCAGAAACGTCGAAAATGGTGTTTTTTGCCATACAATCACTTTTAAGACCATTTTTTGACCTTTAAAAAATTTTTTCACCCCCCCTCCAGAAATTTTTTCACCCCCCCCCCAGAATTTTGGTGCTGCCCACCTATAGTCCCACCTTATTCCCCTGCAGCTACGTGCATGTTTGGCCTTGACAAGAATTTATCACGGGCAATAAATTTCCCGAGTCAGTTTGGCCCTGCAGAGCAGGCATTTCCTGACCATAAGCAACAATAGGCCAGCCAATGCACAATCCTTTTTGCTGGCGTGAACTACGTGCAGCGGATTGCATGGCATAACGCGTATCTCTTGCCCTTGAATTATTCTTTCGGTGCACAGGGCATGCTTGAGCACTGAGTTATTGCCCGCATAGATATCAGTTTTCACGGACATTTTGATTTGGGCGATAACTTGCTCAGGCAGGTCGCTTGACATGCCTTTGTACTCCATCTGTAAATTATGTATTGATTTTTTTTAAACGCATGTTCTGAGTAACATGAAGTCATCTAAATGATTAAAAAAGAAAAGAAACTAGCAGTTAGTAAAATGAACAAACACGCAAGAAGTGGGTACGATAGGTGAACAAAAATAACAGTAGGTACGCACTCGAGTACATGAATAACCGTACAAAATCAGTACAAAAATGACCTCAGTACGCTCATAGGAAACAAAAATAACCATACTAGAAGCTAGCGAACCGTTAGGATGAAATGAATAAACTGAGGTTATCAGAGAAGAATTAGATTGCTTGAGTTTTGTGTGTTTACTTGATTTTTTAACTGAAACAATTTTGTGCCTTTAATTCCGGCTAGACTCATCTGGTCAAATAAATAAAATTGCACAGATATATTGGCGATCAAAAGGAAATTGTTTCAAAAAATGAAAATAGGTTGGAAAGCTAAAAGACAAGCAAAGTTGCATGTTTGCAAATAAAAGTATATAAATACAAAAAACGTATATAGACTAAAAAGTACGCAGATAAACATCTGCAAAATATTAAATATGGAAATAACGTGTATTTTCTCACATCTTTCAATATTTCAATTTTTTATTTTATTTTCTCTTTTTCAGAGAAAAATTAGAAAATGCATTATTTAACATTCCATAAAAATTGTATATTTAAAATAAAGAAATTTGAGAATATCGTGTACAAAACTTCTCAAAATTACATCCATGGCTGCAGTCTGAGCAGAAGCAAAATCATGCGGATCCGCATAGGCGGCCTGTGGTGCTGGGAGATTATGCTGGATCGGCGCAGCCGCCATCAGCTGCTCAATTTCTTGCTGCTCCTCTTGTAAAGTACAGAACTCCACATCGAACTGCTAAAAAATGAAAAAACAAATTAAGAAAAAAATTAATCAAATCTGTTCCGAGTTTATATATCCATTTCCACCAAGTAGTGAACAGTTTTTAGCGTTTTTAAATTGAGGTAGAATTTAACTTACAGCCTGCATTGCGACGGCCATTAAAAAGTCTGTGGATCTGCGGGTCCAGAATTTCTTGGAAACCCTAAAAAATAGAATCAATAAAGATTTTGGTATTTGAAAGAAAAACTGCATTTATAGTAATAATTCAAACATAGCATGAAAAATTTCAAACAAAGGTAAAAGTACGCTTTCGATAACGGGCAGCTGGCTTCCAAAAACCGTGGGCGGCGGACGAGGAGAACCGAGATATATATATATATATATATATATATATATATATATATATATATATATATATATATATATATATATATATATATATATATATATATATATATATATATATATATATATATATATATATATATATATATATATATATATATATATATATATATATATATATATATATATATATATATATATATATATATATATATATATATATATATATATATATATATATATATATATATATATATATATATATATATATATATACTAGTTGAGCTGCCCGGCATTGCCCGGGCTGAACATAGGCCTGATAGCTATATGGAATTAATATGTCTCTTGTATTTTTTATTTTTAAAGACTTTTGATGTTTTTGGGATATTTCTAGAAAAATTGTTGAAAAAAATTTAATAATAATCAATAAAAAAATTTAAAAAAATTGAAAAAAAATTTAAAAAAAAATTCAAAAAAATTTAAAAAAATTGGTGTCTTATATCACGTCCTATCTTATAGCATTGCTTATCTTGTTGCACATAGTATCTCATACCATGTCTATCTTATAAAATTGCCTATGCTATAGCATCATTTGGTTAAACCCGTATTTTGATGTTTCATAGTGCCGACCAATGCTATAACATATAACAATGTACATAGTGTCGCCAGGCATGCTCTCTTGGCCGGGGTATCCCTATACAAACAGTATAAACTAATTTTTGAAAAAAATAGCAAAAAATCGGCCATCTCCCAAAATCGTGGAGGCTTATAGCACAGGGGCCAAACCCTGCTCCCTCCCTGCCCTGGGCCAATGGGTGCGTTTGTCAAAATTTCAAGATCGCTATGGCTCCTTCCCCCATTGGACCAACCTCGGCCCAAAATATCAGCCCACCAAATTTCATTGGGCTGGAGCCAATCCGGCACAAACATACAAACAAACAAACTTTCAAAAATATATAATAGATATATATATATATTTATATATATATATATATATATATATATATATATATATATATATATATATATATATATATATATATATATATATATTACGGATGCAACAGGTACCAGAACCCGGAACCTGAATATGGCTGCAACAAAGCATGCAACAGGTACCGGAACCTGAATACGGCTGCAACAAAGCTGACCTGAGATCTAGTCCATTGTCTTGAATCTATTGATCTTTCAATTGTAACCATTGTAACCAATGTTGTCAATGAATAAGTATTGGCTAATTTTATGTTGCAAAGGAATAAGTATATAAAAAATAAGTTGCGTTACCAGAAGGGTAGTAGGGTTTAAACAAACAAAGCTTTAGGATAAATCTCATACAAACATGGTTAGATGGCAATATAAAATATTATGAGCAAACTTGAATGAATAAACCATAAATGAATTAATGTCTGCTACCATAGAATGTATATGGAAAACAAAACTTGCCAAAAATAAAGTTTTTCAGCAAATAATGTATGAAATATTCAGTCAGTGTGAGTTTATGAATAATTGTGTTCTATTTCTTAATTTCTAGGAGATTACGGGATAGCTTTGTAACATTTAAACAACAATAGTTTTAGGGTGAATCTCATTAAAACTTGGTTGTATAGGAATATAAAATGTTATGACAGAACTTGAATGAAAAAACGATTGATAGATTAATGCCTTTTACCAAGAATTAAGGCATAATAAACATATAACAAGTATTATTTAGGCATAGCAATATGGAATATTAATAGAACTTGAAGAAATAAATGAGTGATGGATGAATTTGCAAAAGTGAGCTTCAAGGAATAAGCAATTAAAATGAACATATGTAAATTATTACTTAAATAGACTAGCAATATAGAATATTCATAAAAGTTGAATGAATAAATGAGTTATAGATGAATGCACACTAGTAGAAGTTTCAAGAAATAAGTGAGTAATAGAGCAGAAATAGTGATTATAAAATTCTTAGATGGAATATATATTACAAAAATTATTATAAAACTGAATATATATATATATATATATATATATATATATATATATATATATATATATATATATATATATATACATATACATATATATATATATATATATATATATATATATATATATATATATATATATATATATATATATATATATATATATATATATATATATATATATACATATACATATATATATATATATATATATATATATATATATATATATATATATATATATATATATATATATATATATATATATATATATATACTTTTGTGTCCACATTATTCACAATCCACTATTTATGATGATTTCGAATTTTCGAATTGCAATCAATTGGCATTGCCATTCCACAACCGACGGCTTCAGTAAGACTTTTCTTGAACCATAATTTTAGATTTTTTGCTTCTAAGTGGCATTCAAAAAGTGCTGCAAAATGTTGAGCCAAAATGTTTTTATCAAATAAATAATCCCAAATGTAATCCTCAATATATTCTACTTTGTTATTATACAGGTTTCTGTCCATTTTTCTTCCCAGCTTACCGATAGATTGTTGCAAGAAATGTTGAAAAAAATAAGTAGTGTAAAAATTCCGCAATTTTCTTGCATCTTGTTTGATCAATAATTTACAGTTGCAAATTTGGTAGAAAAAATATTGCAAGTTTGCCGTCAATGACACATTCTGCAGCTTATCTAAACTATATACTAAATAATTTTAAAACAAAGCATTCAACTTACCTTTTTTGTTTAAAATTTCACATATAACAATCAACAAATTGCAGATGTAGAAAATAGGTACAAATAATAACCATTAAACAAATAGTCAATAGTACATCTTAAGCTTATTGTGCTATTCATTAAAAAAATTTAGATCAATCAGTGTTAATAAATTGAAAGCATTTAAGGAAGCTAGAAACTGTAAAGTACCTTAGTTTTTTTGACATTGTTATGGTCCAAGAACTTAATATTTGACTGTTTTTGCATCATTTTGATTAATAAATCGAAAATCAGTTACTATAATGTTAACAGTTTTACCCAAAATTTTTAGCACATAAGGAAATGTTTGTCTTGAGCTTACAAATTTCAAGAAATGGATGACGATTTCCAACAGTCCTTGGCCATAGGCGTCTCAAGTATCAAGTAGTTTATGAATACCTGGGCTGTGATCGACAATTGAAGATTATGATTGTTCAACATATTAAGAATTTTAGTCGAGTTAGAATTATGTAAAGAAATTATATTTTTAAGAATTTTGAAACTTCTATTAATAACCCCATTCCTAACTTAAAATCGCCTATATGAAATGACGAGCTGGTTAAAATCTAGGGAGTAAATAAAAGTTTTTAATCCAGCAAACATTATTAAATAAAAGAGATATGTTGGGGCGCCTGGTAGATAATAAATCAAACTGTCTTATCTTCAGTATCACCAAAATATGTGTAGTTTAGATTACTGTAATTTAATATTTGGTGAAGCAAACACCCAAGATTTTTGAGAAGTCAAAAAATGGCCTTAAAAATGGTGATATGGCAATAAAAACACCATTTTTCGACCTTTCTCATCAAGCACTATCCATTGGCATCAAAAAATTGCGAAAAAAACGAAAAAAATTTTCAAAAATTGATTTCTGGGGGTCTTTTGGTTTCTGGGGGGTCCAGACCCCCCAGACCCCCCTCACGCCCATGTGTGGTCAGGAAGCATGTGTATGGAAGGAAATTTTGAAAATTGTGGTTAAGGGACCAGCTAGGCAAATTGCACAATTTTTCAAGACTATGTTTGGTATAGAGTCAGGACCACACATGGGCATAGGGGGTATGAACTCCCCAGAAGTTGAAATAACCCCCCCCCAGAATTCAATTTTTAAAATTTTTTTTTCTTTTTCTAGCAATTTTTGATACCATTGGATAGTGGTCAATGAGAAACGTCAAAACATGGTGTTTTCTTGCCATGCAACCACTTCTAAGACCATTTATTGACCTTTGAAAAATTTTTCTTCCCTCCCTCCCAGAATTTTTGTGCTCCCACATATGGTCAAGTCCACACCTGGGCGTGGGGGGGTTTGGGGGATATGCACTCCCCAGAAACCAAAATACTCCCACAGAAATCAAAATACCCCTCCCCCCAAAATTCAATTTTTGAAAATTTTCATATTTTTTTGCAATTTTTTGATGCCAATGGATAGTGCTAGCTTAGAAACGTCAAAAAATGGTGTTTTTATTGCCTTACCATTATTTTTAAGGCCATTTTTTGACCTTCAAAAAATCTTGCACCTCCATTCCCAGAATTTTCTTGCTGCCCACGTAGGGTCAGGTCCCAAAGATAAGGAAGCTTTCAAACCAAGCAGATGTATATAAACACATTTGGGTGTTATTTATGTTATTTTTTCCAAATCTGTCTGGAAAGTCCGGTAAATGAAGGTAATCATGAACGGAAACAGAAGCAAAATAATTGTTAGACTGTTAGCCTTTTCAATATCATTTTTGATAAGTTTTCCATCGAATTTCAGTGGAGGAATGACTGACTTAATTTTGCTCTGAGATTTTATGTATGAATATAACTTTTTTATGTTTTAACAGTTTACAATGTCTTCCTCAATTTTACATACATAGTTTTTAATTTATCTTTCAAATTAAACTAAGTTTGTGATTTCAGCGAGTTTGGTCTTATTTAAAAGTGAAGGGTGTACTTTAAATTTATGCCAGATTTTCTGCTTTTTTGCAAGAATTATAAGAATATGTTGGGGTTACTTATTATAAGAATGTTTTTGAATGCATATTGGGACAGATTTTTCAAAGGCCATTTCTGATACGTGTGATCAACAGTTGTTAACAGAAATGCAGAAAGAATAAATATTTACCCAGTCTATGGTCACTAAGAACGCATTTAAAGATATAAAATCGGTTTTGCAAAAGTTGAAGAATAATTTGATTGTTTTGTTTGTATGAAGAACCTTGAACTCTATAGAATTGTTATCACTAGGACTAAATGGGGCAGACCTGGTATGCGATAAGATTGAGGATTTGTCATTAAGTAAAATTAGATCTAAAATATTCTGATTACGCGTTGGATACTCAATAATTTGTCTAAACCCATTTCAATTCACAAAATTAGTGAAGAGCATACTCATCTCAGATGGTGCAGGCATTATGAATTCACACAGTCAATATTGGGAAGATTAAAATCTCCCAAAATAACAGGACTTTTCTTTAGAAATAAGGACCCTTAGAAGGGTAATCATATATTGCATGTGCAAAGTGGTGTGGCTGGGTGGTGTGTAAACCAAAATTATACGAGTTTGCTTTTTTTGGAATGAATGTCAATTGTGAGGATTTCAAAGAATTCAGTATAGTATAGGTTTACTTTGACAGTCTTTAATTCAGGTTTAGCTATTACACAAACGCCCCTTGACCTATTATATAAGTTCAAAATATTTGAAATTTATTATCTGTTAAAATGTAACTGTCAGGAATAGATTCATGTGACCAGGTTTCAGTTGCTAGAATTAAGTCATTATTGCCATTTAGATGCATTTTTAATTCATCTGCCTTGTTAGTTATACTTCTAGCATTGAAAAAAATAGATTTTAAACAAGTAGAGAGGCAGGACCATCAATTCATGGGTTTAGGGGCAACCTTTTTACTGGCAGTGTAATATGGACAAGACTCAGAAATTTTTACAAATAACACCAGCATTATAGTCAATAAAAAGTATTGTTTATACCAGAATCACGTTGCTCTTTCAAGTCCTGTCAGAAAACTCTGCCTTGTTCTCACTGCAAGTCCATTAATTTGGGCCTGGCCCAAATCCTGAAATGTTGCTGCTTTGCAACATCCTCGTCCTGATCCTCATTCTTCCTGTCGTAATCCTTCCAATGGTTGAGAGCACAAATAAGGTCGATTTTTGCGCAACATTATCGCATTTCACTTTGATGATCCGAGGCACCTTGAGTCCACAACGTTCCAAGTTTTTCCAGATTGATGGACACTGACATTTGCAGAATCAGATTTCAACCCATCTACAAAATCCTCAATGGCCGCTTAATAAGTCGTCTGTGACACCTTCCGGTTCCAGCAGATTTCACACAACTATGGTTAATTTCTTTTCCTCCACTTCAATGTCATCCTGAATAATAGAGACAGTAATGTTTCAGTTAGGAAAGGTTGACAGTAATGTAAACAATGAAGCCACTGGCAAAAAGTTGGCACCAAAAAACTGGATGGTGGAGGCAGCAATAAATTGTTCAATTGCAGTAATTTGTACAAATTTTTAGATACCTGGGGTAACTTGCAATGAATACAGCTTCTACAACAGTACAGAAAATTCTTTTAGGTGTAAAAAGGTAATTTTGTGAAAGTTTTCTGAAATGTCTCTGGAATTCGAGCGCACGACACATGTTCATATGAGTCACAGATGTAGCATAGCACAGAGAGCATGGGCTAGATTCAAGAATATGCAACTTGCAATCGTAGGTGGGCAGCACCAAAATTCTGCGGGGGGGGGGGTGGAAAAAATCTTGAAAAATAACAGTGGAGGACGTCGGAAATAATAAAATTATTAAATTTTCCATTGCACCTACGTAACTATTGTAGGCGGGCTGGACTACGACAATAGATTTTATTAAATTTGGCAAGGTATAACAAATGGATAAATAATTCCGGAACACTATGACTATTCGAATACGAGCAAATGTAAAACACCATTTTGCGAGGTTGGGGTTTGACTTATATAGCATGGTTGTTTATAGGTATTTACAATAATAAGTGAAACATTTTGTTAGCTGAGTTTGTTGCATGCTATGTTTTAACATTAGATAGATAAGAAAGTTTACAAGAACGGAAAATTGTAGTAAACGCGTAAACAGGTAGCAGATGTTTTTTTCATGTTTCATAAATTGTGGCATTGTTATCTATTACGTTGGTTATGCTTAAGAATTTCAGCTTACACACCTCCACGCCTTAATAAAACATTATACCCAGGGTTTTAGAGTGTTTGATTTAGCACGAATACGTAACCATAAAGCATTTTGCATTCGATTTATCTTATTCAGGCGTTCGGTGGGTGGCACTACAAAGGCTTTGTCGAATTGTTCCACCCATGCGGCTAAGGATGATTCATTGGTCGGGGTCCAGGCACACCTGGGCGTAAGGGGAGGGGGGTTTGGGGGTATGCACCCCCCCAGAAACCAAAATACCCCCCCCCGAAATCAAAATACCCCCCCCCCCAGAATTCAACTTTTGAAAATTTTTTTGTCTTTTTTCGCAATTTTTTGATGCCAATGGATAGTGCTTGATGGAGAAACATCGAAAAATGGTGTTTTTATCGCCATACCACCATTTTTAAGGCCATTTTTTGACTTTCAAAAAAATCTTGCACCCCCCCCTTCCCAGAATTTTCTTGCTGCCCACGTATGGGTCCAGGTATTGTTGGTATAGGCGGCAAATTGTGCATTGAACTCGTTTTTCATCTCCCAAATTAGGAAGTTAAATCGGTGTCTAATGTTCTGGGTTCGGACGTCCTGGCATGGAAATGAATCATTCAAGATTGGTGGTCTTGGGGAATTGGTCGTTGGGGCTGGAGTGGAGAGCAAGGCTTGGTCTTTGTTTGTTGGGTGTTGACATTGGTGGAATTAATTTTGGCGTAGCTGGTATGGTGTTGGAGATGGGAGGTGGATTAGGTGGTTCTGCAATCCGAATTTTGGATGGCGTCCAGGCGATTCCAGCAGCCAAAATTTCTTTGTGCATTTGATCTAGTAGAGCAAATGCATTGAAGCAAAGGTCCGCTTGAATTGGGCAGGCGATTGATGCGTCGGAGCTCTGTAAAAGTTCTACAACCAGAGGCTTCAACACCAAAATCTCTAATGCGACGTTGGCGAGATCCGTAATGCCATTATATTGGGGTGGCAAAAGATCTTGCTGGTCAAGCTCTCGAGCGCTTTTCCCAACATCAATATTGACAGTTGCATCTTTAAATTTTGGATGCAAACTGCCAAGATTGCTAGGAAAATTGAACCCGATGAAACAGATCTCGGGGTTGGTTAGCAGCTCATAGAGGTAATTAGGCAATGGGCCTCATACCCCAAAATCGAATGTACAACACAAGCCATCCGGCCTGTATATGGCCATGGTTGTGCATGATCCTGGTTGCTCACGACCATCTACATCGGTAGCAACGGCCAAGAGACCTTTCGTTGTCTTGTCTCGGGTGAGCACACGGCAGGCCACGTCAACGGATAAGTCGGCTGGTACTTTAAAATTTTGCAAGCCGCCTGGCCAACGACCAAATCTTGTGGCCCATTGTTCCAACAGATGGGACAATAATTGGTTTTGGTTTTGGTCTTGGGGCTGACCATCATTCCTCTTCCAGGAATGGGAGTGGCTTGTTTCGAATGAGGTAGTGGAATTGGTTGTAGACATCTTAAATGTAGGGAAACTTATAGTGATTGGATTTGGGGTTGGTGTTGAGATAGATGCATTATTTATCGTTTTACTGTTCAATATTAATAATTCTCGATCTGCTCCTCAAATTATATGCATGTGTAGGTGCTATTGATGCAGCTTTTTCTTTTAATTTACTTACAGATGGTTTTATAGGGGCTATAGATAGATCATTAACTTTTTCCTCTTGTGTGCGTTTATACAACTTAATACAATTAATGTGAACAAATTCCGGCTCAGTTTTCTTAGTGCTATTTTCAACTTTTAGTATGGGGTAATTAATTTCCTTGATCTCATATGGACCATGCCACAAATGCATGAGTTTAGGTGTTTTCCCGATTTTACTTGCAGTATTAAAAATCAATATTAAATCTCCTATTCTATACTCATCATTTTTAATCTTTTTATCGTAATACGTTTTCTGTGTAACTTGAGCTTGATTAATATTATTTTTAGCTGAGGTCCAAGCCAAAGTAAGGTATTGTTTTACTGATAATGCATAATCATCTAGATCTATTACGTAACGAGATGGTACATAATTTAGTGCAATATCAATGGGTAGTCTGGGTGTCCGGCCATATACTAACTCAAAAGGACTGAACTTAGAACTAGTTTGTGGTGTAGAATTATATGCAAATGAAGCATAAGGTAAAAATTCGTCCCAATCCTTCGGATTTTGGCTAACATACATAGAAACCATATTCATTAAGGTGTGATTGAACTTTTCTACTAATCCGTCAGTCTGAGGGTGATAAGCCGTAGTGTTAATCTTTTTTGTATCACATAGCTCACAAATTTCACTAACTAATTTTGACATGTAGTTAGTTCCTCTGTCTGAAAGAAGCTGCCTAGGGGCTGAATGCCTGCATAAAATATTTTCTATGAATTTTTGTGCAGTTGACCTTGCCGTGCAATCGGGTATTGCGCAACAATCAACCCATTTTGTAAGGTAATCAGTGAATACAATTACATATTTGTTACCAGAATAAGTCATAGGTAGTGGTCCCAATATATCTGTGGCTACTCTATCAAATGGCCCTTTGACAGGAATTGGACATAGAGCAGCACGTGTTTTTTGGGTTGGAGATTTTTTTGTAACACATCCTAAGCATTCTTGGCAGTGTATTTTAATGTCATGCGCCATACCATCCCAAAAATATTTCTCACGAATCTTCT
The DNA here is from genome assembly GCA_036768485.1 of Mermis nigrescens. Lineage (NCBI taxonomy): Eukaryota > Metazoa > Nematoda > Enoplea > Mermithida > Mermithidae > Mermis > Mermis nigrescens. Next base: position 4,114,319 of record JAVLUZ010000157.1, on the reverse strand, counting down.
CATAAGTTTTTTCAAAACCAAAATGCCCAGAAAGAACATCATCGTGGTATGCTTCTATGATCTCATGCCTCATTGAATGTGGTATTACAAGTGTCAAGAAGTGTCTGGCTCTTTCATTTTGCCGAAAGAGACAACCATTGACTAATTTGTATAATCTAGACTTATTAACAATTATTCGCTTTTCCGTTAAATCTTCAGAAAGTTCTCCATTTTCCAGAAAATTTATGAGTGGTAGCAGTTTTTCATCAAGTCTCTGATTTTTCAAAATAATATTCTCATTATGGTCAGCATTCAAAGTGCAAATTCTTGATAGGGTATCAGCATTTTTATGTTTAGCCTCAATACAATAATTAAGCTCGTAATCAAATTGTTGCATAGTGGCTTGCCACCTAGCTAGTCGTCCTATAAGATTGCTCTTTTTAAAAAGTCCCATTAGAGGTGCATGATCAGTTTGAACATATACTTTATGACCTAGAATGTATGGGTAGAAGGTTTTCATCGCCCAAACTACTGCTAATGCCTCTCTTTCAGTAGTAGAATAATTTTTCTCAGCTTTATTTAAAGTGCAACTAATGTATGCGATAGGATGTTCTTCATTTTCAGAAATCTGACTTAAAACTGCTCCTAAGCCATATGATGAAGCATCTGTCTGAACATAAAAATCTTTAGAAAAATCTGGTAATTTAAGAAGAGGTGCTGTTGTAAGAGCTGTTTTTAGGGTTGCAAATGCTTTTTCACAATCCTCATCCCATTTGAATTCTTTATTCTTTCTCAGCAAGTTATTTAATGGAAACGCGATTTTACTACAATTTGGAATAAATCGGCGATAATAGGATATCAAACCTAAGAATGTACGTAATTCATCTACATTTGTAGGAGTTTTTACATCTTGCACGGCTTTTACTTTAAGATCGTCTGGTTTAAGTCCATGAGCCGTTACTTTGTGCCCTAAAAATTTTACATTTGGCCTACAAAATGTACATTTTTCTAACCGTAATTTTAGACCAGCGGATTTTAATCTGCCAAATACTAGGTTGAGATTTTTCATGTGCTCATCAAATGTTTCCGAAAAAATGAGGATGTCGTCTAAGTATACTAAACAAATGTTCCATTGTAAATTTTGAAGAATTATGTCCATGAGTCGTTGGTAAGTACTAGGAGCATTACAAAGTCCAAAAGGTAAAACGTTGAATTCATATAGACCATTAAAGGTGACAAAAGCAGTCTTTTGTCTATCAGAGGGTTCTACGGGGATCTGCCAGTATCCCCATGCTTGATCTAGCGTGGAAAAATATTTTGCTTTGCCTACCGTGTCTAGTATGTCGTCTATACGAGGGATTGGATAGGTGTCTTTTATAGTTATCTTATTCAATTTTCTGTAATCAACACAAAATCGATCACTACCATCTTTCTTTCGTACCAAAACAATGGGACTTGCCCAGGGACTGGTTGAGGGACTTATTATTCCTGTTTCTAACATTTTATTAATATGAGAAACTATTTTTACACGATCAGCAAATGGAATCCTATAGGGGTAGCTACGAACAGGTGCATTATCTTTTGTGTCAATTTTATGTGAAGTTAAAGTAGTTCTTCCTAAATCATGGTCACTTTTCACAAATATTTCGATATTCTCGTTCAAAAACTTTTTCAATAATACAGTTTCTTCTTTACTTAAGAAATCATTAAAATCTAATTGATTAATCCTTTTAGATAATGGTTCTTGCTCAACTACATTCTCGGTTATAGTCTGTAAGGTTAATGTGGGTGTTGCAAGTACCTTGTCTGGAACTTCTGCTCTACTTACATATCCTATGGTAGAATTTTTGTATAATTTGAGATCTTGTGGGAGTGAATTTGTAACCTGCAAAAGTATAGATCGATCCCAATTAGGTATACAGACTGATGGGAAAGATATAACTCCAGTTTTTTCTATGGCTTTATGATTAGGCTCAAAGACTAAGGCTGTACGAGAAACGTAATTATTCGGAACATGTGCATGTATGGTTGTGATAGTACGAGCAGGTATTTCAATATCTTTTTCAAGCGTGACTTTTCCTCGATTAACATGATTAGATGTAACTTTTCTTGTGAATGTTAGGAAATTCTCGTCTAGACTGACGCTGTTAGTTTTGAAATCAAAATTAACATTACAAAAATGAGAAAGTATGTCAGTTCCTATTATTATGTCGTAAAAGCTTTGCTCTAGGACATATAACTCTATGTATAAATTAACTGACCCTATAGTCACATTTATGTAAAGAGAACCTGCGATGGGTAATTGATTTCCATTTGCACTTGTTACTACTGAGTCGATTTGCTGTAAATTTTCACGTTCTATTCCCAATGTTTTAAGCTTTCTTGAGGATAGTACCAAAACGCTAGCTCCTGTATCTATTATACCTTCCATAGGTATACCATTTACAAATATTTGTACACAGGGGGATTCATTACAAAAATTTCCGAGCGCCATAATGATTCCTACATCTCCAGTACTTGTCTCAGAAGTTTTTGCGGTGTAGTAGTGTTTAGTATCAGGTTGCCAAGGAAAATTTCGTTCAAGTAATTCTTCTGTTTTAATTAGAAAGAGCAATTTATCTTTTAATTTTAGTGTGGCTTTGTTAAGATTTATTGATAAGGTGTCTAATTGGCTCAAAAGGTCACAACCTATAATGCAGTCAATATTAGATGTTAAAAAAGCATCGCTTTGGTAAATACAAAATTTAATTACAATCAGGTACGGTCCTATTGCAACTGGGATTTGAGCCATAGATTCTATCACTAAGAGGTGTCCAGAGGTTGTTTGTAGTCTCAAATCGGTCTCAGAACTATCGAACTTATTTTTTGTATTTGATTGTAAATAGTCAAAAAGGCGTTTGCTTATAATTGAGCATGTTGCTCCACTATCAATAACTGCGGGTACATCGAATTCACCTAATTTTATCCTAACAACCGGTATTGCAGCAGGCATTTTGTTTGGATGAGGTAGAAGAATTCCCAAAATCTGTGGTGGAGGAAGGGGAGGTCGCCTTGGAATTGATGGTAAAATATTTTTCAGAAAACTAAGTCGAGAACTCCCTGGTATCTGTCTTTCTTCTGATTCCTCAGTTTCAAGAGTCAGAACGCCAGGTGCGGGGCGACTGATTAAGGTAGGGTCTGTGCGTAGTCTTGTTAATTCGAGACCCTGCCCCCGCTGAATTCGACTAACCTCAAATCTCCTCTGTCTAGTGTAACAGTAGCGCATAACTCTATAGTAGGCAAAATACGCACTTGCAGCAAAAGCTAAGATAATTATGAGGATAACCAAAACATTAATTAGTAATTGAGAAGCTCCTTTTAACAAACTATTAAGTGCTCCTGATGCTCCTTGTGTGCCCTCTACTAAGATGTGTTCGAACCTTTTTTCATTGCGATCTAAGACATTGCTGATTGCGGTTCCCGTACCTGCGAGGATTTGGTAAACTGTATTAGGATTTTCAGATAATTGAGCTGTATAAGCCATAATGCGTTCAACTTTTTCATTTAATTCATGAACTTGATTTTGATGACTACCTAACGAATTAACTTGATCATGAAAAAGAATCGGAGAGCTAAATGTAAAAATTGACCAATTTCCAGCCCAGGTTAAGTGTATAGGTAAGTGCATAACATGTGTAAGACCTTGCTGTGTGTAGAAAGAATTTCCTTTTGCAAAAATGCCTTTTGCCTTAAATTCGCATGACACCTTATTAGAATATTTAACTAAGTCAGAACTTCCAGCTATTGCAAAATAAAGCTCAGTACCTAGATATACAGGTAGGTCCTCATAACAAGTGTCGTTTACTTTATAATCCCAAAGAATTTGTGTGCTATTTATGCGCCTACACTGCCAAACCATTAAAACATCGCCTGCATAAGCTGCATGTATATCATCACGTGCTAAAAGTATCCTAGCTCCAGAAGTTGGGTCGATTTTCATGATCTTCTTCGTTACAACTAGCTGTTGCTGAGTAAATTTACAAAGTTCTTTCCACAAATTTCGAAAATTTTCCTGCTGAATTTCGAGTAATTCTTCTTCTAAATATTGAAATTTAGCATCCTCAGGATCAGGTTGGGATTGGTTTTGGGTTTGAGGTTGCTTCCTGATTGTAATTTTTGATGGCGAACTCACTGTAGTATTTACTCGAGGCTTATTAAAATAATCGTAAATTATTTTATGATCTCTACTCTTAATAATCTTTAGAATAACTTTTTGAGATGTCATATATGCGGCAAAAAGACTACACTCGGTGGTGGGTGTGGTTATTGTAAATCCACTTTGAATGGCTTTAATCATTACAAATGGATAATTTAATTCTGCTACATAAAATCCTAGCCTTTCATACTTACAAGTAGCGCTTAATGGGAATGGATCCCAAATAATTACAGCATCTTGTATACGTGTATAACAATGTCCAACTTGGGGGTGGCAGCCACCCATGTCCTCCAAGTCTGAGCTTAATGTTTTCCCATCCGTAGTCCCTACTTCTCCTACTTCTATGAAAAGATTAATCGTTGTTTTACACACATCACGACAGCACCATGTAAACTCAATGTTAAGGGTGTGGTTGGTAGACCATAGGTATTGATGAAGGCGTACGAGTTCAGAAGAATCCCATTTTTTCTCTTTCCATGCTCCTGCGCATGTAAAAGCAGAAACGTATTGTGTCGTAATTTGATCATATACAATGCCTTTACTGTTAAAGAAACCTGTGTTAGTGCAGATTGTTCGATTATGAGTATAGCATTTCATTGCCTCAGTTGTATGTGGTGTGTCTTTTGGAATCCAAACATCTACTTCTATATTAAAAGTGCTTGTATTAATTTTTGGTATAGTACAATCAATATGTTCCGGAATAGCTAATGCATATCCGCTTTTAGATTTACCACAAAGGTTAAACGTATGCACATCTACAACATCCGAGCATGCTCCTAAGCTTACCAAATATAAAATGCATGTAAGAGCTCTTAGCATTTTAAATTCGCGAGTATGTGCACATTTACGAATTTCATGAGCGCCAGGAGATACGTCTACCTCCATCAATAGTGGCACGTCTGCCAAAGAATGCGGTCTTATTTCCGCCTTAGGGCTAGTGCCCCCATTGTACACTGGTGACCTAGATGCGCTCATCTTAAATGTCTTAGCTAGCTTCTCTATAATTTCAGTTTGGCCCTTTCCGGGTCCACCTGGTTCCCCTAGGTCAACGGCTTCACACAATAACAAAGAAGGACGATTCAAATTTTGCAGCGAACCAGGAATTTTGTTTTCAGGTCCTTTGTTTTTCTGCCTAACCAGTCGTACAACATTAACTCTTCTGGAAATTTGGGTTTCCGGTCCCTGATTTGAGTTGAGGTGTTTTTCTTCCTCTTCAAAAATAAAATTCTCCGGAGTATTTTCAATTTCTCGTTCGTTTTTGAATTTTAATTCGCTACTTAATCCATTATTTTCTGGATCAAAGATCGTCATAATTCTCCGACCTTGCCCTATTCTTGGCCCAGGCCCCTGACTCACATTGCGAAAATCAGAAGATGTATTAGCTCTTCGTACATTTTCGTTACTATTTTCTTTGTAAGCTGGTTGAAAATGGCGCTGAAATGCAGATCTACATTTAATCGCATGATGTCCTAGCCGTCCACACTTCCAACACCGGCCCTTGCCTTGTGGGGTCCATCGCTCCTGCCCCCTTTGTGTCCAAGTATTCCTACTGCGGTTTTGGGTTTGAGAATTATTGTTTGAAAGTTTGTTCTGTAGTGTGAGGTTAGAAATGTGTCGTGAAAGAGTATCCATAGAATTAGATAAAGTATTAAAATCTGATGTGTGCGAGTAACTTTGCGGTGTTGAGTAAGCCTGTTCTTGTAGTTCTTGATGAATAGCTCGTCTGATGGCTTCATCTAAATTAAGAGGTTCAGTACCTAAGGTACTGTAACGTTTTATATTCGGCTGTAGTCCTCTTAAGAAAGCTCCTTTTGCAACAATTTCACGTTGTTCATGATTAAGGGTTGGATATGCTGATTTTACTAATTTTTTTATATCTACTGCAAAATCGGATACAGATTCATTAGGTCTCTGAATGCGATGCACTAATTCTAATTCTTTAAGAGCTGAATCTAATCCTACGGGAAATTGAACTTTAAAGGCTTCAATCCACTGTTGTAGTGTGAGTGGGTTAGCTGCATTTTCTTGCTCAGTTTGATTGAAAAAATTAAGCGCTAAGCCTCTTAAAAATGTAGGTAGAAGATTAATACTACGTTGCTCACTAAGATTGTATGCTTTGGAAAAGCGTGCAAACGTTTGAAACCAATCTTCAACATTTTCATGTGATTTACCCGAAAAGAGCGAGGGCTGAGCCTGATATAAAAACATGGGGTTGGTATCGTGAATGGCGGTGGTGACACTCTCCCGGATTTGGTCTTGAATTCCTTGCATCCTACGTAAAACGGAACGAGTGATAATCGGATCTCTTACCTTCGCCAGTTATGAATTCGTATCTCAGTAGAACCTCCACTATTGTAGGCGGGCTTGGCTACGACGATAGATTTTATTAAATTCAGCAAGGTATCACGAATGGATAAATAATCACGGAATACTATGACTATTCGAATACGAGCGAATGTAAAACACCACTTTGCGAGGTTGGGGTTGGACTTATATAGCGTGGTTGTTTATAGGTATTTACGATAAAAAGTGAAACATTTTGTTAGCTGAGTTTGTTGAATGCTATGTTTTAACATTAGATAGATAAGAAAGTTTACGAGAACGGAAAACTGGTAGTAAACGCGTAAACAGGTAGCAGATGTTTTTTTCATGTTTCATAAATTGTGGCATTGTTATCTATTACGTTGGTTATGCTTACAAATTTCAGCTTACACTATTGGGTTCAAAGCAAGAAACAAAATCTACATTCAGTAGTGACCAGGCAAAGTTAAGACTGGTGTTTAGGGTAAAACATACCTATGTATTGTAGATTTAAGTTTGCTAAACCTTTTTGGCGAAATAATTTATAGTCTGTTTCACATAAGTTTGTGCATAAATTTTAAGAATTTTTTTCGAAATTAAGCCAACGGATTACAGTAATTTTATATCAAATCAATGCTATAATAGCAATCTGTCAGCCTATTGTCGGACATAGTTCTTAAAATTTATGCCCAAACTTGTGTGAAACAAACTATAACTTCAAAATTTTCTGTCTTTAACTTCTTATTTCATTAAAATTTGTGGCTGTTAAATTGATCTAAAAAATGATTATTTCATATTCAATTTGCAAGAGCCATTTTTATGTATCTTGTTTATGATTTATTTAATATTTACCTTTATTTTTTACCTTTTTTTGCCTTTTTACCTTGTAATACTTGTAGTATTTGCTCTATCCATTTTTTGCGCTTTATAGTCGTGAATTACGCCCATGTGTGCTCCAGACCCCCTGAGATCCCCACGCCCATGTGTGACCGTGGGGAGGAAGTTGCGAGTGAGATCGAGTTATCTGGAATCATACATGCATTGATTTACGTGCCTAAAGCACTTTCAATTATAAGTATTGGTATCGTCAGACTTACGCCGCTAAAGTTAAATTTCATTAAACTCCTCAAATTGAATCATACGTACATTTATTTTCGTACCTCAACTTTAAGCTGTACTTATTTTAATGAACGGAAAGTAAAATTTATTCAATTTCACATGGATTCATGAAATATTTTTTCAGATGCACCCTTGCTTACGCTTAGACTTTTTAGACAATGCCCACTGCTTGCAATATTCACTGGTAATAATAATAATAATAACAATAATAATAATAATAATAATAATAATAATAATAATAATAATAATAATAATAATTATAATAATAATAATAATAATAATAACAACAGCAACAACAACAGCAACAACAACAACAACAACAACAACAGCAACAACAACAACAACAACAACAACAATAATAATATTAATAATAATAATAATAATAATAATAACAATGAAAATTAATAATAATAATAATAATAATAATAATAATAATTTGTGTCCAAAAAATGTAAATTTTTTGGCGGTTTGCCTCATATATTTGATTTTTAATTGTATTTTGTTCAATTTGCTCAATTTTTTGAGATTTTTATGTTTTTTACTATTTAGAAAGAACAAGCATTGTCTGAATATAAAAACAGCGTTTTTAATTTGCAATGCAGTCATGCTTTTAAGCTCAAAAAGGGTACTTTTTGAAATTTTTGGCCTGACCCACCAGAAGTCCCATGCTGTACACTTCCAATGATGATTAGGATATTTCAGGACTTCATCAGCCAGTTGCTTGCATTGTTTTGTGGGGCGAGACGCATTTTTTGTTACGGTGCCTTTATCTTTTATGAGCCAGTCGGACACCAGCTTTTGCCTCGGGTTCGTCGGGGCCTGAATGAGGCCTGTCAATCCGGGCGAATCCGCGTCCAGGGCTTGGCAGTAGCCAGTTTTCCGGACCAACTCTACCGGATGACTGAAGCCAAAATGGAAACATCTGCAGATCCAGCGCCACAACAACGCTTGTATCAGGACAAGCGATCCATTTCACGCAAAGCGTTTAATTGGAAGTGGCGCCGCTATGAAGTATAATACTCTTCTGAGATTTTTTTGATCTTTTCACTTCTTTCTAAAGGATCTTCCTATCTCATAGGAAAAGCGGCATGATGCCAGGGAAGAGCGGGCCTATAGGCTCATGAAGGAGCGAGAAGAGGCCGAGCGCGTAAGTTACTTAACTTAACTTAACTTAACTTAACTTAACTTAACATAACTAAGTTAACTTTAACTTAACTTCATCTGGGTTGCTTTTTGTACGCAAGGACGATAATTTTTGTTTCTTGTTTCACTTCTTCTAATATATTACAATTTATGCATTTGCCAGTTTCTTTTACATTTTCAACAAGTGTTTTTCTTTCTTATGTCTCTTAACAAAAGATTTCTGAAAGATTTTCGGAAGTTTGCAGAAAAAGTGATTTTTCATGTGTTTTTAGCTATTTATTTGCTTGAAAGTGTCAAATTTACAATGGTTTGGTTCACATAATCATGTTTTCCTTACATAATGTTCAATTTTCTCGACTTTTTGATTTTTTCCAAATTTTTTTAATGCTTTTGCTCTAGAAAGATAAAGCATCGTCTGGAACACCAAAAAACCATGTTTTTGATGCATTCCCATCATTTTTTGGCCCAAAAATAGTACTTTAAAATTTCAACCTCCGCGAATTCCCATTATGCTTATGTATTTTGATAATTGCATTATTATTATTATTATTATATTACTATCTCTCATATTGATGACTCTCTATCATTCAAAAAGAATATTATTTTCAAGATGGCTTCCCTTGGCAAGACTGGCGGCTTCTGGCAGCAATGTGGAGCCTGCTAGCGGTGTGGCTCCCCGTGATCAGTCACTCAAAGTGGAGTCTGACAAGCCGGGGCCTTCTGGGTATTGGTCGGGGCCCAGTGTAGGTCTGCCATTACCCGGTTCCCCTCGTCCAACGCCCACAGTTTTTGGAAGCCAGCTGCCCGTTATCGAAAGCGTACGTTTACCTTTGTTTGAAATTTTTCATGCTATCTTTGAATTATTACTATAAATGCAGTTTTTCTTTCAATACCAAAATCTTTATTGATTCTATTTTTTAGGGTTTTCAAGAAATTCCGGACCCACAGATCCACAGAGACTTTTTAATGGCCGTTGCAATGCAGGCTGTAAGTTAAATTCTACCTCAATTTAAAAACGCTAAAAACTGTTTACTACTTGGTGGAAATGGATATATAAACTCGGAACAGATTTGATTAATTTTTTTCTTGATTTGCTTTTTTTGTTTTTTAGCAGTTCGATGTGGAGTTCCGTACTTTACAAGAGGAGCAGCAAGAAATTGAGCAGCTAATGGCGGATGCGCCGATCCAGCATAAGTCTCCCAGCGCCACTGGCCGCCTATGCGGATCCGCATGATTTTGCTTCTGCTCAGACTGCAGCCATGGATGTAATTTTGAGAAGTTTTGTACGCCACATTCTCAAATTTCTTTATTTTAAATGTACAATTTTTATGGAATGTTAAATAATGCAGTTTCTAATTTTTCTCTGAAAAAGAGAAAATAAAATAAAAAATTGAAATATTAAAAGATGTGAGAAAATAAACATAAGTGAAGCTCCGTTTTTACCACGTTATTTCCATATTTAATATTTTGCAGATGTTTATCTGCGTACTTTTAGTCAATATACGTTTTTTTGTATTTATGTACTTTTATTTGCAGACATGCAACTTTGCTCGTCTTTTGCTTTCCAACTATTTTCATTTTTTGAAACAATTTCCTTTTGATCACCAATAAATCTGCGCAATTTTATTTATTTGACCAGATGAGTCTAACCGGAATTAAAGGCACAAAATTGTTTCACAAATCTACCTTTCTCTGACTTTGCTTAGTTCTTGCACAAATCTAAAAAAACGGAAGAACTTTTTATTGTACCTACTTCGAAAACAGCATGTCCCAATAAAAAATACACATGAGGAAAACATTTATTACGATAATACATTGTTCAACTTTTTCGACTTTTTATTTTTTTCAAAATTTTTCCCATGTTTTTAGGCGCTAGAAAGATAGTATATATTGTCTAGAACAACAAAACATGATGTTTTGATGCTTTCCCATGCCCACCGTTCTGTGGCCCAAAGAAGACACATGTACGCAAATAACCTGTATAAGTAAATTTATATACGCAAATAAACGTATGCTGATTACAGGTATCAAATCTAAAAAATGTGCATGCTCATATGTGAATAATTGTACACGACTCTAGGTACGCAAATAAATATATCCGCGACCATAACTGCACTTGTGTACCTTTACTCCAGCATCATTATTGGTTTGTCTCATGTACGCAATTTGAAAAAAATACAAAAAACAAAAAACGGAAGAACTTTTTATTGTACCTACTTCAAAAACAGCGTGTCCCAATAAAGAAAATATACATGAGGAAAACATTTATTACGATAAAATTTTTAGCAGTCACAAAAACATCATAACTAGTTGCTGAACTAACGCTCAATAATGCAATATACAAGAAAAAAAGGAAAAAACAAAAAAATTGCCAAGAAACACGAAAAATTTTAATACTGTAAAATAAAATTGTGGCGAGACAAAATTTGAACGTCTGGATGAATGGAAAATTAATAACAAGATATGTACTCCATTAAATTACAAGATATGTACTCCATTAAATTTTTGAAGCGCATTCAAAACATCATCAGGATGGAATTCAGTATAACTTTAGTTGCACAGCATGACCAATCTGAAGGGGCGTCAGCCAAATCTGGGGGGGTTCAAGAATTGGACTTTTTTGTACCAAAATGACCTCAAAAATTTATATAAGCGCTAAAATAGCGTTAAAACAACGTTATTACATACACAGTTTATGGTCAATTTGCAGCACTTTTGGAAAGAATTTTCAATTTTCATCTGTTTTTGGCCTCCATTTTGCCTCATTTTCCCCACGAAATTTTCCATTTTTCCATTCTGGGGGGTCAGGACCATAGGTGGGCAGCACCAAAATTCTATGGGGGGGTGAAAAAATTTCTGGGGGGTGAAAAAAATTTTTAAAGGTCAAAAATGGCCTTAAAAATAATGGTATAGCGAAAAAAACACCATTTTTCGACGTTTCTCATCATGCTCTATCCAATGGCATCAAAAAATTGCTAAAAAAGCAAAAAAATTTTTTCTGGGGGGGGGTATTTTGATTTCTGGGGGGGGGGGGTATTTCGACTTCTGGGGGGTGCATACCCACCCCAAAACCCCCCCCACGCCCATGTGTGGTCAGGACCCCCCAAACCCTCCACGTGCATGTCTGGTCAAGACTCCAAAGAATTTTGAAACAGATTATATGCAAATTTTGACTAAGTTTACTTTTTTGCCTAGATTCTCAGACGTAATTCAAATGCAAATTATAATGGACGTAAGCTGATTTTGTGTTTTTTATTTAGTCAGACAAAACGACAAAGTGAAACACTTTAACACGCAAACAGGGGCAAATACAGGGTACGCGCAACATTGCTATACAAAGAGTACCTACCTACCTACCAGTACACGAAAAAAAAACAAAAAAAAATTGCCACAGATTTTCGCTGAAGTCTAAGAAATTTAATGATTTTTTCGCACAAAATCGTCAATAATTTCAAAATTTTTGGAAAAATATTGCGTCAAAAGTGAATTTAAACTAAAGCAAATGATGTAAAACGACAAAAAACGCTTTCGCAGGTCAAGAGCAAATTTTTGGACATGTTTTTGACTTTTTCCGGAAAAGTTAGGGTTTAGCCCCAAAGAAGGCTGTTATTTTATGAGATTTTAGTATATTTAAAAATTTTTACACAAATCGCAAGAAAATTTGACGCTCTTCTGAATAAGCTGTTCCAATTGCTGATTTTCCCTAATTCTCACAGCAATCTACAAAAACCGGACGTACAAAAAATGTGTCGTTTATTTTTTTATACGGAAAATGTTACACGATTTGCTAGCAAAACAAAAAAGAAAACTACAGACCTATGAAGGCCCCGCCAGTTGTGACGTAACGCGCGATATTGCTACAAATAAGAAAAACAAAAAATTGCCAGGGATTTCTGGTGAAGTCTAGGAAATTTAACGATTATTTGCACAAAATTGACAATAATTTCATATTTTTTTGGAAAAAATTGCTCAAAAGTGAATTTAAACAAAACGCCAAAAATGCTTTTTGCACTTCAAGAGAGCATTTTTGGACGTGTTTTTGACTCTTTTCTGAAAAGTTAGGGTATCGCCCCCTTCCTTAAGAAAATCCTGAAATCCGCCACTGATAAGTATTTATGGACCACGGCAACGTCGATCAGGGTGCAGGTTGTCCAAAAGCCGCTCAGCTTTGTTGCGTCGCCTACAAACGCCTCAACCTCCAGCGGCCACGGCAGCTGCAGTGGCAGCAGCAGCCCCAGCTGCGACGTTGACTGCAGCATTTGCTGCAGCATTGGCCGCGGCATTGGCTACGGCCAGCGGCGGTGGCGCATTCCTAGCCTGAGCCAAGGCCGCAACAACGCTTAAAAATTAACAATAAATATTAGATACCAAAGGAATGAGAAACAATAATGTTGTTTGGTACATTCTTAAACCCCTTCAGAATAAAATCTACTCGAAATTATACAAAAAGGTTTTCAAATCAAAATAACAAATAAGTTGTACCTAGGGGTTAGGGTGGATATAAATACCCCCGGAAAAATTTTCACCCATCTTCAAAAATTTTTCACCCCAGCCAGACTTGTTGATTTTTCTAAACTCATCAGAAAATCACGAAATTTTAATGAAAATTTGCAGAAAAAGGGGTTTTCCTTCGCGTTTTTAGACATCTATTTGCTCAAAAGTATCAAATTTTCAATGCTTTGCATCATGTACTTATTTTTTACCTATACATTGTTCAATTTTTTTCGTCTTTTTATTTTTTTCGAAATTTTTCCATGTTTTTAGGCGCTAGAAAGATAGTATATCGTTTAGAACAACAAAACATGATGTTTTGATGCTTTCCCATGCCCACCGTTCTGTGGCCCGAAGGAGACACATGTACGCAAATAACCTGTATAAGTAAATTTATATACGCAAATAAACGTATGCTGATTACAGGTATAAAATCTAAAAAATGTGCATGCTCATACGTGAATAATTGTACACGACTCTAGGTACGCAAATAAATATATCCGCGACCATAACTGCACTTGTGTACGTTTACTCCAGCATCCTTATTGGTTTGTCTCATGTACGCAATTTAAAAAAAATACAAAAAAACAAAAAACGGAAGAACTTTTTATTGTACCTACTTCAAAAACGGAGTGTCCCAATAAAGAAAATACACATGAGGAAAACATTTATTACGATAAAATTTTTAGCAGTCACAAAAACATCATAACTAGTTGCTGAACTAACGCTCAAAAATGCAATATATGAGAAAAAAAGGAAAAAACAAAAAAATTGCCAAGAAACACGAAAAATTTTAATACTGTAAAACAAAATTGTGGCGAGACAAAATTTGAACGTCTGGATGAATGGAAAATTAATAACAAGATATGTACTAAATTAAATTACGAGATATGTACTCCATTAAATTTTTGAAGCGCATTCAAAACATCATCAGGATGGAATTCAGTATAACTTTAGTTGCACAGCATGACCAATCTGAAGGGGGCGTCAGCCAAATCTGGGGGGGGTTCAAGAATTGGACTTTTTTGTACCAAAATGACCTCAAAAATTTATATAAGCGCTAAAATAGCGTTAAAACAACGTTATTACATACACAGTTTATGGTCAATTTGCAGCACTTTTGGAAAGAATTTTCAATTTTCATCTGTTTTTGGCCTCCATTTTGCCTCATTTTCCCCACGAAATTTTCCATTTTTCCATTCTGGGAGGTCAGGACCATAGGTGGGCAGCACCAAAATTCTGGGGGGGGTGAAAAAATTTCTGGGGGGATGAAAAAATTTTTAAAGGTCAAAAATGGCCTTAAAAATAATGGTATAGCGAAAAAAACACCATTTTTCGACGTTTCTCATCATGCTCTATTCAACGGCATCAAAAAATTGCTAAAAAAGCAAAAAAAATTTTTCTGGGGGGGGGGGTATTTTGATTTCTGGGGGGGGTATTTCAACTTCTGGGGGGGGGGTGCATACCCACCCCAAACCCCCACGCCAATGTGTGGTCAGGACCCCCCAAACCCTCCACGTGCATGTCTGGTCAAGACTCCAAAGAATTTTGAAACAGATTATATGCAAATTTTGACTAAGTTTACTTTTTTGCCTAGATTCTCAGACGTAATTCAAATGCAAATTATAATGGACGTAAGCTGATTTTGTGTTTTTTATTTAGTCAGACAAAACGACAAAGTGAAACACTTTAACACGCAAACAGGGGCAAATACATGGTACGCGCAACATTGCTATACAAAGAGTACCTACCTACCTACCAGTACACGAAAAAAAAACAAAAAAAATTGCCACGGATTTTCGCTGAAGTCTAAGAAATTTAATGATTTTTTCGCACAAAATCGTCAATAATTTCAAAATTTTTGGAAAAATATTGCGTCAAAAGTGAATTTAAACTAAAGCAAATGATGTAAAACGACAAAAAACGCTTTCGCACGTCAAGAGCAAATTTTTGGACATGTTTTTGACTTTTTCCGGAAAAGTTAGGGTTTAGCCCCCAAGAAGGCTGTTATTTTATGAGATTTTAATATATTTAAAAATTTTTACACAAATCGCAAGAAAATTTGACGCTCTTCTGAATAAGCTGTTCCAATTGCTGATTTTCCCTAATTCTCACAGCAATCTACAAAAACCGGACGTACAAAAAATGTGTCGTTTATTTTTTTATACGGAAAATGTTACACGATTTGCTAGCAAAACAAAAAAGAAAACTACAGACCTATGAAGGCCCCGCCAGTTGTGACGTAACGCGCGATATTGCTACAAATAAGAAAAACAAAAAATTGCCACGGATTTCTGGTGAAGTCTAGGAAATTTAACGATTATTTGCACAAAATTGACAATAATTTCATATTTTTTGGAAAAAAATTGCTCAAAAGTGAATTTAAACAAAACGCCAAAAATGCTTTTTGCACTTCAAGAGAGCATTTTTGGACGTGTTTTTGACTCTTTTCTGAAAAGTTAGGGTATCGCCCCCCCTTAAGAAAATCCTGAAATCCGCCACTGATAAGTATTTATGGACCACGGCAACGTCGATCAGGGTGCAGGTTGTCCAAAAGCCGCTCAGCTTTGTTGCGTCGCCTACAAACGCCTCAACCTCCAGCGGCCACGGCAGCTGCAGTGGCAGCAGCAGCCCCAGCTGCGACGTTGACTGCAGCATTTGCTGCAGCATTGGCCGCGGCATTGGCTACGGCCAGCGGCGGTGGCGCATTCCTAGCCTGAGCCAAGGCCGCAACAACGCTTAAAAATTGACAATAAATATTAGATACCAAAGGAATGAGAAACAATAATGTTGTTTGGTACATTCTTAAACGCCTTCAGAATAAAATCTACTCGAAATTATACAAAAAGGTTTTCAAATCAAAATAACAAATAAGTTGTACCTAGGGGTTAGGTTGGATATAAATACCCCCGGAAAAATTTTCACCCATCTTCAAAAATTTTTCACCCCAGCCAGACTTGTTGATTTTTCTAAACTCATCAGAAAATCACGAAATTTTAATGAAAATTTGCAGAAAAAGGGGTTTTCCTTCGCGTTTTTAGACATCTATTTGCTCAAAAGTATCAAATTTTCAATGCTTTGCATCATGTACTTATTTTTTACCTATACATTGTTCAATTTTTTTCGTCTTTTTATTTTTTTCGAAATTTTTCCATGTTTTTAGGCGCTAGAAAGATAGTATATCGTTTAGAACAACAAAACATGATGTTTTTGATGCTTTCCCATGCCCACCGTTCTGTGGCCCGAAGAAGACACATGTACGCAAATAACCTGTATAAGTAAATTTATATACGCAAATAAACGTATGCTGATTACAGGTATAAAATCTAAAAAATGTGCGTGCTCATACGTGAATAATTGTACACGACTCTAGGTACGCAAATAAATATATCCGCGACCATAACTGCACTTGTGTACGTTTACTCCAGCATCCTTATTGGTTTGTCTCATGTACGCAATTTAAAAAAATACAAAAAAACAAAAAACGGAAGAACTTTTTATTGTACCTACTTCAAAAACAGCGTGTCCCAATAAAGAAAATACACATGAGGAAAACATTTATTACGATAAAATTTTTAGCAGTCACAAAAACATCATAACTAGTTGCTGAACTAACGCTCAAAAATGCAATATATAAGAAAAAAAGGGAAAAACAAAAAAATTGCCAAGAAACACGAAAAATTTTAATACTGTAAAACAAAATTGTGGCGAGACAAAATTTGAACGTCTGGATGAATGGAAAATTAATAACAAGATATGTACTAAATTAAATTACGAGATATGTACTCCATTAAATTTTTGAAGCGCATTCAAAACATCATCAGGATGGAATTCAGTATAACTTTAGTTGCACAGCATGACCAATCTGAAGGGGACGTCAGCCAAATCTGGGGGGTTCAAGAATTGGACTTTTTTGTACCAAAATGACCTCAAAAATTTATATAAGCGCTAAAATAGCATTAAAACAACGTCATTACATATCACAGTTTATAGTCAATTTGCAGCACTTTTGGAAAAAATTTTCAATTTTCATCCGTTTTTGGCCTCCATTTTGCCTCATTTTCCCGACGAAATTTTCCATTTTTCCATTCTGGGGGTCAGGACCATAGGTGGGCAGCACCAAAATTCTGGGGGGGGGGTGAAAAAATTTCTGGGGGGAGGGTGAAAAATTTTTAAAAGGTCAAAAATGGCCTTAAAAATGGTGGTATGGCGAAAAAAAACACCATTTTTTGACGTTTCTCATCATGCTCTATCCAATGGCATCAAAAAATTGCTAAAAAAGCAAAAAAAATTTTTTCTGGAGGGGGCGGGGGTATTTTGATTTCTGGGGGGGGGGGGGGGTATTTCAACTTCTGGGGGGGCGTGTATACCCCCCACGCCCATGTGTGGTCAGGACCCCCAAACCCTCCACGTGCATGTCTGGTCAAGACTCCAAAGAATTTTGAAACAGATTATATGCAAATTTTGACTAAGTTTACATTTTTGCCTAGATTCTCAGACGTAATTCAAATGCAAATTATAATGGACGTAAGCCGATTTTGTGCTTTTTATTTAGTCAGACAAAACGACAAAGTGAAACACTTTAACACGCAAACAGGGGCAAATACAGGGTATGCGCAACATTGCTATACAAAGAGTACCTACCTACCTACCAGTACACGAAAAAAACAAAAAAAATCGCCATGGATTTTTGCTGAAGTCTAAGAAATTTAATGATTTTTTTCGCACAAAATTGTCAATAATTTCAAAATTTTTGGAAAAATATTGCGTCAAAAGTGAATTTAAACTAAAGCAAATGATGTAACACGACGAAAAACGCTTTTGCACGTCAAGAGCAAATTTTTGGACATATTTTTGACTTTTTCCGGAAAAGTTAGGGTTTAGCCCCAAGAAGGCTGTTATTTTATGAGATTTTAAAATATTTAAAAATTTTTACATGAAATCGCAAGAAAATTTGACGCTCTTCTGAATAAGCTGTCCCAATTGCTGATTTTCCCTAATTCTCACATGCAATCTACAAAAACCGGACGTACGAAAAATGTGTCAGTTTATTTTTTTATATGGAAAATGTTACACGATTTGCTAGCAAAACAAAAAAGAAAACTAGCAGACCTATGAAGACCCCGCCAGTTGTGACGTAATGCGCGATATTGCTACAAATAAGAAAAACAAAAAATCGCTATGGATTTCCGGTGAAGTCTAGGAAATTTAACGATTATTTGCACAAAATTGACAATAATTTCATATTTTTTTGGAAAAAATTGCTCAAAAGCGAATTTAAACAAAACGCCAAAAATGCTTTTTGCACTTCAAGAGAGCATTTTTGGACGTGTTTTTGACTCTTTTCTGAAAAGTTAGTGTATCGCTCCTCCCCTCAAGAAAATCCTGAAATCTACCACTGATAAGTATTTATGGACCACGGCAACGTCGATCCGGGTGCAGGTTGTCCAAAAGCCGCTCAGCTTCGTTGCGTCGCCTACAAACGTCTCGACCTCCAGCGGCCGCGGCAGCTGCAGTGGCAGCAGCAGCCCCAGCTGCGACGTTGACTGCAGCATTTGCTGCGGCGTTGGCCGCGGCATTGGCTACGGCCAGCGGCGGTGGCGCATTCCTAGCCTGAGCCAAGGCCGCAACAACGCTTAAAAATTAACAATAAATATTAGATACCAAAGGAATGAGAAACAATAATGTTGTTTGGTACATTCTTGAATTGCCTTCAGAATAAAATCTACTCGAAATTATACAAAAAGGTTTTCAAATCAAAATAACAAATAAGTTGTACCTAGGGGTTAGGGTGGATATAAATACCCCCGGAAAAATTTTCACCCATCTTCAAAAATTTTTCACCCCAGCCAGACTTGTCGATTTTTCTAAACTCATCAGAAAATCACGGAATTTTAATGAAAATCTGCAGAAAAAGGGTTTTCCTTCGCGTTTTTAGACATCTATTTGCTCAAAAGTGTCAAATTTTCAATGCTTTGCATCATGTACTTATTTTTTACCTATACATTGTTCAATTTTTTTCGACTTTTTATTTTTTCGAAAATTTTCCATGTTTTTAGGCGCTAGAAAGATAGTATATTGTCTAGAACAACAAAACATGATGTTTTTGATGCGTTCCCATGCCCACCGTTCTGTGACCCAAAGAAGACACATGTACGCAAATAACCTGTATAAGTAAATTTATATACGCAAATAAGCATATGCTGATTACAGGTATGAAATCTAAAAAATGCGCGTGCTCATACGTGAATAATTGTACACGACTCTAGGTTACGCAAATAAATATATCCGCGACCATAACTGCACTTGTGTATGTTTTCTCCGGCATCCTTATCAGTTTGTCTCATGTACACAATTTAATGTACCTTCAGATACACATACGTTTATTCCTGTATTTGACGAATCCGTGATAGCCAATGACACAAATAAGTCTACATATTAACATTAATAATCTGTATGTGCAGTTCCAGGTACACAAATAAACCTATCACAGGTACACTATACGGATTATTCATGTACCCGAGAGAAGCATCCGTATTGCCGCCAATGCGGCGGTAGCAGCAGCCGCATTGGCGACAGCGGCCGCAGCTCTGATGGCAGCGTTAGCCATCTGGGGCTCGTGCACAACAAGACTAAAATTAACAATAAACATTAGGTACCTTCTAAAGAAGTTTAGAAAATTTAATGAAAAATGTAAAATAAGAAAATAATGTTGTCAGGTACATTTTTAATTGCTGTAAGAGTAAAATTTACTCGAAATTATACAAAAATGTTTTCAAATCAAGATAACAATTGAGCTTAAGCTTAGGGCTAGGGTGATATCTAATTAACTCCGCAGAAAATTTTTACACCTCGTTAAAAATTTTCACCCAAGCTCAGACTTGTCGATTTTTCTAAAGTTTTCAGAAGTTGCCAAAATTTTGATACAAATCTGCAGAAAAAGTGCTTTTCTAAGCGTTTTTAGCTATCCATTTGCTCAAAACTGTCAAATTTTCACCGCCTTGCATCATACACTTAGTTTTTTACGTATATATTGTTCAGTTTTTTTGATTTCCTTATTTATTTTCGAAATTTGAAAATGTTTTTATGCGCTAGAAAGATGGAGCATTGTCTAAAGCAACCCAAAATGATGTGTCTGACACATTCCCACGGTTTTTGGCCCAAAAAAGACACTTCAAAATTTCATCCCCGCAATTTTCACTCAAGGCCAAATTCCCTCACCCAATCAGACTTGTTGATTTTTCAGAAAATTTCACAAGTTTCCAAAATCATTATTAAAATTTGCAGAAAAATTGCTTTTTCAAGTGTTTTTATCTATTTGCTTAAAAAACTGTCAAAATTTCAACGGTTTGCATCATATAATCAAGTTTTATTTCATGTACTTACATTGCCGGCAATGC
The DNA here is from genome assembly GCA_036768485.1 of Mermis nigrescens. Lineage (NCBI taxonomy): Eukaryota > Metazoa > Nematoda > Enoplea > Mermithida > Mermithidae > Mermis > Mermis nigrescens. Next base: position 4,093,691 of record JAVLUZ010000157.1, on the reverse strand, counting down.
CCAAGGCGGTCGTTGGTCAATTGCTGGGTGCGGCGGCAAATTTGGTTCATCCGCCCTGATCAAGTGACTGAGCGCCATTACATTAACCCGACGCCCTTGTTGGTCATAAGCTTTAAATGACGTTATATTACCATGCTGGCCAGCGCAAACGCTCAACACGTTGCGCTTGAAGCGCTGGTAGCACGCTGGACAAGCGTAAATCAGATTGTCGTATGGAGTGATCCGCGTGACACTCATGTTGCCTTGTTCATGACATTTGTAACATCGCAAAGCCGGATCAGCTATTCCCAAAGGCTGGCCTCCCGGACAACAACAATAGGTCAAAACATATGCTGCGACCTCCCGCACCGTCAAGCCTCCTGGCGGCGCGGCGAGCATAGGATCACATCTGTGAATAACGTGACAATGAATGATGGTGTAAGCTGTTCAATTAAAACTCAGGTATGCAAATAAATAATTCATATGTGCATTTCTAGGTACAAAAACAGAGTTTATCAACTCCCAGGTACGAAACCGATAAAGATATTAATTTGTATGATCATACACAATTCAAGATGATACATTCGGGATCTCAGTCGCGACCATAGATGCACAGCATAGCCGATCTGGGGGGGTCAGCCAGTCTGGAGTGGTCAAAAATAGAACTTTTTGGGGCCAAAATGAGCTCAAAAACTGGTATAAGTGCTAAAATAGCGTTAAAACTACGTTATTACACGGTTTCCGGTCAATTTGAAGCACTTTTGAAGAAAATTTTCAATTTTCATCCATTTTTTGCCTTCATTTTGCCCCATTTTCCCCACAAAATTTTCCATTTTTCCATTCTGGGGGTCAGGACCCCCAAACCCCACCACGTGCATGTCTGGTCGCAACCTTAGCTGCACCTATGTATACTAGGTAGGGAAATTTACGTGCATACGTTTATTCAATTATTTTGCTTATACGTGAATAATCGTATATGAAGTCCTCAGTACACAAATAAACGTTTACATCTAGCTACAATGGATAATCCCTGTGCAGCTACAGGTACGCAAATAAACCTATGTGAAGTATAGGAGGGATTATTCACGTACCCATTTAAAATGTACTGTGGTACGGGAATATTCTGACATTCAATAAGAGTCAGGTACGGTAATGATCGTATGTAATTCTTGAGGTACGCAAATAAATGTTTAAAAATGCAACCAGAATTTTGATCTTTTACATATACTTACTGTAGGTGCTGGGCAATCAGGTGCTCAAAGAAACGTATTTAAAAAGCATATGTGAGTTTTATTTTGAAAAAATTTTTTGGGTGGGAGAATGAATAATGATGGCAATGGAAACGAGAATAATTTTCCGCACTTCGTTTTTTGACAAGATGTGCGGAAAACACTTCATGTTCCCAATGCCGTCATTATTACTCCCACTCGGTATTTTTGTACAAGATCCCTTTGTACATGTACAAAGATGGTCCCCAAGAGTCTTTGTACATTTTGTACATGCAAATTTTTGTGCGCTATAACTTAGTACAGTAGCAATTTTAGTGTGGTAAAACAGGGTTTTCCGACCTTTGGTAATGTATTTTATCTAATTTCTGGGCTTCTGACGCCAAAAATTACTGAAAATTGTCTTAAAATGGCGCAAAGCGCCAAAAAATTTGACATTTTTCATTCTAAATGCAAATTCAGCCATTATGGAGATATATAAGACAGACAATTACTCATTTCGCGCCGAAAATTTTTGAGAATTTTACACTTTTTTACAGTTTTTGTCCTCCCAAAAATCTTTGTATAAAGACAGTCCTGATGTACCTCAGGGAAAATCATTGTTAAATACAAAAAAACCAAGCTCCCACTAAAAATTGTCAAGATAAAGATAAAGATATCTTTATCTTTATCTTTATCTTGCTGACAAGATAAAGATAAAGATATCTTTTACAACACTACTTGCAATCTGTAAAGTTGATGGTGATTTTTGAAGCTATAGTAGCTGTTGAAAAAGGGATTTAACATTGAACACGTCAGGATTTTATATCTTACACATGCTGGCAAGTGATAACAACATGGACATTTTTGGGTGCAACAATGGCTTCCTTGAAAATTATAGGCAACATTGCACTCCTCGCAAAAATAAGCCATTGAAAAGAATCCTCTAATTTGGCTTATAACTGTATAATGATTACTATGTTGATACAAACGAATCACCTTATTTGATTTTGGCCCTCAGATGATTATAATAAATTGAGCAAGCTGACGATATAAAAGATACAATACATAAATGGCTAAAAATATGACCCTTAACAATAATCAACTTTACACAAATGCCTTACTATCATTGCAGTTTTTTTAGCTCAAAATTTGTATTGCATTTCTATCATTGCAGTTTTTAGCTCAAAACATGTAAGAAATGAGAATATAAAAAATCAATGCCTCTAATGTTATCAAGTTTATACAAATACATTACTATGATTGCAGTTTTTTAGTTCAAAATATGTAAGAAATAATAATATAAAAAATCATTGCATATGAACAAAAGTATTAATTGGTTAGAACCTATAAAATATAATAAACAAGCAATGCACCTTCAAATATTAAATTATTCACATCAATCCTTGTAAATACTTTAATTTGATATTTTGGCATTACGTGTCGCACTTTCATCAGCTGGGGAATACCACAGGGCCCTGCGTGGTTTTCAAGGCCCGCCAACTACATCAGCTGGAGGGCTTTATTCTTTTGTGCCTCATATCTATGCAAATCACCCTTTTGTGTTTTGTCACAATGATATGCAGGTTTTCCCTTATGTAAATATATGCGAGCAACAACAAGGGCTCTAGGCAAGCAAAAATTATCATTATTGTTTATTTTTATATAATATCCGCTGTGTGAGCAATTTAAAAATTTTTTGTGTAAATTTAAATTTGTTTAGAAAATCTTCTGGATCCAGTTCAAGGGCTACTGAAAGTATTTTAATGATAAAATTGTATAAATATATTTTAATTTCTTGATTTGATTGTGATACGCGTTCAATTTGATTCAAAATTATTTCTCCCATAATATTTACACAATTTCTCAAATGTAATAAAATGGGCTTGTCCAAATTCAAATGCGACAGCTGTAAGCCAAATAAAGCCTAAGGGTTTGTTCATCACATGATGCTATTCACAGCACAATCAAAAATTAAAGGTAATGGTTGATCAAAATTATCCAATTTGTTTGTATTCAAAACCAAAATTTGTACTTGGCACCACATATGGGCACAGAAGAGGGAAGGGTGGTTTGGGGAGGGGGGTGTGCACCCTCCTCCAAAGAAACAAAATACCCTCTCCCCAGAATTGCATTTTTGAAAATTTTTTTGCTTCTTTTCGCAATTTTTTGATGCCAATAGATAGTGCTCAATGAGAAACGTCAAAAAATTGTGTTTTTTGCATACCACCATTTTTAAGGCCAATTTTTGACCTTTGAAAAATCTTGCACCCCCAAAATTTTCTTGCTGCCCACATATGCATGGCACCTTCAGTATTAAAACGTTTGATACGTTGTACTTCAGGATCACTCACTTCATAATACCACTCTGGTTTAGAATTATCATCTTCAACAGCCGATACTTCTAAATTTACATCATCATCATCATCATCTTTCAATGTCCAACTCTTCTAAATTTGCATCACTTTCACCAACTTGCTTGCAGTCAGATGCTACCCATTTGGTGACTGTAATTGAATTCAAAGTCTCAAAGAGCCCAAACTTTCTACATCAGATACATCTTTAATATTACTGTATCATTTTGAGGCTCAAATACTACTTCTAGTAATTATAGAATCACTTGATTTTCCCAAAATATTCGAATAATCCAGAGATAACTTGTAATCACTATCACTCATTTTAAAATATTGTGCTAAACAAAAATTTGTATCTAAAAACTTTGATATAAAACAAAAAAATTGAACATTGACATTATGTTTTTAAAAATTATAACTAGTTTTATACAATCAATATGATGATTGCTTAATATCTAGTTTCATCTTAAATTCAACATAATCTAAGCCAATGATATCAAGTTGTAAAAACGAGTATTCATTTTAAAATCTTGTGTGAATTATACTTTGACTTGATTGTACATACCGTTTTAAAGCTTATTATAATTTGTTACAATATAGTTGAAAATGGAGGATGATTTGATGTATAAAACAAGCAAATTTATCCTGAGAAAAAATGTTTACTTTTTAGTTTCAAAATTTAACTGGTATCCCAGTGATGGTTTTAGGGTGTGCAAAAATTTTGTAAATGTTAACAAAATTTACCCAACAAAAGTCGGAATTATTTGAATAGACAGCAATACAAAGAGTTGTGCTGTGCTATAAATGAGATTACTATAGCTCTAAACTAAAAAGTTGGCTCAAAAATTGAGACAAGCAACACAGCTTCAATATCAATTCTGATGATGGATAACAATCAAATGATATTGTTTGGAAAGCACTCTCAAAAATCAAGAAGTTGTTTTGACCTCAGAGCAGTCTGAATTGTGGAAAATTCAACAAAACAATATCCAAATGGCTATGAATCCTGTGCAAGGTAAAAATTACCATTTTTATTTTTATTGTCACATTATTTCTATATCTAATCAGTTATCACGTAACTATTATTTACTTTTATCATTTAGCTCCTAATTCTTCTAATTATTTATTATAATTATTATTTTCTATCATTGATTATTTTTAATCATATATTTTTATGATTAATTTAATAATTAACGTACATACTTGTCTTTGACATAAATACTAATGGTATCTACCATTGAATATTTTTAGAATAATACTATATTAGAAAACAATATTTCACTTACATAGTTACTCTATCAAATTGACAACTAGACAAATGTTTCAAACAGAATGATACAAAAGGGTCAAAAACAAATGATGCCTAAAGCAAGAAGATACAACCAAAGCCAGAAGACAAGAAGGTACCTGCTGTAATTTAATATGTATTTTTTTAAATCAAGCCCACAATATTTCACAATATTGCTATTTAGGTGTGTAGAGCAAAGATAAGTAATTCAATATAAACTATAAGCCATGAAGAATAAAAAACTTGCTTAAATATCTCCAAATTTAGAAATATACAAAAGGTATGTATAACAAAAACTCGAAAGCTAAAACAAATAATCAAGATCCCTCATCTACAAATCAAAATTGGTAAAAATGACAATAATTAAATAAATAGAACAATTTATACCCGCACTGGCCTCGCCTATCACTTAAAACTAAATTCATGCATTTTATAGTGAAATTATGTCATTATTATAATTCTAAGTTGAAATGTGTATCATCAGACAAAGAAATAAAGAAAATTTTTGAAAAATATCTCAAATAGTGCACTGGGAAGATTATTACAAACTGGTTTGTGAAGCTATGATAAAAAAGGTTAAGAAAGTCGAAGATGACGCTGACTTGGATCTAGCATCAATGTTGAGCAAGGGTGATTCAAAGCCTAAAATTTTTCTTTGTTTGAATCAAATATTTTAATGCTTAATAATCCTGTGTTCAAATTGAACACTTATGTGATATATATATATGTATATATATATATATATATATATATATTAGTTTTGCTTGATATTCAAGCATATATTATTATTTAGATATTCTTGTTACTCAATTATATTTGACAATTTAACGTCTGCTTTTATTAATTGTGCGTAAGTGTAGTTTATTTTGTGTTTAATTAATTTTTCCGCTGGATTAGGGCCAGACACGTTATTTTGTTTGTATGTCGTAAGTAGTATGAACTTAATAGGTACATATGTATACCTAGGATTTTATGTACGACTTTGCAAATTCTATGATAATCCATTTTTGAATCATTGCCCATATCAAACCAATTAAATTCTATGAAATAAAGTTTTTATGACAACAATTCCGGCTTTCAAATTATGGATCCATGTTCACAATGCAGTCAGTTTGTTTGTTTACGCTCTTAATTGTTTTTGGCCTATTGTGTCAACATTGGACATATAAACAGCATGAATATTTCTCAAGATATCCTATAACCTATGCGCTTATACAAAAAAATGGCTGTAATATTTCTGCTATTTTTTCTATTTTTTGACCTCCATTTTAAATAATTCTTCAAATACCATTAGCAACTGGTTGAAACAACTTTTTTCATTAGCAGGTGATGTTGAATCAAATCCTGCCCTTCTCAACAATCAACATATTTAGATTCTCCAGACTTTAGCTGTTAGCATTGCAAGCACACATGGGCATGGGGTTTTGGTGGGGTATGCACCCCCCCTCAAAACTTGAGATAACTCCCAGAAATCAAAATACCCCCCCCCCAGAAAAATTTTTTTTGCTTTTTTAGCAATGTTTTGATGTCATTGGATAGAGCTTGATGAAACGTCGAAAAATGGAGTTTTTTTGCCATACCACCATTTTAAGGCCATTTTTGACCTTTAAAAATTTTTCACCCCAGGAATTTTTCACCCCCCAGAATTTTGGTGCTGCCCACCTATGATTGCAAGTCGCCCATTCTTGAATCTAGCCCATGCTCTCTGTGCTATGCTACATCTGTGACTCATATGAACATGTGTCGTGTGCTCGAATTCCGGAGACATTTCAGAAAACTTTCACAAAATTACCTTTTTACACCTAAAAGAATTTTCTGTACTGTTGTAGAAGCTATGTTCATTGCAAGCTACCCCAGGTATCTAAAAATTTGTACAAATTACTGCAATTGAACAATTTTTTGCCGCCTCCACCATCCAGTTTTTTGGTGCCAACTTTTTGCGAGTGGCTTCATTGTTTACATTACTGTCAACCTTTCCTAACTGAAATGTTACTGTCTCTATTATTCAGGATGACATTGAAGTGGAGGAAAAGAAATTAACCATAGTTGTGTGAAATCTGCTGGAACCGGAAGGTGTCACAGACGACTTATTAGCGGCCATTGAGGATTTTGTAGATGGGTTGAAATCTGATTCTGCAAATGTCAGTGTCCATCAATCTGGAAAAACTTGGAACATTGTGGAGTCAAGGTGCTTTGGATCGTCAAAGTGAAATGCGACAATGTTACCGCAAAAATCGACCGTATTTGTGCTATCAACCATTGGAAGGATTACGACAGGAAGAATGAGGATCAGGACGAGGATGTTGCAAAGCAGCAACATTTCAGGATTTGGGCCAGGCCCAAATTAATAGACTTGCAGGGAGAACAAGGCAGAGTTTTGTGACAGGACTTGAAAGAGCAACGTGATTCTGGTATAAACAATACTTTTATTGACTATAATGCTGGCGTTATTCGTAAAAATTTCTGAGTCTTGTCCATATTACCCTGCCAGTAAAAAGGTTGCCCCAAAACCCATAAATTGATGGTCCTGCCTCTCTACTTGTTTAAAATCTATTTTTTTCAATGCTAGAAGTATAACTAACAAGGCAGATGAACTAAAAATGTATCTAAATGGCAATTATGACTTGATTCTAGCAACTGAAACCTGGTCACATGAATCTATTCCTGACAGTTACATTTTAACAGATAATAAATTTCGAATATTTTGAACTTATATAATAGGTCAAGGGGGGCGTTTGTGTAATAGCTAGACCTGAATTAAAGACTGTCAAAGTAAACCTATACTATACTGAATTCTTTGAAATCCTCACAATTGACATTCATTCCAAAAAAGCAAACTCGTATAATTTTGGTTTACACACCACCCAGCCACACCACTTTGCACGTGCAATATATGATTAACCTTCTAATGGGCCTTATTTCTAAAGAAAAGTCCTGTTATTTTGGGAGATTTTAATCTTCCCAATATTGACTGTGTGAATTCATAATGGCCTGCACCATCTGAGATGAGTATGCTCTTCACTAGTTTTGTGAATCGAAATGGGTTTAGACAAATTATTGAGTATCCAACGCGTAATCAGAATATTTTAGATCTAATTTTACTTAATGACAAATCCTCAATCTTATCGCATACCAGGTCTGCCCCATTTAGTCCTAGTGATAACAATTCTATAGAGTTCAAGGTTCTTCATACAAACAAAACAATCAAATTATTCTTCAACTTTCGCAAAACCGATTTTATATCTTTAAATGCGTTCTTAGTGACCATAGACTGGGTAAATATTTATTCTTTCTGCATTTCTGTTAACAACTGTTGATCACACGTATCAGAAATGGCCTTTGAAAAATCTGTCCCAATATGCATTCAAAAACATTCTTATAATAAGTACCCCCAACATATTCTTATAATGCAAGCAAAAAAGCAGAAAATCTGGCATAAATTTAAAGTACACCCTTCACTTGTAAATAAGACCAAACTCGCTGAAATTACAAAGTTAGTTTAATTTGAAACATAAATTAAAAATTATGTATGTAAAATTGAGGAAGACATCGTAAACTGTTAAAACATAAAAAAAGTTATATTCATCCATAAAATCTCAGAGCAGAATTAAGTCGGTCATTCCTCCACTGAAATTTGATGGAAAACTTATCAAAAATGATATTGAAAAGGCTAACAGTCTAACAATTGTTTTGCTTCTGTTTCCGTTCATGATAACCTTAATTTACCAGAATTTCCAGACAGATTTGGAGAAAATAACATGAAAATAACACCCAAATGTGTTTATATACATCTGCTTGGTTTGAAAGCTTCCTTATCTTTGGGACCTGACCATACGTGGGCAGCAAGAAAATTCTGGGAAGGGAGGTGCAAGATTTTTTGAAGGTCAAAAAATGGCCTTAAAAATAATGGTATGGCAATAAAAACACCATTTTTCGACGTTTCTAAGCAAGCACTACCCATTGGCATCAAAAAATTGCAAAAAAATATGAAAATTTTCAAAAATTGAATTCTGGGGGAGGGGTATTTTGATTTCTGTGGGAGTATTTTGGTTCCCCCCAAACCCCCACGCCCAGGTGTGGACCTGACCATATGTGGGAGCACAAAAATTCTGGGGGGAGGGAAGAAAAATTTTTCAAAGGTCAATAAATGGTCTTAGAAGTGGTCGTATAGCAGGAAAACACCATGTTTTGACGTTTCTCATTGACCACTATCCAGTGGCATCAAAAATTGCTAGAAAAAGAAGAAAAAAATTTTCAAAAATTGAATTCTGGGGGGGGGTTATTTCAACTTCTGGGGAGTTCATACCCCCTATGCCCATGTGTGGACCTGACTCTAAACCAAACATAGTCTTGAAAAATTGTGCAATTTGCCTAGCTGGTCCTTTAACCACAATTTTCAAAATTTCCTTCCATACACATATGCTTCCTGACAATTGGTTAATAGCTAATGTTTGTCTGGTATTTTAAAACAAGGGAACTCCAGACAACATGGAAAATTATCATCTTATTTCACTTTACATCTACTTTTTGCAAAGTTTTTGAAAAAATAATGAAAAACTCTCTGACAGCCTTTTTGGTTAAAGAAAAAATTTTGAATCCAGCACAACACGGTTTTTTGAGTAGCAAATCTACTCTTACCCAACTACTTGTGTGTCTTAATGAATGGGTGCGAAAAATCGATAAGAAACAAAATATATATGTTGTCTACATTGATTTTGTGAAAGCTTTTGATACAGCATGCCATGCCAAAGTTTAACATAAACTGAAACATTCAGGTATTGGGGGTGATATTCTGCTGTGGATTCTGTTTGGCCTTTTGTCCAAGCGAAAACAATGTTTCAAAATAAACAATACATTTTCAAGGTCAGTACTAGTAATAAGTGGTGTCCCACAGGGTACAATTTTGAGACCAATACTTTTCCTTGTTTTGTGACCTTCAATACTTTTCCTTGTTTTGTGACCCATTAATGACCTTCTTGGTGCTCTTCATGATGACGAATAGCAGGCAATGCTTTTTGCAGATGATCTGAAAAAGTTCCGGGTCATAAACAACATTGAGGACTACTAAATTGCAGGATGACCTTAATCAGTTACATTTATGGTCAGAGTTGTGGCAATTAAAAATATCCATAGCAAAATGCAACAGGTTACATCTTGGAAATAAAAACATGTGTTTTGGTTACATCTGAGAACAACAGATATTCCTGACAAAACTACATGTAATGATTTAGGCATTTTATTTTCATTGTCTCTTGAGTTTACGAGTCATGTGTAGAGCATTAAAGTAAAAGCCTTACAATGGACTACCTTGATTTTATGTTTCTTCAGATTTAAGAATCAAGACTTACTAATCTGTGCTTCTAGAATTTATGTTAGGCCCATATTAGAATACAATAGTCTAATATGGAATCCACATCTACTGAAGGATATAGAAGCCTTAAAGTCTGTATAAAGATATTTTACAGGGCGTCGTTTGGGTCCTAAAGTTACTTATTTGAATAGAATTAGGGAATTTAAATTTGAATCCTTGAAATATTGGCGCACCATTTCTGACCTTGTTTTTTGCTATAAAATAATCCATCAATCTGTTGGCTTAAATATTGATGACTTTTCAAATTAAACCATTCTGTAACAAGGGTACATTCATTAAAGTCCAAAAACCACTTGCAAAAACTGTTTTGGCCAAATATTTTTTTACCAGTAGAATACTTCCTTTGTGGAACTTGCTTTCCAAAAATGACGTAACAAAAGCTACGGCTACATTATTTGAAAAAGCCATTTAAAAAATCTCATTTCCAGTAAAGGGATATTCATAAACTACTTGATACTTGAGACGCCTATGGCCAACGACTGATGGAAATCGTCATCCATTTCTTGAAATTTGTAAGCTCAAGACAAACATTTCCTTATGTGCTAAAAATTTTGGGTAAAACTGTTAACATTATAGTAACTGATTTTCGATTTATTAATCAAAATGATGCAAAAACAGTCAAATATTAAGTTCTTGGACCATAACAATGTCAAAAAAACTAAGGTAGTTTACAGTTTCTAGCTTCCTTAAATGCTTTCAATTTATTAACACTGATTGATCTAAATTTTTTTAATGAATAGCACAATAAGCTTAAGATGTACTATTGACTATTTGTTTAATGGTTATTATTTGTACCTATTTTCTGCATCTGCAATTTGTTGATTGTTATATGTGAAATTTTAAACAAAAAATGGTAAGTTGAATGCTTTGTTTTAAAATTATTTAGTATATATTTTAGATAAGCTGCAGAATATGTCATTGACGGCAAACTTGCAATATTTTTTCTACCAAATTTGCAACTGTAAATTATTGAACAAACAAGATGCAAGAAAATTGCGGAATTTTTACACTACTTATTTTTTTCAACATTTCTTGCAACAATCTATCAGTAAGCTGGGAAGAAAAATGGACAGAAACCTGTATAATAACAAAGTAGAATATATTGAGGATTACATTTGGGATTATTTATTTGATAAAAACATTTTGGCTCAACATTTTGCAACACCTTTTGAATGCCACTTAGAAGCAAAAAATCTAAAATTATGGTTCAAGAAAAGTTCAACTGAAGCCGTCGGTTTTGGAATGGCAATGCCAATTGATTGCTAATTTGAAATCATCATAAATAGTGGATTGTGAATAATGTGGACACAAAAGTATATATATATATATATATATATATATATATATATATATATATATATATATATATATATATATATATATATATATATATATATATATATATATATATATATATATATATATATATATATATATATATATATATATATATATATATATATATATATATATCAGTATATATTTTTGTAATATATATTCCATCTACAAATTTTATAATCACTATTTCTGCTCTATTACTCACTTATTTCTTGAACTTGAAACTTACTAGTGTGCATTCATCTATAACTCATTTATTCATTCAACTTTTATGAATATTTTATATTGCTAGTCTATCTAAGTAATAATTTACATATGTACATTTTAATTGCTTATTCCTTGAAGCTCACTTTTGCGAATTCATCCATCACTCATTTATTTCTTCAAGTTCTATTAATATTTCAATATTGCCATGCCTAAATAATACTTGTTATATGTTTATTATGCCTTAATTCTTGGTAAAAGGCATTAATCTATCAATCGTTTTTTTCATTCAAGTTCTGTCATAACATTTTATATTCCTATACAACCATGTTTTTATGAGATTCACCCTAAAACTATTGTTGTTTAAATGTTACAAAGCTTTCCGTATCTCGTGAAATTAGAAATAGAACACAATTATTCGTAAACTCACACTGACAGAATATTTCATACATTATTTGCTGAAAAACTTTATTTTTAGCAAGTTTTGTTTTCCATATACATTCTAGGGTAGCAGACATTAATCCATTTATGGTTATTATATATATATATATATACATATATATATATATATATATATATATATATATATATATATATATATATATATATATATATATATATATATATATATATATATATATATATATATATATATATATATATATATATATATATATATATTTATATATATCTACTATATATTTATTTTTGAAAGTTTGTTTGTTTGTATGTTTGTGCCTGGTTGGCTCCGGCCCAATGAAATTTGGTGGGCTGATATTTTGGGCCAAGGTCGGTCCAATGGGGGAAGGAGCAGTAGCGATCTTGAAATTTTGACAAACGCACCCATTGGCCCTGGGCAGGGAGGGAGCAGGGTTTGGCCCACACCTGGGCGTGGGGGTTTGGGGGGTATGTACCCCCCCAGAAACCAAAATACCCCCCCAGAAATCAAAATACCCCCCCCCCAGAATTCAATTTTTGAAAATTTTTTTCGTTTTTTCGCAATTTTTGATGCCAATGGATAGTGCTTGATGAGAAACGTCGAAAAATGGTGTTTTTATCGCCATACCACCATTTTTAAGGCCATTTTTCGACCTTCAAAAAATCTTGCACCCCCCCAGAATTTTCTTGCTGCCCACGTATGGTTTGGCCCCTGTGCTATAAGCCTCACGATTTCGGGAGATGGCCGATTTTTTGCTATTTTTTCAAAAATTAGTTTATACTGTTTGTATAGGGATACCCCGGCCAAGAGAAGCATGCCTGGCGACACTATGTACATTGTTATATGTTATAGCATTGGTCGGCACTATGAAACATCAAAATACGGGTTTAACCAAATGATGCTATAACATAGGCAATTTTATAAGATAGACATGGTATGAGATACTATGTGCAACAAGATAAGCAATGCTATAAGATAGGACGTGATATAAGACACCAATTTTTTGTATTTTTTTTAATTTTTTAAATTTTTTTTTAATTTTTTCAATTTTGTTTTTAATTTTTTTTTATTGATTATTATTAATTTTTTCAACAATTTTTTTAGAAATATCCCAACAACATCAAAAGTCTTTGAAAATAAAAAATACAAGAGATATATTAATTCCATATGGCTATCAGGCCTAAGTTCAGCCCGGGCAATGCCGGGCAGCTCAACTAGTATATATATATATATATATATATATATATATATATATATATATATATATATATATACTATATATATATATATATATATATATATATATATATATATATATATATATATATATATATATATATATGCCGTTACCCGGTTCCCTCGTCCGCCGCCCACGGTTTTCGGAAGCCAGCTGCCCGTTATCGAAAAGCGTTTGTTTACCTTTGCTTGAAATTTTTCATGCTATGTTTGAATTATTACTATAAATGCAGTTTTTCTTTCAATACCAAAATCTTTATTGATTCTATTTTTTAGGGTTTCCAAGAAATTCCGGAACCGCAGATCAACAGAGACTTTTTAATGGCCATCGCGATACAGGCCGTAAGTTAAATTCTACCTCAATTTAAAAATGCTAAAAACTGTTCACTACTTGGTGGAAATGGATAAATAAACTCGGAACAGATTTGATTAATTTTTTTCTTAATTTGCTTTTTTGTTTTTTAGCAGTACAATGTGGAGTTCTGTACTTTACAAGAGGAGCAGCAAGAAATTGAGCAGCTGATGGCGGCTGCGCCAATCCAGCATAATCTCCTGGCACCACCGGCCTACTATGCGGATCCGCATGATTTTGCTTCTGCTCAGACTGCAGCCATGGATGTAATTTTGAGAAGTTTTGTACACCACATTCTCAAATTTCTTTATTATAAATATACAATTTTTATGGGATGTTAAACAATGCAGTTTCTAATTTTTCTCTGAAAAATAGAAAATAAAATAAAAAATTGAAATATTAAAAGATGTGAGAAAATAAACGTAAGTGAAGCTCCGTTTTTACCATGTTATTTCCATATTTAATATTTTGCAGACGTTTATCTGCGTACTTTTTAGTCAATATATGTTTTTTTGTATTTATGTACTTTAATTTGCGGACATGCAACTTTGCTCATCTTTTAGCTTTCCAACTATTTTCATTTTTTGAAACAATTTCCTTTTGATCGCCAATATATCTGCGCAATTTTATTTATTTGACCAGATGAGTCTAGCTGGAATTAAAGGCACAAAATTGTTTCAGTTAAAAAATCAATTAAACACACAAAACTCAAGCAATCTAATTCTTCTCTGATAACCTAGTTTATTCATTTCATCCTAACAGTTTGCTAGCTTCTAGTATGGTTATTTTTGTTTCCTACAAGCGTACTGAGGTCAATTTTGTACTGATTTTGTACGGTTATTCACGTACTCAAGTGCATATCTACTGTTCTTTTCGTTCACCTATCGTACCCACTTCTTGCATGTTTGTTCATTTTACTAACTGCTAGTTTCTTTTCTTTTTTAATCATTTAGATGACTTCATGTTACTCAGAACATGCGTTTAAAAAAAATCAGTACATAATTTACAGATGGAGTACGAAGGCATGTCAAGCGAGCAAGTTATTGCCCAAATCAAAATGTCCTGTGAAAACCAATATCTATGTGGTCAATGACTCAGTGCTCAAGTGTGCCCTGTGCACCGAAAGAATAATTCAAGGGCAAGAGATACGCGTTATGCCGTGCAATCCGCTGCACGTAGTTCACGCCAGCAAAAAGGATTGTGCATCGGCTGGCCTATTCTTTCTTAAGGTCAGGAAATGCCCGCTATGCAGGGCCAAACTGACTCGGGAAATTTATTGCCCGTGATAAATTTTTGTCAAGGGCGAACATGCACGTAGCTGCGGGGGAATTAGGTGGGACTAGTCTTTCCAAAATTATGGAAATGCAAATAATTTTTGTAAGGAAATAGTTGAAAAATCTGGAAGCGCGTTTTGAATGATTGCCAGAATAGATTCAATCACAATTTTGAAGTATTCTTTGGGCGCTTTTGCGCACGATTTATTGCTATTATACAATTTTGTGTCAGATTCCATTACTGAATGGTGTAAGCAATTCTTCCAGTGGGGTCAAAATGAAGAGAATCATTTAAGTGAACCATCCTAAGATGAAAATCAGATTAAATTTTTTGAATATAGAACAATATAGAACAATTAGACAAAGAAATGCCCAAAATAATTATAATTTTGCACGTTCTTTTGCAAAATCAAAATGGAAATCATAGAAGTAATGGCCACACACACATACACACACACACACACACACACTATTTATAATAATAATTATTATAGAGTGATTCAGAATGAAGCACTTTACCTCAATAATGATGATAGTAACATGAATATGGATTTTAGTCAAATTTTTGTGTTTGCTGACATGTGTAACAAAGAGCCTATAGCATGCAGATATAGTCTATGTACCTATATACTCAAAGCTACTTGACTCAAAGTAGCCAAGGCCTACATAATAAACCTAGCCATTTACTTATTTCCATTTTTACCTTGATTTATGCTAATTAGTTTATTCTGTTTTATTACACTTTTGTGGCTTGCTCATTTATTTGACAATCATAGCCCAATTGTTCCTGTTGCCTACCTTCATATTGCTAACTTCACACTAGATCAAATATCATTTCTTCTAGTAAGATTTATTGCTTTAAAGATTCCTAGCACACATTTAAAACTTTGCATATGTGACCACTTATCTATTGTTAGCTTTATTCTCAGAGTATATAATCTTTGTTGCATACCTTATAGTAGTTCAGTCATGGTTTAGTTAGGGCTTGTTGTATCTAATCTGTGTCCTTATTTTGTTGTTTCTTATATTCTTATTCTTTAATATAATAGACTTAACATATTTAAGGATGCCAAAATCAGCCTGTAAGTCCTGATCTTTTCCTTTTATATAAAAATGTCCATAGCATTATCCCTTATGTCACTTGGCGAGACTGGTGAAAAGATTTTCTATTGAAAACTGACTTAAATCTACAACAAACAAAAAAAATTTTTAAAAATTATTTTAGAGAATTTTTTCTCTCTTAAACCTTGGTGTAAAATTTTATTATTAACAAAGAGATTACTTTCATTTAACTGCCATTTGGCTTTCATTTTTCTGCATCCGCTGATTTATTATTTTTCTATTGTTGCTTTGTTCTATTTTTCTTGTTCTCTACAGTTTAGGTCAAACAAATAGTTTGTTGAGACCTATTTAAATCTCACAGTTTTTCCTTTCTGTTTTAAATACTGGAATGCAGGAAGTTTATTCCCATTAAAAGTCATCCTCTCAATTCTCAAAAAGCAATAAATGAAGCAAAATTATCTCTGATAAAAACAACTAAACCAAAAATCATGCCCAATCAGGCTGAACTTTTAGATAATGCAATTAAAAATTCTTTTTGTACAGTAAGTGAGCCGTTGGCTCAAAGGCTTGAAAATTTATATGTCAAATTTAAATATTTTTAGCCACAAGATGTTTCTTCTGATAGGAGATGCAATCATCTTCCAATTAATCATTTGTTTAATCTATGCCCTCCCCCAGTTTTCAATGGATCATTTGGTGTTTATAACACTAGATTGAAAAATTTGACAAATTCTTAAAATTACAAGGCATCCATACAGATAATGATAATAAAATTGCTTATCTAAATGCAAATCTAACAGGTGCAGCTCAAGCAGTGTTTCATGAAACGCACTCTAAATGCTCCTGTTTCATATGAGGATTTCATTTGTGCATTACAATAAAATTTTCCAGACTGTCTAGATTCTGATGTCTTTCAGCAATTTTTGTATGACAAAAAGACAAAAAGTGGTGAAAGTGTGTCTGTATTTTACAAAACCTTAGAAAAATGGCTATCATTGCTTACCCAAATTTGGACATTACATCCAGAGAAACTATTTTAAAGCTGATTTTTATCCAAGGATTATTGCCAGAAATTAAGCAAGGCTTTTGATTCAGTGAATTTTTGTTATTAAATGACGCCCAAAAAGCTGCATGTTGTATTGAATCCCAACTTGTCTGAGAAAACTATTCCTAATATTTGACAACCTGACTATATTTTATCACACTCAGGATCCGAGCAAGTAGCCTAAATTTAGGTGAAAATCGACTTATTGATGAACCTTGTCTTACAAAATGATCACAGCAAACAAAGAATTGATCATCAGTGTTTTGCAAGCATTGTACCAAAAAAGCCATGGAACACCAACCAAGAAAATAGGCAGCAGCATCGGAGTGAGCAGACTTTTCCTGATTTCCATAATACACCATAGCACTACTGATTATAATAATATTCATAATAGTAATAATAATATTATTAATGATAATAATAGTCAGTTATTTTCTCCATTTTATAACTATTTTGATTCTCAGTCCCATCCAAATAATTTACGCTCTCAAAATTGTAATATTAATTTTATCCCTTGTGTGTTCCCCAGACGCAAAATAGACATAATCATAGTGTTAATGATGGTACATATAAAAATAATTATGTGATGCAATTGCCAGATTCTGATGATCATGGTATTAATATTAACTTTTCTTTAAAAAATAATTGTAGTACCAAAATTAATTTTAACTACAAATTCTTTCTTGCATGTTACAAACCTTGACTACCTACAGCAAAATAATTCTGAACAGCGACACTGGTGTCACAAAAGTCAGAAGTGTCCGTTGAAAGAACCAACTTCAGCACAATTGCCATTATCACTGCTAATTGACGATTAGTACCATGCGGCGCTCCAACTTGCAATCAATGATGCTGTGGATCTTATTGAACAGAAGTTATTGGCAACAGGTGCCAATATACAGGAGGCTACTCAAAACTTGTCAAAGTGTGTCAACAATTGAATTCTGATGTTGAATGGAAATTATGTGTAGAACTGCTTTTCTTCAATAGAGCATCAGCCCACTCATGAACCCAAATTTTCCTTATTTCAGCAATTTTTGACATCTCTGATTAGGAGAGTGGTGGTGATGATTAAAGTTTGTACTGCTGAGCGTAGACAGATAAAGAACGACACTAGATTGCATAGAATACCACTTTATGTCATGAATAGGTTCATTTTTTATGTCTGTAGTACATCACTTGGTAATACAGGTTGCGTCAGATCTTTACAGATTTGTGGGACTGCTATGAATGGGCACTCACTGAAAATTCCAAGGAAAGTAGCATGCATATGGCCCAAAAGTTTAGAAAATAGACCACAAAAATTAAAAGTTAATTTTTTTGTCCTACCAGATAAGCTCATTTACTTTTGCTGCTCATAAATGCATGACAAGGAAGTGAAAAGTTTGCACAAATGTTGGTTTTTCTTGTTCAAAGGGTCTCTTAAGTGATAAAGTAAAAATTGAAAGTGTTTCTCCAGAAGTCTGCAAAAAAGCTGCAAAACTGAAAATATTCTTGGGACAGCAGTTATAGTCTGTTTCATTTAAGTTTGAGGTTTCCTCTTGAATTCAATCCGTATAAATTGGGCTACAAAAGTCGATTAAAACTTTGACACTGTAAAGCGGCTTAACAATAAGAAACGTCTGGCTGTAATTCATTATACTATAGAATAGCACGAGTAGTATACTGTGTTTCCCTAGATAGATTTTTATTTTTTATAGCAAAAAATCAATTATAATAATGTGTTATAACATAGGCAAAATGAGGCGGAGGGGCTCAGAATCTGCGCCCTGGCTTTTCTCAGGGTGCGAGAATTGGGCCTGCCCGGGCAGGGGGCACACGTCAGCCCAGGACCAGGGGTGGGGAAATTTCATCGGGCAAAAACTTGAAATAACTATAACTCAAGAACCAGCAGTTGGATTGGGCTGAAATTTTAGGAGTAGGATGAACACCTTATTAGCAAACTATTACAAAATTTTGAGGGAGCACCCACAGTATACCAGCATTACTTTACGTTTTTCCCTAACTCAAGATCCAATGGCCGGATTTTGTTCAAATTTTTAGGATATGATGTATATAGGTGAGGCATGCTGCACACAGAATTTTAGCAAGCAGCCTACAGTATGCCAATTTACTTCACACTTTCTTATATAGTACTATAACTTTAGAAATAGAGGGCTGATCGGGTTGAAATTTTTGGGGTAGTATACATATCCTATTAGAAAACTATTACAAAAGTTTTGTGGGAGTACCTACAGTATACCAATTTTTGTTTACACTGCTTGATTTTTAGCAATTTTAAGGATCAATTTTGTCTCCCAAGAAAAATTGTGTGCACATGGTTAGGCAGAGGCCCATAGTCAGATAAGGGACACTACCTGACTCAAATATGCAATAACTATATTGCTATTTTGGCTGCAGCATGGTGCTGTAAAATATCGTTTTTAATAAAGCAAATAATGTAGAGGATGGTTAGAGTCACACATGGGCATGGGGGTATGCACCCCCCAGAAGTTGAAATACCCCCCCCCAGAAATCAAAATACCCCCCAGAATTCAAATTTTGAAATTTTTTTGCTTTTTTAGCAATTTTTTGATGCCATTGGATAGTGCTCGATGATAAATGTCAAAAAATTATGTTTTTTTGCCATACAAACACTTTTAAGGCCATTTTTTGACCATTGAAAATCCCCCCTTAGAATTTTGGTGCTGCCCACTTATGGTTAGAGTGCATAAAATTGCAATACAGCTCAAAATCTCATGAGAAATTGCACCAAGCTCTTCTTTATGTAAGCATTTTTTATTACTTTCTAGGCACCTTCCCTCAACATTAATTCCATTAAAATTTTCATCGATATTCAAACAGCTTTTACATTTGGGTACAAATTTCATAGACTCGAGTTTTGGAAAATAGGTGCCTAAATTCTTCCAATCAGAAACTTGAAAATCGCAGCTGTCTCTCAAGATCACGTTTTGAACTGATCTTAGAAGCCTACTATAGTCTGCTAAATTATGCCACACTATGGTAGACTCATTTGCATAATGATCACAGTTTGGGTCAAACCCATATGTAAAATCACTAACCAGAAAATCATTTTTATATTGTCTGATCACAGGTTTGTATTTATAGGCAATACTTGAAATGCAGTTTGACAATTGTTTTGCCAAATTCAAAAGGTACAGGTTTATCTTGATCACTTTTAATGTTCACTTCAATGGTATTGAATGATTTTTTGAGCACAGGTATATAATGCGGACTAACATATGCATGATTAACAATATTCATATATTTTCCTTCTATATTCACAAACCTGCAGAAGCAGTGCAAAAACATTTACAACAATTTGAGGCTCAACTATATCGCAATATACATAAGAGTTATGCATTCCATCTAGCATGTTGGGTGAATGGTAAGCAACGATGTTTAATTCTTTTTTCACAGTATAATCTATATTGCTAAGCTGGCTCTCTAGAAATCCCATTATATACATTAAATGCTTTGTCAGCTTTACACTTCGAATCTATTCAGTATTGATTGTTAAGTGACAAAATTTTCTATTTTGATCATACTTTATGCCAAAATATTGCATGTAATCAAATTTGTCTATTTGGCTAACCGTTTTTATTCCATTCCACATGGCTTGAAAGAGGTCATGTATATTTAAATATCTTGCTCGAGGAATAAACAATTTTTGTCACACATTGTTTTTGAAGTCGTAAAAGTGTATCATATTCTGCTCCTTGGCAACATTGTGTCATGTATTTGCATAAATTATTTCAGCTAACCCCATCTCCCAGTCGCCAGTTAATGCGATTTGTCTAGGCAGATTGGTAACAAAAGTGGCTGCAGTATTTGTTTCTTGTGAATTGCTCGGAAGCGTTATGTAAAACTGTTTCATATCCATTTTTTTATAACTGTAGTTTATTGAAATATTTATAAATTTTTTTACTGAGCATAGATAGAACAATGTTTGTGAAACTTATGCCTTTGCTCATACAGACCAAAAAGTAGATACACATATGACCACAGCTGATTGAGAAAAGCCCTTGTACTCGCATATTATTGTATGTAAATGAGAGCACATTATCAGAAATGTATTTATGCAATTGCACAGGTGGTTCCATCCAAGCCATAGCTGTCAAAATAGTTGGAATGCTTCTCATTTTGAAAATAAAATTGCGACCCAGTGTGATCCTGGTTCCTCACTGGGGTCCAAATTTACAACTAGAGCTGTAGGGTAGGTTCTTATGGGTGGCAGACAATCTATGGGGAAAACGCCTGCAAATGTATTATTATGTCTGAGAATTTTGAATATTTTGATAGTGTTCATGTTTATGCATCATAGTCATGAAATGTGTTTTGGTTTTTATCAATCATTATTAAGTTATCAAATTCAGCATATGTATGTAATGATTTCAATGCCTGAATCAGGCAAATTCTCAGAAATCCTAACAGCAATGCTTGTTGTTTCTTCACAAACTAGGTCCCAGTGTCCTCCATCATCTGCATCAGGAGTCAAATTGATCACAAAGAAGCAGTGACTTGTTTTAAAATCTTCTCTGCTAATAAAATTACCTTCATGCCCAATATCTAATGCATCAAACATCTAAGTATAAGCTTGCAAGTACCTGTTAGCATATAAATGAAATGCTGCGTGGGTAAGCAGGATATGCTTATACCTCCACACAATAATTTTACATCACTTATGCTGAACGGTTTGAAGTTGAAAGGCAATTTTGCTAGGTTGCCTCAATAAGCACTGCCTTCAAGCACAAGCAAACACTATATGCCTAGGCAGTTGACCAGTAAACAGTGTATCATTGGGCGTTTCTCTTGCTGGATTTGAAATGTGCAAATTAGTCGAAGCTACTCTCCTTATGGGATATTTTGCTGTATATGAAAGCATTGTTTGCTCAAGAGCTAAATTCACAGTGTCCAAAACCTCAACTCTTTGAATAAAAAATTTCATTTGTGAGACTTTCAAGTCATAGGTTGACATCCTCAAAGCACTGCAAAACAAATGCATTATTATTTCTGTGTAATTCTAGGTGGAAATTGGTAAAATTAACTAAATATCTGTCTTGCAAGGACATATCAATGTGCAGTGGGGCTGCAACGCAACTTCCACAACATTTTCATCCTAGAACATTTTTTAACGTTTTTTGAATGCTTCATTGTCTTTTGTGGTCAACAACACCTCTACCTTAGTGAAAGTACAGCACAGATTGCAAATGTGAATGCTTGGCATCATACCTTTAATTTAATTTGGTTTCAAAATACAATCTATATGCATATTTATCAGAGCTGTCAAAAAACTGATTTGCCTCCATAAAAGAGCATTTTACCTGCTTGAGAAAGTCTTACCAATAAGATTGATAGGCACATAGTCAGGCACCACTGCTCTAGCAGCAACTACTGGTTTTTTGCTTCTCAGTAGCATGTAAATGTAGTTTTTATTGAGCTGAATGTAATGTGGATCAGGAGGTAATCTAAATTCATATGGTCCCTTATTAGTAATAGGATTTGTAGGTTGAATTTTATGCCAAAACCATACTTTATCACTACTTGAGTAGGAGGGACCGTAAAAAGGTCCAGTTCAGTCTTGGTACTGGGGATAGATTTTCCATTTACGACAGCAATTTTTTTTGTTTTGAAAAAGCATCTATCATGCTACTATGTATAGACTTTGGGTGGCTACCAAGACCCTCTCCTTGCTGCTGCTGAAGGGCATGAGAGGCTTTATCAAACAATTGAGCAGCTTCTCGCTTTGAGTGTTCTTTAGTAGACTCAAAAAGCGGTCTTCCCTGGGTTAAAACAGATGCTATGTTTGAACCTGCAACTAGAGCATGTTTTTCAACTTGCTTACCAATTGACTGCAAAACTGGGACTGCCATTCTAAAAAGCAAACAGAAAAAACTGCCAAGACCTACGCCCCTCTGGTATGGGATGCCTTTATACCCTTCCAACCCATAGCCTGTTTGGGCAGCCTGCCCTGTGTAGTAGTCCAACCAAATGTATTGTTAGGATTGAATTGAATGTGCATTTTTGTAATTTTGTTTGAATAAATTAAATGTGATAAGTATTTATAGACTTTCATTCCAGTTGAATTCACCACCTGCAGCAAAAATCTCCTTACCTTGTCTATTTACTATACTTTCCAGTAGAACATTTGTGCGATTAAATACTTTCATTTCACTGTTAGTCATGAAAAAGTCAATAAATTAAGATTTCAAAAATTGCTGAGAGTCCTTGTTTGTAAATTCGCTTCCCTGATCAGTTTACAGTTTATAGGGTTTACGGCCTGAATGATTTAAAATTTTCTGAAAAAATGCGATAATTCCCTTACCAGTTTTTGATTTAAGCAGCACCAACCAGGCCATTTTTGAAAAAAATATCAATACAGTTTAGTAGAAATTTGTATTCTTCATTGGATTTGCTCAAGGATCTGTCTGCCACTGCTCGTCAACCTCGCTTACTATTACCCTATTACATGAACATCGTTTCTTTGCAGGTTTGTGTAGTGTGTACATAGGCTGCTTTTCCAACCATGCTTTTAACTTTTTGAATTTTACAGCTGGGCGCAGCTTTTCCACTCAATGAAAAAGTTGATTTGCACCCGTATACCCAGTTTGAGGGTCGTAATATAATTTTGTCAGTAATTTATCCATTTTTTGAAATTTTTATTTACATATTATTATTTATGCTCTTATTGGCCAATCAAACAGATTGTTTCCAGCTCCCACCAGCGTGGAGGATTAAGAGCAAGGGAGGCTGCGCGCCTAAGTGGCGCACAATTTTTTACTACTTCACAACAAACAATCTACTTGTTGCAAAATACAGTTATCATACATGTTTTCCCACAATTTCTTTCCATTTTGATCAAAAGCCGCATACAAGCCGCACAAGAATCAACACCTTTGTCTAAAATGGCTGCTTTAGTCTCAATGCAAAAATCCAAAATGCATCGCGTTTATCAATTTAGCGCTGTTCCTCTTTACCCATTGTCTCATGCATCCTCAGAAACAGGAGCCTATACTTTGAACATTCCTGATGCTCAAGTAGCGATGATTAGCTTTTTCAACAAGCTTTTGACAAAGTGATGGTATGCTAGTCCACTGGGTGAAGACATGCTTTCTTTAAAAGCTGCATATAATAATATACCTAGCATGCACCCTTATTTATAGACTTAGTAAGCTGTTTTGGCCTTTTCCTCCTCAGCCTGCTGATCAGAATAGCGCTTCAGCACTCTTTTTGCCCGCATCCTGAATGGCTCTATTGAACTTGCTGCACCTGGGGAATATTTGGACGTTCAAGTACCACCTGCCAGAATTTGCTCCAAAAAGACCCTTTCAGAACTATTTTTCTGACAAAAATAGCAAAGCTGGATCATTAGGGAGTACATGGGTAGCTCCAGGTTCCTCCCACACAGCTCTATGGCCGGTTTGATTGACCTCCCATGGGGGTTCTTCTCTGCATCCATGAAAAGACACTTTTGGATTTCTCTGATTTCTTCCATTTTCTCTTAGTAGAACTTAAAAGATTACTTAAGCAGTAGACCATTTTTATTAGTATTTATAGATTTCTGTCAATTGCACTGATCTGCTACCATCTTAATAGTGACAGAACATGCACATATTTATAATGTATGTCCCGGCGGTTCTTCTACTATATGGAACCCGTATCCGAGCCACGTGTAGAGATGTTTTCAGTGAATAAAAAAGTGAAAAACGGCTTGCAACTTGGGGGGTTGAAGTTCTAGTCTAGATTGGCGGTCTACCCTCTGAATGATTACAGATGTAGTAGGCCGTGGACCCAGACTATAAACAAATACTTATTCACAGGGTTAAAAACTAAACATAAGAATGACGTAGGTCTAAGTGTAAGTGTAAAGTAAAAAGGGGTTAGCTATTAGTCACTGCACTCGGGCAGTTTAAGCCTGTTTGGCACGTCACGCCTGCTAACCGGTGAACAGATAACTCACCTTTCTTCATCCCGCTCTCTTCTTCCTGAGATAGACAAAA